>JBBMEG010000015.1:1681742-1699509 GCA_037832605.1 Cyclanthera cordifolia | reverse complement strand
ATCCAAAATATATAATAACCTGTGGATATATATATATATATATATATATATATATATGTCAAATTAAAGGAGTGGTTGGATTTGTTTGAATAAGATAATGGTATAATTGGTGGTAGTCTTGTGGATTGCACACTCTTCAATAATTTTATATGTTATCCTTGTTAATCTCCACTCTCTTAAACTCACTCTCTAAAAATAAAAATAAAAATAAAAATAAAAACTTTGGTGTAATCCTTCTCACCATTCCAATGTGTATATATATATATTTCCCTTTTTTTATGAAATGATATATTAAATATTATTTTTGATTATTGATAAAATCCATGAAACCAAAAAAGTTGGAGTTGTGGACTATATATTAAATATGTCAAACTAAGGGCCTATATTTGCAAATTTGAGTGAAGGGAAAGTTGAGGAAATGAAAACTACTTCACAAATGAAGCATATTCTTTTTGGTGCTTTCTTATATGTACTTTGTTGAGTGTCTGGTTTTTGTCTCCTCTCACTTATATGACTGAATTGTACTAAGATGGGGCATAATTTTAGTATCTCATCCATTTTCTTTTCAAATTAATTAATTCGAGAAAATTCAAATTTAATCAAACATGATTTTTTTTTAATAATACAAATTAATTGGGGAGGGAATAACAAACCCTATTTGAATCTGTGACGTGATGTTAAACTAAATTATTATGAAACGATGAAACAAATGTGTCACTAATCCTTTCGAAAAATTTAGGTTATAATGAAGTATACATTAATGTCGGTTGAGTTATCGCTTTCGTTGATTGATAGTTAATAATATCAGTTTTTTTTATAACGCACATTTTCAAATATTTTGAATTTGATAAAATTTTCATAATTATTATAATTTAATAGTGAGATTTTATGTTGGAGAACAAAACTACCATAAAATATAAATTTGTGATAAAATAAAGTGGTAAATTCAAAATCTTCGTCTCAAATTCATTTTTTAAATTTGATATGACAGATTATCTTTTGAATTATAATAGATTTAAACTCATAATCTCATACGGTTTGAGATTTGCAGTAGTTCAGCTCCATCTTTGTACACCCAAGGATCATGAAGTCACAAGTTCGAATTAATTCATTAATCTAAAAAAAACACATTTTTAAGGAGATTATTTTGCGTGTATAATAAAAAAATGTACACAAATAGCAATTTTTTAGAAGAAACTCACATGTATGAGAAAAATAGAGCGAGCCATGTAGAAAGACGAAAAAAATCCATTCATCCAATTTCAATTTTGCAACATATAGTCTTCTATCGTTGTCATATATAGTCTTCGATTGCAAAAAATATTCAATTAACATAATATACATTATTGAATCAATATAACCTTGCATCAGTACAACAGATAATTTTCAATCAAAAAATAGTGAAGGATAAAAATAAAACATTTGAGAAAAAGTCAGCTTAAAATTATAATATAGATAAAACATTTTTATACAAAAAAAAAAAAAAAAAAAAAAAAATTAATTAGAGGAATTTTAATGTTATAATTAAAATAGAAAAAGAAAAATGGTTATATGAGCAATTTTAATTGTTGTCTGTTGAGATTGTTGTTATATATATATATATATATAATATATATATATTAATATTATATTGAAAAACATGATAATATTCTACTTATATCAAACAATCTTTCTTTAGTGGCTGGACATTACTGTTTTTAGGACGACCTTCCTTCCACTGCCAAACATTGGAATCAAATTTTGGAATCAGAATATAATTCAATCAATCAAAAAAATTAAAATCTTTTTTCCTTTATTTTATTTTTTACTAAATCTTTTATCTTTCAATTAAATCTTAAGCAATTTTTTACCCAGGTTAAAATTAATTATCTTTTAAGATCCAGATAAATCAGAAAAATATTTACTCCATCAATTAATAATTCATACAAAACATGCGAGAGAGCGAGTATAATTTAGCTGCATTAATGATGCACTAGCATCTATCAAATAGGAATTCGAGTCCTCCTATCCACAATGTTGTAACCTAAACAAAATAATTCATCTATAACTATTGACGCTTAACTGTAAAATTCGTCACGATAATAAATCTTTTGATTTTACCAATTGTTGTTATTATTATCATTATCATATATGTTTTTTTTTTTTTCCTATTTTTCGCAAATTAACGGAAAGGTATATATAGATAAAGAAAATGTATTATATTCATTTATAAAAATCACCGACGGCAGATAAAAAGCATAAAAAAAAGAAGTGGGATTATCATAATTGTAACAAATTCACACTAATTTATTTAATTATTTTTTTGGTTTTGATCAACCTCACTTTTGTGTTTATAAAGCTTCTTCATCAAATCCCTTAATGATTCCTTTTATAAAGCTTTTATTTTATTTTATTTATTTATTTATTCTAATTCTTTTCATTTGTATTTCTTTAATATATTCGTTATACTTGATTTTACGGATGATTCCAACATTTACACTTAGGTCAAAGAATTTGAAATTAATATCATCTCCTACACTCTTTAAGTTTTTATATTACTTAAATTATACTCATTTCAACAAGTTATTTAATATTTTTTCGTATATTAATTATACCCAAATTTTTTAATCATATATATAATATAACCCATGAAACTTTTTACTGTGTCGTAAGCCACCATGTTTGATCCATCACCACTGTCCAAAGGGAGACAGAATTTAATTCACTCTTTGCTTTGAATTTTTGCACTTCATCTTTTAATTAATCTATAAAATAATTAAAAATATGTCATTAAAAAAAAAAAAAGCTATTGATATCAATGAATATTATCGTATGCTTTTTTATAATTCTGATATTTGATGAATATTTAGAACAAAATGTATTAATGATTATATATATAAATATTTTAAAAAAATTTGCATTTGTGTCCGTACAATTTCTCGTATAACACAATTCATACTCCTAAATTTTGGAGGTTATATCAATAATTTAAAAAAGAAAAACTTATTTAATAATTCTATTAATTTGAACTCCAAACTTTTACTAAGGATTTATTATTATTATTATTATGTATAATACCAATGTTCGAGACCACAAGATTATGAGGTTATGAGTTCGAATTTCTTATCTCAATTTGTAATCTTAAATATAAAAAAATAATAATAATAAATTAAAATTTTTTTTTATACGCTAATTCAAAAATTTTATTAATTTACATGCTCGATTAAATTCTATTTGAAAAATTAATGTATGCACTTAATTATAATAATTTGTATCAATTGAAATTCTAACTTTATAGATTAATCAATGTAGGACTTAAATTGATATATACAAGTTATTCATTTAAAATTATTTCCCTAATATATTTATTTATTTTAGTCAATTCCCAAAATCATCCATCAACTTTTTTGCTTTATATAAATTTTGACCACTATTTAAAACATTTGTTCATGTGTGTGTGTATATACAGATGATATGCAAAAAGAATTAATATTTTCTTTATTTAAAGCATTTTAGAAGCCTTTATAAAGTAATTACTTCCTTTTAAAGAAACAAAAAAGTAAATAAAAAAGTTTGTTTCTTTTTTGTCATTAATTAATTAATTTTGTTATTTCTTTTTTCCTTAATTTTTTTTTTTTTTTTTTTAGTGGCTCTTGTGTGTGAACTCCACTTTGTTTGTCTAGTCTTCAAAGCTAAATATAATTAAAGCTTTTGTTTTTCCTCCATAAATACCCTTCTTCAGGGCGTGTGTCCTCCACAATTCCCCTTCTTCAAACTTCATATACCTTTATTTTTCATCTTATATTGATTTTGATCTTCAAAAAATGGAGCCCAACAAGTTCAATCTCAACAATTTGGAGCAACAATCCGGGTTAGAGATTATTCAAACCAAGGAATTCGACTACTCCAAACGCGCCCAATGGCTACGTGCCGCCGTGCTTGGCGCCAACGACGGCCTCGTCTCGACCGCGTCGCTCATGATGGGAGTTGGAGCAGTAAAACAAGACGTCAAAGCCATGATCCTCACCGGCTTCGCCGGGTTGGTTGCCGGTGCGTGTAGTATGGCCATCGGCGAGTTCGTGTCCGTTTACTCGCAATTAGACATCGAAGTGGCTCAATTGAAGAGACAGAAGTTACAAAAGAGTAATACAGTACAAGAAGGCCAAAACCAAGATACAAAAGCTGAAGAGAAACTACCAAATCCACTCCAAGCCGCCGTGGCCTCGGCCTTGGCTTTCTCCCTCGGAGCAATGGTGCCATTGTTGGCCGCAGCGTTTATACGAGATTATAAGGTAAGGCTCGGGGTTGTCATGGCATCAGTGACGTTGGCTCTCATCATGTTCGGGTGGCTAGGCGCTGTCCTCGGTAAAGCATCGCCGATCAAATCAGTCATGCGAGTGTTATTCGGAGGTTGGCTAGCCATGGCTATAACCTTCGGACTAACAAAATTAATGGGAGCAAGTGGGTTCTAGCCGTTTTAATCATCATGAATATGTATTATATATAAATATATATATATAGTTGATAATTACTTTTAATAATTTTTTTACACCAGTAGAGTTTAAATTCATCCAGAAAAAAAAAAAAAAAAAAAAAAAGCAAGCTTGTTTTGTACATTATAAAGAAACAAAAAGCTTGTGGCGTGTAGAATTCATCATATATGTTTGTTTACAAGAGAAAGCTGAGCAAAGCAAAATCAATAAGCAATTATTTTCTTTTAAAGTTTGTTTTTGTTTGTTGAATAGCGTGTAGTGGTTATTATTTTTTCTGTATTATTATTATTATTATTTACTTATAAACGTTAAGATGACACGATATGAGAAATTAATTAAATTAATTAATTAATTAAATTTTTTTAGAGAATATAATTATATATATATTTTTAAGCATAGAGATGAGGACAAAGATAAAAGAAACTGAATAGGTTTAAATTGATGATGATGGAATATTAGACGGTTACTTTTTAAAAATTCAACAATTCCTTGTTGGCTTAAAAAAACTATGCAACGATTTTAGTGCCTAACTGTCGTTTATGGGAGATGTTAGAGTTTTGTACTTTTTTTTCTTTACCTAATTCAATTGTTTGAGTTATCTTATTTTTCAAATTCAAATAATTACATGTTTAATTTCATTATAGTTGCTTAAACAAGCAAAAACAATATAATTTAGTAACTAATCCATGACTTTATTGTTCGAAGATAATTCAACTTAACACAGTCATTAGTTCGATTCTAAAAATCGGTATTTGAAATCTTCTTTTTCAATTTATACTAAAAAAACAAAAAAACTAAAGCATGTTTGGTTGTAGTGATAGGAGGAGGGAAGAGAAATTTGATGGCTTGACAATAGGATGAGATCTCTTCCCTTCTTATGTCATCCCACTACCTCAAATGTATACTTAATAATCACAAAAGTAATTTATAAATAAAAGTTACAAAACAAAATTTTAAAAATGTTTATAAAATATCAAATAGTGTCACACAGATTTTCAACCAGGGTTCTTTCTACCCATTAATGTGTAAATAAGTTTTTATTATAAATTAATATAATGAAACTTGCTACACACAATTTTCATTCATTTATTTTAACTATAATTAAAAAAAATCTACCGAACTAATTTTTATTCGTTTTTCAATTATTTTAATTTTATTATTCTTTTCAGCAAATTGATTGAATCTCAGCTGAACTAGCCTTCGGCCAAAACTAAATTACTTATTAAAGATTGTCATGTTTGAGACTATTGATTGAATTGATTGAATATATGATATTTTAATCATTTTATATAGATTGTCTATTTTTCTGCTTGAAAATTTTATAGTTTTATTTTTTATACTATACATGAAAATTATCCTTATTATAATGTGTATGTGCAAAATGCTACAACTTATCTTTTTAGATCACTGCAATTGATGATAAAGTTGGATGATGATAAAAGTTATGAATCGACATTTATTTTTGACATTATATATGTCAATTTAACACTAAATTATAAAATAAACAAAATATAGTTGTGTATATCGAAGATGGCATTGATAAAGATGCGTGCCGTTTGTTGCTTTATTTTGATGCCAAAAATCCATTATCAAACCTTCATTATTCTTTTACTATTTCCTTTTATTTCGAAATTCATAGGTATGAAAATTAAATATTGGGTTCTACTATTATTATTATTATATATTAAATAAGTATGGGTGCTTAAAAAAAAAATAGAAAAACAAAATAGTATTAAATAAGTATAGTATAATACTTGAATAATTTTAGAATAAATTATAAATTTGGTCAAAGTTAAAATTTAGTTCATATTATTTTAAAATATAGATTTTATCAATGATAAAATTTAAAAATATTATTTTGTAATTATTGGTGAATAAATATATAGAAGTTAGTTATTTATTTATTTAATGATAAAAGTGTGAGACGAATGATTAATTAGATAAAAAAAATGCAATAATCATACATAATAAGAAATTATATGCATCTAGTTAATTCGTTTATTTATGAATAACATGAACTATTTTTTAAATTTTATTAAATTATAGAAACTAAGTTTTATTTTTTGAAATTATAGATACAAAATTTTATATTTCTCCCCATTACAAAGATTAAATTCTATATTTTTAAAAATTCATATTAAACCTTACCTTTGACCATATTTATAATTTATCCATAATTTTATTTTATAAAATAATAGCGTTTTAGAGTTAGCGCGAAGCATTTCTCCTTCATTTGCCTAAAACGCAACTCCGATCATGTACGACACCGCTCCGATTCGAATCAGTCTTTATTTCCGGCGATAGAAGACGATACAATTACGTTCTTCTTCTAACTATACAGGTACAGACCTAAATTTCTGTTTCTGCTTTTGTCCTATTCAATCTACTGCTGTTAGTTATTTCAGAATCTTTCACTTTTCTGGGGTTTTCTCTAGTTTTCAACTTTGACACTGGAATGTGCAATTCGAATCCATTTTTCGAGAATATTAACCCGATTGATGAAGATAATGCGTTTTGATTACGGTTTTGTTCGTTTTCCCCCACCCTGATTTACTGTTTTGTTTCAAATGTGCCGGCTCTGGTTTTCGGTTGGGGGTGTTTCTTTTTTCCCTTGTATTTGACTATCACTATATGCTTAGATTTTCTCTTTTCCTCGTATTTTGTTAGGTACTGAATATGCTTGATGAGTTTGTGATTATTTTGCTAATCTGGTCGATTCTATTTGCTTCTTTTTTTTTTCGTTTTCCTGACTAGGTTTTATTAATCTGCTGGCTGATACTATGACATAAGTAGGTAGCGAAGCATTGATTTACTTATGCGGCAAGTTTAGAGTTAATTTAATGATTGATTAGATGAAAAGTAAGATATCATTTCCTTTTCTAGATCAGAATTTTCAAAAGAAATCCATGAAATTCTATGATAATTTCTTTCTGCAGATTAGACTACTCAAAAGAATGCCTGAAATTCTAGTGGGTTCGTACCATTTTGACTACTATAGAGGGCGTACCATTTTGACTACTATAGAGGGAAAAGCTAATATGCAACTATTTGTATGCTTTAGGAGGGTAAATATTTACGAGAAAGCAACATATTTTATTAGGATATAACAATCTTTTGGGAGTTTGATTCATGGGTTAGGTATGTTTGATACATTATTCATTATATACGATCAAAGGATTCTGTACAACTGTTGAACTTGGACAACCAATTTGCTTAAACTTCTTTTTAAAAGATGTGCTAACTAAGCATTCTTATGTTTTGTTTTAAGTATCACTTGTAATATAACAACCTATCAATGAAATTACTTGGCACTTTTATCACGAATTTTAATCTTTTGGGATTGAGATGGGGTAGTAAACGTGATGTTTTCAGTCCTTAATGACTAGAACCGAATCTGCGGTAATGTGTTAGGATTTTATTTTTCTCCAAATACTTTATTCAACAAAATAACATCTGATCTTCTGCTTAATTTTTGAATTCATGGCATATGGGGTCGAATTCAAATCTTTGACTTTTGGGCGACAATACAGTGTCTTAACTAGTTGAGTTGAGCTATGCTCAAGTTATTATCTTTCGGTTACTTGCTTACTTTTATTTATTCCTATAAAACTGATTCTTTGGTAATTGGTTCATTTTCTTTTAAATTGTTTCATTCATTTCAATTACCTTCCCGCAGGATTGTATCTATTACGAAAGTCAAGACATGTGATCGTATCAGAACCATACAAAAATTATGTTTGAAGTACTAAAGACGCTTAGGTATTGGAATCCTAGGTTCTCTTCTCCTCATGCCTTCAATTACTCTCTCAGGAGGGTGTTTGGATAAATAATTGTAGAAGTGATTATTTTGAGTAGTTAGAAATAAGAGTTATTTTGAGTGGTTTTGAAAGAAAAATTGTAGTTATAACTCGTTTGATTGATATCGTTTAAAGAGTGATTATAAAAACTCATTTATAATAGTTCTATAAAGCCTCAAATCAAACAACCCCCTTAGGAAATTTTCTCTACGGTTGATGAAAAAAGACCCGGATCTTGTATCAGCTCTATCTCGTAACCGTCGATGGATCGTCAATAACCAACTCAAGAACACCATCCTTCGTTTTCCCAATCAGACGGAACCTGTAATTTTTCTCTAGAATAAATTTAAAACCCTCAACCTTCAAGGCAAAGCCCTTAACAGGCTGAGGAAGTACCTTTGCTGCTTTGAAGTTTATCTCCACGACAATAAGTACACTATTATTGGCTGACAAAGAGGATTTGGTTGAAGATGAAAGAAGCTGTCAAAGATATATACAGGAGCCTGTTTTTGTTGAGCAATTGGTGAAGTTGCTTATGATGGATTCGAATCAGTGACTAAATGTCGTAAAGCTTAATGAACTAAGGCAAAATTTTGAACTTCCAGCTGACTACTTGATATGAATCGTTCCCAAACATTCCGATATGTTTCGAATTTGTGGACGATAGTGGAAAAAGCAACTCAATGGAAATAGAACTGGTCACTTGGTAACCAGCAGTAGCAATTTCATTCATAGAATCTTCAGCTGATGAACATGGGGTCGAGCCAGCTTTCTCCTGCACTCTGCTAGCAACACGGGAAACTTCATGGGTAAAGTTTCATGGATTTAACGCCTCTTTGTATATTTCTCTAAACCCTGCTGGCTTGGGGCAAGGTACGGAGGAGATGGAAAAGAAGACAGTGGGGCTGATTCATGAGATATTCTTGTTGATATTATGGAAGAAAGCATCAATTTTGAAGCTTGGCCATTTCAGTAGAGAATTCGGGTTAGCTTCGAAAGTGAATGCATTGCTTCTTAAGAACCCTCACATATTCTACATCTCAAACAAGTATCAAATTTGCACCATTGTTCTTAGAGAAGGGTATAGCGGATCAGAAGTAATAAACAAAGATCCAGAAGTATAATGTCAACCGAATTAGTGATTTGTATCGATTTATTCTGACTGGGGGCATTTTTGGTTTAAGCTATGGAAAGCAATGAGTTGAATTGGGCAGCCAATGGAGTTGTAGTATCTTCTCCGCCTTGTCAATGAGTAAATTGAAGGTGCTAACAAGTGACGCTGGTCAATGATTCAATAGTTGATTTTAATGAAGAAAACTGTGAAATGAGACTCTGGATGTTGAATATTTATAAGGTAGAAAGAATGGCAAAAATGTCTTGAAAATCAGAAGTATTAGAAAGAACGAGTGCATTCAAAAGTGGCTACTCAAGTATTTCGGAATTAATTTTCTCAAGTTTTTTTTGACAGCCAGATTATAATACGAGATTAGTAGAGGTGCGCGATAGCTAATATAAACTCCCAAGGAGACGTCTATAAAGCCAATTGTAGTATTCCAGGGTCCAATTTCTAAGGTTAGGACTAAGGACTACTTACTTTTGCCATATCAAACTGATTAAATTTTAATGTGTAGTAGAGAAAAAATAAGTTTATGTGGGTTGAATTAGAACACAAAAAGTAATTCCAAATTTTATAAACCTATTTATTTAACTACCAATTATAAAATAAACTATTCAGCACCAAACATAAACTTATACGCAATCCAGCCCCAAAACAACAACAATAATAATAAAAACTCAACAAGTAGAAGCTCACATCTTAAGAAGGCTCTAAAACTAAACAAATCTCAAAATGATTTCAACAATACAACACATGAAAACATTTCTTTTTCTGGCAACAACAACTTTGTGGTTAGATGCATTATGTAAAATTGTCCTTGGCCCTACATCCAAAGCAAAATATCAAGGCATTCAATTTGAGCAGCCGATTTAAATGTCAAAAGCTACAATTAAGCCTAAAATATATAAATAATAACTAGCCACTCATCAGTATTATGCAACAGAATGCAACATGCATACCAACTCTAAAAAATAAGGCTACTGATAAGAAGTTCACATGAAGGATGCTCTGAAACGAACTTCCAATCTTCAACTTAAACAGTCCTCAGCGGAGGTGAAACCAATATTACACCATCTCCTCTAACAAAAAGAAATGGGACTGTGCGCCTCGATGTCTGGAAAAGAAAATCGATAAATTTACGAAATCTCGATTGAAATACACAGCAGAAACAATCGCGTTAGCATTACAAGTATACCTAAGCCCAACGAACCAGCTTGGGGAACTAAAGGTATCCTTTTTTTTCATACTTTCCTTTGGTTTATTTCATTTAAGAATTCTAATACAGTGTTGATTACTGAAAACCCACTTGATTTACTAGAAAATGAAACCACCTTAAGAGTATTCAAAATTATCTTTCAAACGGTAGTTTTTTTTGAGTCATAAGTTAAATGTTCGTAGAATCTATGTTTAATAGCATGGAGCTACTTCAAGTAAACAAGGGGGTTTTTTTTGAGAACAAGTAAATAAAGTTAAGTGTTCGTAGAATTGACGTTTAATAGCATGGAGTTGATTCCGAGTTAAATACGAATACTTTAAAAAACAATCTTCATGCAAGACTCTCTGTTTGTCTCCTTCCCTTTTTGTGAACTATCTTTTAAATTTATCATTTTTCTTCTATTTGGGGAGAAAAAGCGAATCACCGTGGATTGACCTAGTATAGTAGTAAAGAAGATCTAATAGAACTAAGAATTTATGGATTCAATTCATAGTGATTACCTATCTAAAAATTAACTCCTAGATTTCCTCGATAATCGTAAGGTTTGTCTTGTTGAAATAGTTGAGATACGTGTAAGCGGACCAGACACTCATAAACATATATTTAAATAAGAGTAAGTGAACACAAGGGGGGAGAAAAGGCAAGAAGATGAGCATACCCGAACTATCTCTTCATAAGTTTCATCATCAATTTCAACCGTTGTAACAATTTCTTCAACATCACCAAGAATCATATTAAGATGCTGATCATAAGCCTGAAAATCATGATAGCCAGCAATAAAAAGCAATTAAACTACAGGAAAGAAAAATCTCATTTATGATAGAAACGAGGAAACACTACAATCAAAGCTTAAAAGTTTAGCACTCGCTAAAGCATTTGTAAACTAAAAATTCAATACAATACAAGAGTCCCCACTCAGAACGCAATTCTAATTACTAAATAACAAAATTCAGCTCCAAATTAATAGGTGGGGATGGGATAAAATCTGTTAGTAGCAACAAGAATCTAAATAAATGCACCACACTTGATCAAGAATAAAAAAGATGAGCAGACTTGGGACTTGATATTGTAATATTTGGAAGTTCATTTGGGAAAAAACACATTCATAATGGGATAATTAGAAGCAGACCACACTAAAATAACTGTCTCTGTCTTTCTACTTAATTTCTGATGGGTATCAGAGATTTCACCATTAGGGCACTCATTCCAAATTCATGCAAGTCCATTCTTAAAAATGGACGACTCTGAAACTCCACCCCCTAGCCACAATCCAAACGCGAAAACTAAAGAGTGAAAAGAGAAATTTTTAAACGGAAGAAACTAAGATATCACTTCAATCACCAAGATGAGTGCAAGCAAATGTCAACGCGATCAATTACAAAAACCCTAATTCCCCAAAACCTTCATCTGATCCAAAAACAAAAATTCGAGAAACAAACAGTTAAGAGGCAGTGGATTCATCATTAGAGAAAAGAAACAGATAGGAGAAACGGAAAAAGGAAGAATCAACCGAAGGGTTTGGTGGTGTACGTGTAGTTTGCCGCGGAGTTCGCGGTCGGAGCGAAGCTTGACGTAAATGCGCTCGTCAAGACTCAACCTAATGAGATCCAACGGCTCCTTGACGGTGCTTTCTTCCTCGGTCGCCATTTTCGTCCTCTCGAAGCTCTGTAATCACGGACCGAAGAATGGGGTTTCTGATATTTCCCAACTCGAATGGCCCAATTGAATGGCTGGTTCTCCCTCCTGTTCATACCCGACCCGACCCACGTACTTCTCCAGTGTTTCTAAATAAAAAAAAAAAAAAAAAAAAAAACTATATATATTATTCCAAACAAAATATTAGAAAAAACATTCAGAATCTACATTTATTTTTTTCACAGCATATAGGGAGCGATATTAGAAACTCAAATTAACTCATTTTACACAATTATTCTATCTGTTTGTTTTTTTTTAATTATATATATATATATATTTTTTACTTTTATTATTTTATCCTTTCTGACTTGAGCCAAATATAAATAAACAAACGGTTAAAAAAAATGATTATAAAAACTCGTTTTTAATAGATTTATAAAACACTCAAACAAATGATTCAAATTAGTGTTCCAAGTTTTCACACGCAAAAAAAAAAAAAAAAAAATTAAAAGATCATTTTAATCCCTAGAATTTTACTTTTATTCTATTTTGGTTTCAAAACTTTCGAAAGTCAAGTTTTAGTCCATAGACTTTTAAGTTGGTTTCATTTTTGAATCTCAACTTTCAAAAGTTCAACTTTAGCTCATAGACTTTTAAAGAAGTTTAAAATTGGTCCTTATGCTAAATTTAAAATTAATATTAAATGTAATTGGTTCAATAATGTTAATAATTTCAATACAAGTAAATAAAATATGTGAACATATTTCTAAAGTTCATTATATATTTTTCAAAAAAAAATTAACCAAAAAATTATAATAAAGACTATATTTATTTATTTTATTTTTTTTATGAAGTCTAGGAGCTTAAATTGAATTTTTGATTAATTCAATTTTAGCTCATAAGAGTCCTAGCACCAAAATAAAATCAAACTAAAAGTTTTAACGATAAATAAATAAGGATTTATGGAGGAGGCGATTGCTCCGATATGATATATACCCAAACGTACGGACAACCCAATAGAGCCAGGGTAAAAGGCTTTTGTCAGCACTCGTGACCTTCATCCACCATTCATTGAACCTTCACCGGTTTAAATTCAAAACGCATTGGTTTCTCTGATCGCTTCTTTCAAATCACAAAACCCCACATCCTCGCCGGCTGCCGTTTCAATTCTCTTCTCGATTGCCACACACACCCAACCAGCGCAACGCCAGCACCAGCTCATTCTCTGTTTTCCCATCTTTTCTGGGTTTTCACATCAAGCCGGGTTTTCCCCAGATAAGTGTTTCCGTTGCTTTCTTCATGATTGATCTGCTTTGAAAGATTGGTCGAGCATTGTTTCGATTTTCTTCTTTCCCTTTTTGAGGTTTAATCGCTCGCTCTTATTTGAAAGATCGGATTCTCTTTGGGTTGATTTTCTGTTGCTTCTCCTGGTTTTTGAAATGGGGTTTGTTTGATTGTTATTTCCAATTGTCTACTGATGAAATTTCAATCCGGGTGTGCTTGCTTTTTCCATTATATAACTTTAGGGTTGATAGATTTTGTAGTTTGAGAATCATATGAGGGCATGTTCTTTTGAAATACATGGAAGGGAGTTTATCACAAGGAGGGTCCTCTTATGGAGGTCTTCATTTCCAAGGACTATTCAAGGTTCATAATCAGACACAACACTCTCACGATTTACACCAGCAACATCGTCCTCATACTCTTCAGGGATCTTCAGCCAATCCTTCCATTCTCGAGGGATTTTCGCTTTCCGTGGGAGCTGTACAAAATTGTAATCATACCATGTCTTTGGCAGATTATAATATGGGAAAAAGGTGTAAAAACCTGCCTAGTGACGACGAGCTGAGCTTTACGGAGAATGGTATGGACGGTCGGAATGAGGCAAGTAAGGGAAAGAAGGGATTGTGGCATCGCGTGAAATGGACGGATAAAATGGTGAAGCTTTTGATCACAACAGTGTCTTATATAGGAGACGATATTGCTTCAGATTTTGAAGTGAGTGGAAGAAGGAAATCTCATATTATACAGAAGAAAGGTAAATGGAAATTGATATCAAAGGTGATGGCTGAAAGGGGTTATCAAGTTTCACCCCAGCAGTGTGAGGATAAATTTAATGATCTCAATAAGAGGTATAAGAGGCTCAATGATATTATTGGGAGAGGCACTTCTTGCCAGGTTGTTGAGAACCCTGAACTTCTCGATGTCATTGATTATTTAACTGACAAAGAAAAAGATGCTGCGAGAAAAATTTTAAACTCAAAGCAACTGTTCTACGAGGAGATGTGTTCATATCATAATTCAAATCGACTTCATCTGCCTCATGATCCTGCTTTGCAACGCTCTTTGCAGTTGGCTTTAAGAGCAAGGGATGATCGTGATGATGATGAGCCTAGGACACTCCAAAATGATGACTTGGATGATAACCAACATGGCGATTCCGATGAAGATGATGATTTTGACGATAAATTTGCAGCCCATGGGGAAAACAGGCGACCGCTCGGTGTAATAGAAGGCACGGTGAAGAGACTGAGACAAGGCAAGGACCATGATAATCCTCGTGCCTGTGGAAATTCTTTGAATTCTCTTGATTGCAACAAAAGTTCGCATGCTTACTCACGAACACAATTTTCTCAATCCGACATCGCTTACATAGAAACTGAAAGCACGAAAGCTTCTACATCGCGAAAGCAGTGGATGGAGCTTCACTTACTTCAGATTCAAGATCAGAAGCTTCAAATTCAAGTTGAAATGTTGGAATTGGAGAAACAGAAGTTCAAGTGGGAGAGATTCAACAAGAAAAAGGACCGTGAGTTGGAAAAAATGAGGATGGGAAATGAGAGGATGAAGCTTGAAAACGAGCGCATTGCATTCGACTTAAAGAAAAACGAAACTGAATCGGGATTGCTTTAGTTGGCTGCCATAATCTGAACTACTTTTATCAGGGTTGGAAGATTATGATAAGCTGCTGCTGTTAATATGCTCGTGGTTAAGCGAGTAATGAGGTAGAGTCCTGCATTCGAGTATTTTTACATTGCTTATATCTAGCATGTAAAGTTAGAAAGTTGACAATACGTTGTCGATGAACTTGAAGAATAGTTGGGGTGTCAAATTGATGTCATTTGTCTGAACTGGTTATAGAGATTTGTTTTTGCAATCAAATTAAGTAATAGTATAGAATACACAAACGATTACATGTACTGCTAGGTTCTTGAGCTCATTAAATGCAGAATTCCATACTGTATTTTTTTGTGATTATTTATTTTCTGTGGTTTTTTTTTTCAGCTGATCTTTTTTTTTTTTTTTTCTTTTTTTTTCTGATAATCAGATATTGGGAGCTCCACTCTGCATTAAGTTTATCTCTTCTTCTCATTCTGAGGTTAGAAACAATAAGAATAATTTTTTTTTTTTACGAAAAAAAGTTATTAATGACAGTTTGATGATCATTGAGTTATGTTTTTTGAAAATTAAGTTTATAACACTATTTTGTCGGATAAATTTCTTCATTTTGTTATCTATTCTTACTCTTCGTAAATGTTTTCAATACTCGGTAAGTTTTGAACATGAAAAATATAGTTTTTAATGACTTTTTTTTGTTTTTGTTTGGCTAATAATTCAAATGGTTTCCTTACCCAAGAAGAAACCACGGTAAGAAAATATGAAAAAACGAGCTTTGACTGCAATTATTATCTTTAAATATTCAAAATAAATTACTTTTTACTGTAATCATTACTTCTAAATATTTGAAATAAATTTTTATAAAAATTACATCAAAACAAGTTTTTGAGTACAATTATTACTTCTAAATACTCAAAACAAATTTTCATTCTAAATACTAATTTTAAATACTGTTAAAATCTTAATCCAAACAATCTCTTCGAATTTTATAAGAATAAAATGAATTTGTTAATTGCACACACATACATTCTCAGTTCACACACTCACACATCCAACAAAAAGAAGTGATAGATGATTTTTTTTTTTTTTTTTCATGTTAAAATGTCATTTTAATACTGAAATTTGTATTCCATTTTTGAATTTTAGACATCTAATTTTAATTTTAATTTCATTTTAAATATCTCAAATTTGGTTTGAATTTTGTGAAGACTTTTAGAAAGCAGATAGAGAAGCTACCCCAAATATGAGATTTTATAAAATAAAAAATATTGAAAAAATAACATTTTTATTTTTGTAACTTTAGTTGGGTTTTTTAAGGTTGGTACCTTAATATATACTCACTCTTTTGGCATTCATATATATGGTAGACATAATGGAATCTTTCCAATGTATATATAAATGTATTATATTGATTATGATGATATGAAATTATGGCAAATCATACTATTTGTGACCAAGCAAAACTTATCACTAAAGACATGTTATAAAAGTATTGTTGGTATCATCAGCATGTAGTGGACCATATCTTATTAAAAAGAGAGAATTGAGGCAGTTTTCCCAAATTGCCCTTATTTAATAATCACATATGCATTGTCATCAACCATTAACTAAACACCTACTACTCATATATGCTTAGAAAAATTAATGCATTCTCATTATTTCTCCCTTTGCCTCCTTTATCACAAAAGTAAATATTTAAATGTTGAAATTCAATTTTTACCTTCACTTAATTGTTCATTTTTAAATTATTTAATCTTGTTAACATAGAGTTGTTGAACTACATTTTTTTTTATGATAAGATTGGATTTCTCTTTGTTTTTAAAGTAATATTGTGTGACATAACAAAAAAATATATTTAAAAAAAGGTTTAAATTATTTCATACCATAAAAGTTTTGAAGTCAAATTAGCCAAATGGCAAGTGTGGCAGCCTTGATTCATGCCTCTTTTTGTTAATAAAGCTATCAATTTCATATTCAAGATTAGTTAGCACTATTTCTTTATTAAAAATGTACATTTTTTATATCACTAAAATTATACATATGCATTGTTAGTTACCACTTGGAACGAAAGCGAAGGAAATAAATAAAAAAGTAATGATAAAGAAAGAAAAATAAGAATAAATTAACTATTGATGGAATAGTAATTTGGAGAGACACTATGAATAAATATTTAACATTATTTGTTTTTTTTTACATCACTAAAAATATAGTCAAGTAAAAGAAAGGAAATGAGAAAGAACTAAAGGATAAAGAAAGGAAAGCAACGCTAAATTTTAATTACGAAAAAATATTAGCTAATATTTATATTTTCTAAACTGATTGAAGATATGTCTATAATATTTTGTATTTTAAATTTTTGTCTAAATCAAGAAACTAAGATAATATTTTATTCCCAAAATACCCTGATTAATATATTAAATAATTAAATGACTCCATCACTACGACATCAATTATATCTATAGTTATCCTTGTGTATTTCTTCCCACGACATCCATTATCTCTAAGATTATCCTCATCTTAACTCTCTCTATAAGTTCACCGTATCCCTTTATTTCATTTAAATGTCACACATTAATTATGACATTTTATTTAAATAAACACTGGACATTGTTAATAAACATGATTAATGCTG
>JBBMEG010000015.1:1666677-1678986 GCA_037832605.1 Cyclanthera cordifolia | reverse complement strand
ATTAAGTTTGCTGCCGAGTTATGTTTTCCTTTACCGATTTTAACATTAAACCATGGTCATAACCATGCAGCTTTACTTGTTGAGAATGGAAAATTTCTTCTCTCTGCAAAAAGAACCAGGAGAACTACTTCTACAGAGTATGTTATATCATTGGCTGCGGGCGATATATCAAGATCATGCAACGGTTATATAGGAAAGCTAAGGTATGCTACTGGTGAACTTTAATTGTCAAGTTCATTTTGATCTTCTCTGCTATCAACATATGATGCATTAATATGAACTGATGATTCTGCTTAACTATGACTGTCACTTCATATAAATATGCTGCAACAAAAGAAACAGATACACTTCCACTTTGGTAAATGTAAGTGAACTGCGGTTGACTCTGTTTCAGATCAAATTTTCTGGGAACCAAGTTCATCATATATGATACACAGCCTCCTTACAACGGCAACCAAATTCCAACCATCGGGCGAAGCAGAAGATTCTATTCCAAAAAGGTCTCTCCTAAGGTCCCGTCTGGTAACTACAGCATTGCTCAAATTGCATACGAGTTGAATGTATTAGGTACAAGGGGACCCCGGAGGATGCGCTGCACCATGTACACCATCCCCATTTCATCTCTTGAGCCAGGTTGCTCTGTACCGGGCCAGCCCGAGCTCAATCCTCGCCCCCTTGAAGACTCATTTCGAAGCATCTCATTCTCCAAGTCAATCGGCCATTCTACTGAGTTCAGCAGTTCCCGCTTCTCCGATGTTGCAGGAATGCTTGCTGATGAAGATCGCGAGGAGAAGGATCGACCCTTGATTCTCCAAAACAAAGCACCAAGATGGCACGAGCAGTTACAATGTTGGTGTCTCAATTTTCGGGGGAGGGTAACGGTTGCATCTGTAAAGAATTTTCAGCTGATTGCTGCAACCTCACCTGCAACAGAAGCGCCAGTGCGACCACAGCCACCTCCCCAGCCCGCGCAACCTACCCATTCCGACCATGACAAGATCATTCTTCAGTTTGGAAAGGTCAGTAAGGACATGTTTACGATGGATTATCGATACCCGCTGTCTGCATTCCAGGCTTTTGCTATATGTCTCAGCAGCTTTGACACAAAATTGGCATGTGAATAGGCAGATAACCCAACAGAAAAGAAGAAACAGGAAAAAGAATTCTGATTATTGCAAGAAACGAAGATAAGTTTTAGTTGGAAATTAGTGATTTTTCTGGGTGTTTTTTTGTAGGATGTTGTTTGAATGCAGTTGTTGTATTAAATTAGACTCTCACCCCACTGCAAAAAAAAAAAAAAAAAAAACAGAAAACAAAAAAAAACAAAAAACAAAAAACAAAACATACAAAAAACAATTTATTTTCTTTTCTCGTTCTCCTCTCTCTCTCTCTCTCTCTAATTTAATTTAATTTAATTTAATTTTTTTAAACTTTTTTTTTATTAGTTTATTTGAATGACTTGCCTAACATATTTTGTCAATGCCTTGTTGTTTTTTCATTATGTTTGAAGAAAAAGACTATAAGCCAATTGGAAACATTATAGTTGCCTAAGTTAAGATTGTGATAATATTTTATTTTTAGTGTCTTTTAAAAATATGATTTATTTTTCCAAGATCCTTTTAGCATAGTTGTCTTTTTTCTTAAAATTTTATTTGAATTTTAACCCTACTTAAAAAAATAATAAAAATAAAATTTAGACATTAATTTATGAACTACATATTTTAAGTAGATGGCCGGAGACAGAATGAGAGTAGTGCTTATAAACTTGAATATTGTTTTAAAAACAATATTGCAAATAAAAGTTAACATTATTTGGTTATTTTAGGTTCAATTTTAACTCATAAAACAATCCATAGGATAATTTTCTGATAAATTTTCTAAAAAATTTATTGACTTTTCATGCAAAATTTTTAAAAACAGCATCGCATTGTGCCACTTTAATTGAAGCAATCTAAATTTTAAATTAACTTCAACAAATATTTCCGAAAATTGAAATTTAAAAGTATAAAAACTAAAATTATATTTTAATCTTAAATTGATGTTAAAGTATTATTTTATTGTTGATTTTATCTTTAGTGGCTTTCATTTATTGAATCAACTCCTAAAATATATCGTTTGCCTGAAATTTGTAATCCACAGTTTTCATGAATTAATAATTTCAGAAGCAATAGGAGTCTCATATGTGTGTTTTCCATAGCACTTTTGTGGCCTTTAATATGATAAGAAAAATGGGTTGAAATGATTGGTCAAAATCAATTAACATAATAATAATAAAAAAAAAATTTATCATCACTTCCAAATAAATAAACTAGGTAAATTATAAATTTAGTCCCTATGATTTATAGAAAAAAAAAAAATTAATCTCTAAGTTTTAAAAATTTAGACGGTAGTTCTTATGATTTAGAGAAATTTACAATTATGCCTCTATGGTTTGAAAAATTAAAAAGTTTGATAAAATCAAAAAAAGTAGTCAATATTGTTCGTAATTGCAGGCGAACAAACACCTAGAAATTAGTTATTTATGTGTTTAATAATAAAGAGTGCGGGATAAGTAATTGATTGAACAAAAATATGCATCGTTCATACATCAGAAGTTACATCCAAGTACTTAATCCGACTACTATTTACAAATAACATGTGACTTTATCAATCCCTACTAAATTATATGTTTTCAAACTATAGAGATTAAATTATATATTTATGTAAATTATAAGACCTAAATTTTATATTCCTCCAAATCATAAATATTAAAGTTTAAAATTTTAAACCATAGAAACTGAATTCCAACTTTCAAATCATGTATACTAAATTTATAATTTAACCCATAACTTAAATAATTAAACGACAAGCTTGAGATCAGTGTCAGAATTCGATGAACATCATGCCTTAGAAACTTCGGTCAGATTTGTTTCTTCTTTTTTTAGCCTAAAAAACCAAAACCTCCTTCGTTTTGCAGATATAACTATTTGATACCAGTAACTATTTTGGCAATCCTCTACGGTAAACACATGACATAATATTTTATTTTCATCTTAAAAGCCTTATTAAATCACATATTTGAACGAATGAAATACAAAAAAAAAAAAAACAAGAATAAAAAGAATACATTTTTGTACCTATACCTCAAACGGCAATGGAAATTAAAGCCTAAGACCACAAGGAAGACAGCACCATTTTTCCACTTTTAGAAGAATCCATTGCAAAGGGCTTGCAAAGTCTTGCTCCTCTTCAGATGCAGGTGGAAGAGGCAACTCTTCAGGTAGATGGTGATGAAATGCATTCACGGCTGCCACGACACCATCCTCGCTCTCGATCAGTTCTGCTATATCCATCGCTCGATGTTTTACCTGCGTCGTTAGATTCTCATTACAGTCCAATATATACTACAAAACATGGACACTCTATACCAACTGCAAGTTGAACGACTGCATTTATCAGAAGTTGGAGAAGTTTTACGAATGCAAACAAATAAAATTTTGCAAGAAAAGTCTTGCAACCTTTCGCTTTTCTTAGCAAAATTGCTGCACTCAAAAATTTTAATTACAGCACTTTTTCTAAAATATTTCATCTATAGCAGATTTTTGTGCTATATAAAATTATGTAACATTTCAGGTTACATAATTTTACATAATTTTAATTAAAGTTCAAGTTAACATCAGAACAATCATAATGATTCCTCTCTCCTTCATCTTCATCATCAATCCTTCTATTTTCAATCCCTAATTCTAAACATCTATTTTGGATTCTAATTGACCGATTGTTCT
This sequence comes from Cyclanthera cordifolia, assembly GCA_037832605.1. Lineage (NCBI taxonomy): Eukaryota > Viridiplantae > Streptophyta > Magnoliopsida > Cucurbitales > Cucurbitaceae > Cyclanthera > Cyclanthera cordifolia. Next base: position 1,675,222 of record JBBMEG010000015.1, on the reverse strand, counting down.
TTGAAATAGAGAGTTTCATGGAATTCAAATCTCTATTCAGCCAGAAAAAGAAGTCATCCCTCTCATCGATTCTTTGCATGTCTACTCATCCTCCATGCTCGAATCTCACTCTTGGGAAGATTTGCAAGCGCAAATCACCTAACTTGAGAAGATTTTCAGGAAATTCGATGTAAATGGTGACGAAAAAATCTTCTCTGACGAATGATTAAGCCGGACCGAGTTGAACTCCAGAATCGAAGAGGGTTCTAAGGAGGAAGAAGCCATCGGAGATGGATTTGATAGCTTGGAATGAAAGAGGGATGAAGGGGATTTAGAGACCAAAAAGTGAGAGGGACATTGATTGAACACCATCGGTTGCACTGACCGAAGATTATACGTTGTATAGATAGAAGACTATTCGTGACACAAATTGAATACTAATGCATTGCACTGATTGAAGACTACTTGATATATTGATTGAAAACTGTTTGTGACATTGATTGAATACTACATATTGCACTGATTGAAAACTATCTGCTACACTAATTGGAGTCATTCAATCAGAGGATGTTTTATAATTTATTCATTCCCTTCTTCGATCTTCTTCAGCTTCAATCATTTAATTCATTATCTTCGATCAATTTCACTTAATTGTTTTTAATCAGTTTCACTTAATTTTTTTTAATCAATTTTACCTAATTGTTTCAACTAGTTTCACTGATTATTTTCTACTAACTAAACAGATGGAAGCGAGGACATTTTAAAAATTTTACAGGGAACAATCATATTTTATGTAATACAAAAAATATTGTCTAAATTTAGATATTCATAAAATTTCTTCGGTTCTCATTGGGAAAAATAAGCATGTATAGGGTCGGTGTTTTAAAGAATCGCAAAGGAGCGCCTAGGGTTAAGGCGCAAGTCTAACGCGCCTCACCTTGCACCTTGTGGGGATTTTTCATGACTTTCTATAATTAGTTATTAAAAAAATGTTTTACTAATCCTCAATGCAAGATACTTACGTTTCGGGTTTCTTTTTGTTCTTCATTAACTAAAAAAAAAATAACATTTACCAATCCTTGAAGTATTATTTTTCAAAAGTCCTATTCCAATTATGCTATCTCTTTCTTTCTGAATGTTCTTATATAGTGTGGCTGAAAAAAAGTTGCATTTTTTCGCCCCTTGCACTAAAACTCCAATAGGCTATTTAATCTTATGCGTTTAAAAACACTGAAAAGGGTATACAAAAACCAAGCCCGAGCAAAGGAACTGAACCTGACTACATAAACGAACTCCAATCCAAAACGAGACTTATTGTTGAATTATGTAAATCACCAATTAACCTAAAAGCTTAAGGATAGGTTGAGGTAAATTTAATTTATCAACTACCACTTATAAGTTATAATCATACCTCAGGCTGGAGCATAAAATTAATAGCATTTGACAAATTTGCTGCATTTAGCTGAGAAATGGGAATCGGTGCAGGTCCAAGGCCTTTCTGATATATTGTCTCACCCCAGAAAAATTGATCTCCAAAGAATGGTACTATGGTCGTAGGGCACTGAATTCCACAATTAAAAAAAAAACAATATCATAAAGCTATTCCCCCATGACATATCTATCACTATCAGGCGTCAAGTTAATAATAAACCATCATTTCTGAAAGTATGAAAACATTATAATCGAATATCTAGAGACTACTTACCCCAGCTTTAAGTGCTGTGCCTGTGGTTCCGGCACCACCATGATGAACCTGCAGCTCAGTTTAAAAGCAAGTAGATAATTTATTTAGCATCTACACACAGTATTCCTGAGAACACATATTTTAAAGCAGTTTCCTATCATCCTTCAGTTGATAGCATTAAGTGATGCGGCTGTTCCTCTAAAAAATGTATTTTGAGGGTGGGTTAGAATAGTTCACAAGAACTATGAAAATTCAGGAGGTGAACCAGCACGGCAAATGCCGAAGGTTTAAGCTTTTGGAGTCTGCTTCATGAAAGATAATGTTTTAGAAAGTAAGGTAGTTGTTGAATTATGTAAATCACCAATCAACCTACGTTCGAACTCAAGACCTCTTGTTCTGATACCATGTCGAATTATGTTAAACCACCAATCAACTCAAAAGTTTAAGCTAATAGGTTAGAGTAAATTTAATTATATCAACTAACAGTAATACTCACCACAGCTGAGCATTGACGAAATAACCAATCATGGGGGCAGTCTTGTATAACAAGTACATTTTCAGGAACTTCTATACCTGTACAAAATAGTACTGTTCAGTAACTTTTCTCTCTAAACTGCATAGCTACAATTCCCAAACTCTTCGAGGTTAATAGGAGCCACAATCAAAATCTGGAAGATTCTTATTAATTTTTGTAATGTATTAGCATGCAGGTAGTTTTCTTTCGAAGTAATGCTTTAATAATGCATAAGCCATAGGGATCTTCTCACTCACCATTAATAAGTTTCAAGCTTAAATTAGCATTTGACATATTGTAAATATAAACCAGGCAACAAAATCAACATCTTCATATTTTAACTTAGCAATCATCTGTATTAGAATGTTTCAGATTTCTCATGATTGACTGCCTTGACAACACGTGTTCAATCTACATGCACAGAAGACAAAAATCTATTTTCACAGACGGTGAATGAAACACACCATTGAGATTGTCTAAATATGCATATTCTTGCTAGAGTGACGGGCAAAACCACCCGTTGACAGGAATCAAGTCCATAGCTTGTCGAGTGTTTAAGAAAAGAAGTCATTGAGTGCCCATATTAACGAGAAGCAATTAAAAAATGTAGAGTACGACCACTCATTGGAATAAGTTAAATTGAAAAAGGGAAGAATACACTTACAATCGCCTAGGCCTCCCAAACCCCGGTCAATTATTCCTCTTTGCTCTGTATCCTTTAATGCTTTCAATATGGTATCGGTTGTCCTCTGAGGCTCTACAAGAGGCTGATCAAGCAAAAAAATAAATAAATAAAGTCCAATAGCTTTCATGCTAAAGGTTCACAAACTTAAAAAAACATGCATAAGAAAAGTCAATTGCCATTATGAATGACAATTAAGAGTTAAATCACTATTCATCCAAAAAACGGGCAACTATAATCTTTTATCGATGCTTCTTATCACTCCCAAAAGAACCTCTATCAAAGAACTTTATAGAATCATATTCATACAACCAAATATCGTATTCACTGATTCCAAGATAAAATGGTTTGCCTAAAAAATGGAAGCCATGACATTTGAGATTTAACTAAAAAATGTAATAAAAATACATAGGTGAGGTCACCATACCATGCTCCCAAATCCTACGTATATGGGTTTTGATCCTTCTTTAATCCACTGGACAACCAACTCCTCTGGTTGATACTTGGATTCAAGGTCCGTGAAACAATAGCCAACAACATCAACTAAAGGCCCCCAATCTGCAAACAAGTTACACCAATTGCATAAATAATAATAATAATAATAAAATGTATCCACAAACTCCAAGAACAACAACTAAGAATATAAGTAGAAAGCAGAGTTGGCAATGATATAGGACATCCTAAACTTTTAAGCTAAAACGGCGAGCCAACGAAGATGAAGTTCAATTCCTAACAAATAATCTGGTAGTCGTATGAATGATGATCACTAGACTAATTCATTTTTGTGCGAAGTAAAATTAATGAATGAAGAAAGACAGATAGATAAATTCCTAAGATGTTTTTTGTACTTTATTTCTCTACTTCTATCTCGGGATTAGAATACACAAAAAACTAGCTAAAAGTTAAGCACCCATCAATTTTGAGCACCCGAACCGCTAATCCTTCCGGGCAAGGCTCTAATCGTTTCTTTCTTCGGGTATCTTATATATACACATACACACACACACAACATTTGAAGGTGGAGAAATTTGAACCTATAAGCTCTTGGTTAATAGGTTACATATTATGCCACTAGCGTTATGCTCTTGTTGGCATGTTCCTCAACACTGATTATTGCCTATTGGACCAAATAAATTATACTGTACAACTGTTCGCCTCAGACTACAAATGTAAATAGCAATAGTAGCATAATTGTAGAGTACAGTTTCCAGCTTCTCTTGAGCTAGGTCTGGCTCAGAACACCAGGTCCATTAACGAGGATTTCTAAATGGGCGGTCATCTCTTTGACCATTTAAAAGATGTCACTTACAGATCATACAAAAGCAAAGGCATAATAAGCACCAAAAAAGAAAAAATATTAAATGCTTGAAAATATTTATTTAACACAGAAATTTCATTTTACCTTTCGGCTTTGGCACAACAGAGGGACTCCACATATAGGCCGTAGGCAAATGAGAAAGTGATCCACGATATGTACTAAAATATGCAATGGGAGAAAGCTTCAACTTCTTCCTCCTGAACTCATTAATAGATCCCCTTATACCCCACCATATCAGTAATTCCACAATGATATAAGAAAGCTGCATAATGCAATAATAGTGATGAAACATTATTACTACTTACTAGTGAATTTAGCTAAACAGCTGACGGGTAAAGAAAATTTTACAAGTACAAGAGAGATTACAAACAGGAATACATACCCAATAACCTGTATTTTGGGGTACGCGTGCCAATGGATGAGGAAATTCATTTGTTGGCCTGCAAATCCATAAAAATGCAAGAAAGCTAGATCATAGAATTTTTATCCACACTAATTTATTTGAGAAAATTAGGAGACTAATCATAAATAATCTTAAAGAATTACAGGCACTTTCTATTTATTGTTACCTTTGGCCCATTCTTGGCTCAACTTGGTGCCCAACTTGTGCAACTAAAAAAGGTTTCCTCGCAGACTAACCTATCTAGTCAATTACATTATCTAGGTTGTTGCATGGTAAAATACTACTTACAGCATCAATAGTCTAAACATTTTTATTTTTATTTTTCTTATTGAGGCATGAAAATGACAAAAAATTGTGAAATATGATGTAAAAGAGCAATATATATCCCATATGAATGTATCCAAATCATTTGAATAAAAGGAAAACTCAAAGTTCTTTTGTCCAGTACTATTAAAGCTATCTTTTGGTATATGGATTCAGAGGAATAGAGGAATCTTCAAATAGAAGAATTAGAGATTCCCAGAGCTATTGAATTTTGGTAGACACTCAGACTCTAGATGGTGGAAACTTTTTTGTAACTATGGTTCTTTTTTCCTCATGGTAGTGCAGTGCCATTTTGTAAGCTTTATGGCTGCTTGCATTTGTATTTGGGATCTTTTGTAAATGTGTTGCTTTCTTGTTTAAGGAAAACAAAAAAACAAAAGAACAACCCAAACCGAACGCCCGATCAGAAATCCTAATAGGAAGGCCACTGATCTTTCTTTTTCACAAAATTAGAACTGAATCATTTTCCAAAACCTATATCAGAAACTAGCAATTTCAGCGCAATAATCAACTTACGTCCAAGGCATTGTAAAGAAGATATGTAAAGGTACACGAAGAGCTTCAGCAACATGTGTATGTCCTGCAACCCAAATCAAACAAGCACAATGTCAAATTTGATAAATAAAATTAAAAAAAAATAATAAGTCAAATTTGATGATTGAGAGTTCAACAGAAGTTTATTCCACCTATCAACGCATAATATAGTAAATAAACAAATGAGTCAAATATTCATTAATAGACATTATTATGGGCAATTGTCAGCTTCTAAATTATCTATTTTTTCTTTAGCTATCTTATTTTGTAAGTCAATAAATGGAGTCATAAAGATTACAGTTTGTGGTAATAATTTAAAAGTATAAAATATCAATATTATTGAAAGAGATGTTTCAGACATCCCATTTATAGTTCGAATTCCTATCTACACTTTAATAGAGCGTCTCATGTTAAATTTGCATGCAACATAAAACCGTTAGTTCAAAAAGAACAAACAAAATGATACTGATTACCAAAGAATCGGAACCTTCTTCCAAACCTTCTAATTTTAAGAAAAATTTCAAATGGTTGGTGATCATGTTGGCAAACACACCTGAAGAATGACATCGAAGCGAGATGTTAACTTTTCTTATAATCACTCACCATAAGCAGGAGCATTTGCAATAATTGCCTGAGCCCTAAAAGGCTTCCCAGTTTCTAGATCTGGTTCGGTGCAAGCAGGAAGTGTAGACTCTATAATGCGCTTTAGATGTTTCCTTTGAATAGATATTTCTCCTGGTCCAGATGGAATGAAACCTTTGTTTCTGGTCATATCTAAAATTGAAATTTACAGTCATGATTGCAAGACGGTCAACTTAGAAAAAAAAAAAGAGTTAAGCAGTATTTAATACCAGAGAAAGCTGTCATAAGTATAGAAAACCATATTGACATGATTAGAACAATAAAATGATATTGACAAGTCTTTTTTCATTAACCAAAACCCAGTGAGAATATCAAAGTTAATTCAAATTTAGTATATTGTTGAAGCAATGCATCCATATATCAGCTTCCTATTCCTTGAAATCCACTTCTCAACATCCATGTTTGAAAAACAGAACAGATAAATAACAAGTAAAGGATTATGAGAAACGATTAAAATTGCACCATAGTGTTAGTCTCCCCAAAGTCTTCAAAATTAAGGGCATCTTACATTCAGCCAAATCACGAGAATCACCACCCAGAGGATAAAAGTCAACATCAGCAGACTTCACAAAGTTGCTGAAGTTAGTATGAGTGGCAAGCCTAACATGGTGGCCAAATTCCTGCAAGCAAGCTCAGAGAATTATATACGTGGTTAACAAAAAAGGAAAGAAGAAGAAGAAATCACTGTAACACACCTATCAGATTGATTTTTTTCTTTGATTTTTTTTCATTAATATATAGTTAATAGTTTTGATCTTTTAGTACGGAAATGGACTAAAAAACATCAGAGTTAATCTCTGAAATTAAACATGGATGAGAAAGAGACTCTAGCTGCAGTGCTAGAGAAGTCAAATCTCAATCAAACATATTTTGCTAATCTGGATGATTCATTATTGTTAATAACTTCATAATGACATAATCTACTTGAACAACTGGCAATGATAAAATCGGAAATAACAAATTATCAGCACATTCACTCATTCACACCTCCAAGATCCAAATACAACCACAGTTAAAAGATGTCCAGATCAAGATAATAAAAGGCAGGTAGTGAAACAAATTAATTTTTTCAAACATGCCTGAAGCTTTTTTGCAATAGCCAAGAAAGGTTGCACGTCTCCTCTTGTTCCAACCACAAGTATTGCAATCTTCAACCTCGGAATCAATTTGATGGACTCAGAAATGATATCAGCAGCTCGGAGAGTCCCTTCGAAGTTAGAGTGAAACTTAAACAGTTCCGAAGCAGCAGGAGAATTTTTCTCTACATCAACTTCTACAGTCCCATCATATTGTATCTTTACTAGATCTGCAAGTAATTGCTTCTGCAAACCAGCAGACAATAAACATTGTCAAAGCATATCTAAACCAGAGCAAGGAACATGAAGCAAGAAAGAAAGAATAACAATGGGAAAACCTATCAATTTTTCCCTCAGAAACACGAAGCATGAATACATATCGTCATCCACCTTGATAACTAAAAGGATTACAACAACAAGCCAAGCATATGGAAAAAGTAACAAATAAAAGTCCAAGCACATTTATCATCATGCATAATGAACCAAAAATTCTAGTTTCAATTGAGAACGTGATATTCAAATAAGTACCTCTTCTTCCCCTGACAATTCATCCAATTTCCGGTCAGGCCTCTGTGTACCTATCCACTCAGTCATGGATCTGAAAAGAGTGAAGTTTTCCTACTCTGTTAGTAGAATTCTAACACACTGTTCCTAACCTGCAATTTCCAGAACATAACCTTTTTCATAAGTGGGGATATCGTTTTTTATTTTTTGTTAGGAAACATAAATGGGAATATATCGCACCCTTAAATATGAAGGAAATGTTATTCGAAGCTAACCTCCAATTTCCAGATACGTATTCATTCACATTGTTGTGGATTATTACAGTCATTAGAATATTATTGAAAAGCACTGGAGCATTATGTTCCTTGCATGTGAAGATAATCCAGATTTTTTTCCTTCTTTCTTTTATGGAGAAATTGAGTAAATGACCTATCGTGGTTCTCTTTATCACTGATATGATAGTAGATTACTCCAATGTCCGCGTCCTCCATACACTGTAGTGCTCTGCAAAACATGACCCCTTTATGTTCCATCTCAACCAATTGCAATAAGTAGTATAACATGCCATAGAGTTACAGGAATAACAATGATGTAAGATTTTTCCAACTTATTTGCAAATAAATATCTATCAAGGTAACCATAAAAGATGTCGCCAAATGACAAACAAAATAGCAAGTTCTTGAAGATGTAGTCACGTTAATTGTTTATTTCCCTCTATGATTAGGCGGTTGTGAGTTTATCTTTTCAGGAGAAAAGCAAAAATTTTGGCATGCTAGTTTTTTTTTTGTTCTTTGCGAGACATTTGGCTCTAAAAAAATTACATGATTTTTAGAAAGGTGGAGAGATTGAAAAGGTTTGGGAGTTCGCTAGGTCTCATGCTTTTTT
>JBBMEG010000015.1:1633031-1644634 GCA_037832605.1 Cyclanthera cordifolia | reverse complement strand
CGTCAAATTTCACATCCAACTTATCATTCAACCACTCGTCAAACTAATTAATTTACTCAACTACTACTATCATTAACCTTCAAACAAGTAATTAATTGCTACCCTTAATCATTTCTCTCCGCTCATTTCTACCAAAAACAAACACACCCAATTGGTAGCCATTATCTTCCTGTGCTTTCAAAAGCAAAGAACATTGAAAAGAGTGAAGTTATACCTTTAGTATATTGTTCATGCAAAGGCAGACTCTTTTCAAAACTATATTTTCCGAAACATACTATTTAATTTAAATTGATGATCAAAATTATGTATAAAGTTGTAATACTATACTCATCTACTCATAATAATAAATAAAATAAAAATCATTAGTCCATATTACTCTCAATCTAAAAAAATACCCATTCATAATTCTCCAATATATCTTATCCAACTGACATGCTATTTGCCAATGACTAAATCTCCTTATACTTATTTAGGATGGAAAGTTGCCTCTCAAAGTTGGTAGACCCAGTCAATATTTAACCAGAAACTTATTAAGAAGTAATATTACTTTATTTTATAATCATTCTCACCAGTCAACCACTTAACTCGACTGCATCCAATTATCAAGGTAAACTTATAGAAAACTAATTAAGTCAATAAATGACTACCATATATTAAACCCGCTATTAACGATTTACAATACTTTTATCTAATCAATGAGAACTTTTAAAATTTTATTACTAATAACAAGTAGCTTTTTCATTTCATAACGACCCGAGATTTCAACGTGATTCAGTCTCATTGTCTCTTGGGGCACGTCTCGCGTCGATTATAATTTAATAATTTGAATTGTGATTATTGACGAAAACTTATTGTCAGGTCACCTCAGCTCATTAAATTTAGGGCCTAACAATCTTTCAAGATTCTAAATGAATGGTCAATTTTGTAAAGATAAAATCATAGGTGTCTTTTGTTGCTGAAAGATATTGATTTTTGGTGGGTGCTCTGTTCTTCAATAACATCATGAACTCATGGTTAACAGAAACTAGGGGGTTAACATCATAGATGATGAAGAATTGGGACCCTGTTTCATGATTTTTAGGGCCAAAGCCAGTTCAACAACTGAGGAGAGAATGGTAAGGGCTGCTCCTAAAGGATTAAATCAAGGTAGACAAGAAGAAACTAGACTTCCCTAAATGAGTAACAACTCTACAAAATGAGGGACCCAAGTGGGATTCTATGAAATGTCAACTTTATGAGAAGGGATCCTCTAGAAAGCCTATGCAACAAAACTAGCACTATCAAAAATTGGGTGAAGGTTGGATAACAGTCCACCAGAAGTCAACCACTACTTAAGCGATATGTCTATTTTCTCTACGAGACCGGGCCTCGCGGGGACCTGTCTTTAATGAGGCGGTGAATCTCCGATTAGGTGAGGAATGAGGGAGTGAGTGAGGATGAAAAATTTTCCAAGAATGTATTTCTCATCCCCGATTCCCCATTCCTCGCACCGTCAAAATAAATATTGTAACTAAGTCTCGCCTTGTGGGCTTTTGTGTTTTTTTGTTTTTTTTGTTCTTAAACCCACATTTTTTGTGTTTTGTCTCCCATAAACTTTGGTTGTGCATATTTTCGAAATGCGTGATAAGTTTTTTAAGGTATTGAAATATTTTGAATCACTTATGTATATTATTCTTAATTAAAACTTCATTTCTTTCCATGAAAATGAAAGTTAATAGTTGAATTTTATGTATTTTTATATATTAGTTTAAATGACGTTGAGTTTTATGTGTGTTTTATTTGTCGTTCTTTATTAAAAACTTTATTTCTTTATTAAAAACTTCATTTCTTTCCATGAAAGTGTTTTGATTGTGCATATATTCATATATATATATAGTGCGTTTTAAGTAAAAAAGGTTGTGCCTTTTGGTGCGCCTTGTGCGTCAAGCTCCAGAAGGTCATTGCGCCTAAGTGTGCCTTTAACATTTTCAAAGGCTGGAATCAAACAATTTGTGCATAAGTTAACCCAGACATGCATTAATATTTTATATATATATATATATTTTTTTTTTTTTTTTTTTTGAAAAAATAAATAAATAAATAAATAGGGAATGAAAAATCAGCACTTCATGATCGCAACAAAAAGAATGAACTTCAAGTTTCAAACACCAGCTGTAAACTGTAGTTTGCAGACAAGACCTTACCTCGATCCTCGAGAAAAAACAGAACGTCTGAATGCTTCAAGTCTCATGTAGACTATGGAGTAACTTTATGACTGGAACTGTAAAAACAAATATTGTAAAGAAAGGAGACAGTCAAAGATGGCAGGGATGAAGATGAAGTCCAAATATGATGGTTAGCAAAAAAAAATTCCAAGTCAAATTATTTAGACTTCTATCAAAACTGGAAGATAACTTTTCATTTTTATTAATTGGAATAAGAAACAATTTCATTTAAACAAAGGAGAGAAATCCAGTCACCATAAATCTTACCATTATACTGACCAAGTTGTCAACCTCTTTCCTTCAAGGGTCAGCATTCTCTAACTTTGCAAATCCTGTGGAAGACCAAATCAAATCAGATCTCTGTAATAAAATAATCAAAAGACAAAAACAAGTATGCTTATCAATTTTCAAAGCTTCCATACAAGACCTTCAATTCTGTTGGTTACAATTTTCATTGCTCTCTGACAAAGAACATGACAAGCACCTCAAAGTGAAGAATCTGGACCATCTTATCCTTCATTGTAACCACAGAGTCCAGAATGGTGCCGGATAGATTCTCTCATCCTATGGGGCAACTTAACAAACAAGTTCAAACAAACTAAAAACACATTCATTGATAGATTTGGAGGAGGGGAAGAGAAGGAAATGAACTACTTGTTTGTTTTTAATACATCACAACCTCTCCCTCACCTTAACTCTTCCTCAACCTCCCTTCAACTTCTCTTAAACATTTCGTCAAATCTCAAATCAAAATTCTTCAACCTCCCTTCAACTTCTCTCAAACATTTCGTCAAATCTCAAATCAAAATTTATAACAAATTTCGTCTAAAATAAACATTTTCTCTCCTAAACAAAAATCCAAAAAATATTTTGACAAGATGAAATATTTCCAAATCATTTCATTTCCTCCGCTTCCTCTCTTCTAGTCAACCCCAAAATCTAATCACCCACTAATATTTCAAGTTTATAACATTCACAGGAAGAGAAATAATAATGGCTGTGACAAAAGGGCTAGTTATAATAGAAAACGCCTAATAAAAAGTAATTGCTCAATATGTCCCACTGAAATAATGAACCTCTCTGTTCATTGAAACAGCCATAGCAACACTTGGTTATTTCTTTCCATATCAAAACATTAACCAGACTTGGTATTTCAAAGTGGAGGGTAGAATCTAAAATCGAATGAACAGCACAAAGGAAACATTGGCAGTAGAAATGATCATACCATACTTTCCAAGGATGCTGATAGGAAAGGAGAAGAGAAAGGGTTCACATCTCACAAAACAAGAGATCCCACTTACAATGGGATAAAAAGTGGATTTTTTACAGAGAATCTATCCCAGAAATAATAGGAACTAATGATCATCCTCATTTCTAAAATTTTCTCATAAAATCTCAAAGAAAGAACACCGAGAGAACACGAATCATAAGAAACAAATGAAACTACAGAACAGTAATGCCATCATTTGCAGCAGAATTCGTATAAAACATGACAGACAACTCTGCAATGAACAATACATATCATCCATTAGCTGATACATATAGCATTGCAAAACAATATGACATTACCAAGACCACTCGATGTTTATCAAATCCAAATTTTTTTACACAATATACGCTTAAGTTAACAAATACAAAGACTACCCTCACCATTAAATACCTGCCACTCTTGTTTGCATATTTTCATCCTTTGATTTTTCTCTTATTCCTAGAAACCATGAAAACCAACAATTCTATTCAGGGTGATTGGCTCGTCCCAAAGAGTCAAGCCCTTCAGTCCTACTGCGAACAATCCTGTGAAACACTTTCCTAACCTGCCGCTCTAATGTGTTCAGTCCATTCCTCATATTATTACAAACCGTGGTTAGTTCTTCAACTCTCTGTCTCAGCTCTACTTCTTTCTCCTCAGCCAATGGGAATTGAGCTGCATCGGCCAAATCATTCATGACACGCGTGCACTTTTCAATCTGATGAATCTCCTTCAACAACCCACACGAATTCTTTCGATCTCGCTTCCTCGACTCCTCCACGATTCGATCATGTAGTTGAAGAATCGGAGCCGCCCATGGGAAATTCCGGGGCAACGAGAAATGAACCTGCAAACCTCGATCCTGGCAAGGAATAGCTGCCACCAGAGCCCACATTACAAACAATAACACCATGTTCATGGTAAATATAGGAACTGCAAGCCCATTGGTAGCCAAGAGCTCAGTTGCTTTAGGGGGTGCTAAATTGTTGCCAATCAATTGCAGCTGCCTCGCAGCCGACCACGATCGCGAAACACTCCATGACAGAGATCGAAAGTGGCCCAAAGACCGTGGATCTTTCGAGGCATTGTTTCGTCCAAAAGAACGGTTTCGTTGAGCAAGAGCAGAGGTATGCGACTCTTTCTCATCGAGCATACAAATAGCCAAATCGATAAGGGCCCTCTTAGCACGACGAAATTGGCCTTCCCCAATAGTCTTCTGATTATTATGATTGTCCAACGCATTAAGAACAATCTCCAAGATCTTCTGCCATTGCTTCAGCTGCTCAATCCCATCACGAATCGCATTACACACATCAAGCGCCTTAACACAGCGCTCAGAATAATCAGCAACAATTCGGTCCAATGGAGGTTTAGAGAATTTATATTTGTGGCTGTTAAGAACGAGCTTAAAATCCTCCTGACAGCACAGGAAGGAATCCAAAAGCTTCTGAACCCAAGATAAGGAAAGCAAATCATCAGCACCAACGGATGCAAGATCCAAGAACCGATCAGAAACTTGGCTCTGAAATCTTACAAGATCCTGCTCCTGAGACGTCGGAGAACCATCCATAGCATAAGATTGATCTCGCCGAACACCCCAAGCAGCTGACGAACCCTGATAATCCGTAGCTGGCATCCTCGCACAGAACCCGAAACCCTAATCAATCGCCAAATTCTCCAATGAAAGAAACGAATTAAATAAACTTGAAACTATAATCAATCGCCAAATTCACAAAACTCCAAAACGGATTTCCCCTCCAATTCGACACCACGCCGGAAAACAACTCAGTTGAATCAACGCCAGAAATTTCAAAGCGAGATCCGAATTCAACCACTCAAATCGAAGAACAGAAAATTAAAGAGAGAAAAATGAAAGAACTAGAGATTGAAATTGTGAAATGGCGATAAATAGAAAACCTAGGGAACGCCCATTTTATTGGGAGAATTCAGGACCGCGTCTCTCTTTCTTCGGCAGTTGAAATTGAAAATCAAAGTTTAACAAATTCTTTTATTATTTTTTTATTTATTTTTTAAAAGATATTAGTATTTTAATTCACCCAACTAAAAAATATTATTCTTTTTGAAATATAAAATTATCTGCCATCACTATATCTTAAATATGAATGGGACATTCATCAACTCTTATGTAAAGTATTATAAAATGTTAGGAATAGTTCAAATACCCAACTATGTAACTAAGTATCATATAATTAATGTTTTCAAAAAAAATATATATCATATAATAGGTTGATAATCATAAAAATAGTAATACAAAATTTTTCAAATGACCCTCACTCAACTTACATATCAAATATACTAATATCATGGATTTAATCACATCTTGGAATTACCTATACTTTGATATTCACATATATGACATAATTTTGAACTACATTCTTTAATAAAAAAAAATATAGAAAATAAACAATAAGAAAAAATAAAATGTGATATATATTAGAAAAGTGCGAGCATTCATCTCAAACCAATTGGGAATGAGAGAAGTTGTTCACTTTATCTTATAAATGTTTGGAAGACTCTCCACTTTTTTAACGTGAGACAATAAGATCATCAACACTCCCTCTCAAAATGATGATTTTTTTGGGTTCACCAATCTTGAATCGAAAATTTCAATTTCATTAGAGCGAATACATATTTGGGTTTATGAACTCTGATACTATATTAAAAAGTGTGGATATCCATCTTAAGACCAACTGACAATGAGAAGAATAGTTCATCTTATCTTATAAATGTTTGGAGAACTCTCCACTTTTTCAATATGAGACAATAAGATCTTCAACAAAATATATATATATATATATATATATATAGGTATGAAAATAAAAAGATATGGCAAAGCCAAGGCATGATCGAAACTTTATTCTCCGGTTGTAGCTAGATTAAAAAAAAATCAAACGCATTTATTATATCTTGATGTTGTTCATTCTAATAATTAAATATGTTAAATTATGATTTATTTTGTGTTAAGATGTGATGTTACATTTTTCAAGTTCATGAGCTCTCTCTTTTTAACGCACATATCATTAATCAATCAAACAAACGCCCACACAGTAAGAAGTCTACACCACATAAGAGGAAGAAACAATCCTACGAAAAAAGTTTGCTCGATCTTGTCGAGCAAGAGAATTCGTTAATCTATAACAATTTCTACTACAATGAGAGAAATTAACAATCTCTAACAAAGAGGAAAACATCCTAATATCAACAAGCACATTGTTGAACGTTAACTTAGAAATTTTATAAAGTCATCATTAATGGAATGAATAACAGTTGAGACATCGGACTCCACAAGAAAAGAAGAGATTTAAGAAACATTATTCTTAACAAAATGTTTAAGCTAGCCTCTGATAGGGATACCCTCTAGAACCTTAACATAAGTTTCTAAAGCCACTATTCCAACCTGACAACTTTGATCTTTCTTTGTTATCACACACAATCAGCGTATTAATGTTGACATCTTCATAATCGACCTTGGAAGAGGCGTAAGCATTCAGCTTCCAACACAGGGTGCCTTTCGATGTCCATCACTTCCTTCTTGACACCAATCCTCTATGAGTTACCTCTACAAGCCCCCACTAAAAGAATTAATAACTTGAAGAATAAACCTTTAGTGATCAAGGAACTCTAAAACATATTTATCATTAATAATCTTATTTTTGAAGTTCAATAAACTTCAAATGATGATAATAACCTTGTTTCGATCTCTCATGGACACTCTATCAAAAATCCTCTCCCAAAAATCTTACATGGTCACCAAATTTTTAAAAAATTGGTTGAAGTCTTGGAACCCATGAAATCCAAATCCTAACGGTCACTTGGCAGTCTTTAAGAATATGAATATTAGATTCTTGACAATTCATGCATAACATGCGTTTGGTCTCAATATCAACTCCTCTATTATAAATTTTGCACCTTCTGGGATGACATTGGAAATCATACTTCAAGCTCTAATTTTAAACTTAATCAGAGGACAATTCACATTCCATAAAGAATCTCAATTATAAGCTTTTTGTAGAAGCATTTAAGGAAGAAGTCAGCTTCCCATCTTCTAAGGATTCAAGAGGTTGGGTAAACCCATTCTGACCTCTTTGGGGTCGATTAAAAGAGGCTACAACCCCTACGACCAAGCCCATTCCAACCCCCCGGGGGTGAGCCAAGGTAAGCACAACCCTCAAGTGGTCGACAAAGAAAGTCGAGACCCCCTGGGGGTTAGCCATGGCGGCCATGACCCACATGGAGTAGGCCAAGGCCAATCCGGCCCTCTTAGGGGCCGACCAGAGTAGGTTTGACCCTACAAGGGTCAACCGTGGAGGTCAAGACTCTCTCCTAAGAGTCAGTAGAGTTCAAGTGATGACTGAATCCACTGATCACGGCCAGGAGTTACGCCAAGAGGGCCAGGACCCCCCCCCCTTTTTGGGACTAGCCGTGGAGGTGAGGACTCGTAAGGGTTGACCGAGACCAAATTCGACCTCTAAGAAGGTCAGTCGAGTAGGCGGAAGCCCACAGAGTTGGCCATGGAGGTTAGGACTCTCCCGTGGACGAGTCGACCAAGTATAAGTAACCTCTAGAACCATTATGTCGTAAGGTGGTAGTGGCCGGGAGTTACAACGAGTAGGTCTAGATTCCCTCAACGATAGGCTGTGGAGGTTAAGACTCTCCCCTAAAAGTCAACCGAGTCTAAATTGACGACTAGATCCTCTGATAACGACTAAGAGTTACACTAAGAGAGCCAAGACTCCCCTTTAGGGGCGAGCCATGGAGGTAAGGACCCGTAAGGGTTGACCGAGACCAAAGCTGGCCTCTAAGAAGATCGGCCGAGTGGGCCAACCCCAAGAAGGTCGTCGTGGAGGTTAAAACTCTTCTGTGGACGAGTCGACCAAGTCCAAGTAACATTTAGGAATGTTGCACTTGTTGGGTGCAGCGTCCTGGAGTTACACCGAGAATGTCACACTCTCAAGAGGTTGGCCATGAAGGTGACGACGTACAAATTAGGTTGACCGAATCCAAGTAACTTCCAAGTCAAGGTCATTACACCTTCAAGGGTAACGGTCTAGAGTTACGCTAGTCATTTCCGGCTTAATGACAGATGTTTCTAATGGCTGACCATTAAGCCGTCATTACGTAAGCCGTAGCGGTTACAAGACCGACTGCTATAAGAAGTTAGGAGATTTCTCCATTCATATCCAAGTTGAACTGCGCTAACAAACCTTGTAAGATGTTCTATGTTCCAAAGTACTCTTAATTACTCTCCTAAACTCTTTACTAACTTAGGTATCAGAGGCTTTGTGGCTGACACCACACCGGTATGCCTAAAGTTTTTTTTTCAATTTTCAGGCTTCTCATTTTCGGTAACAAACAAATCTTACCGTTGATCTAGTTAACCATTTTTTGGCATCAACAAAAGATTTTGTCCCTTTAGAAGTCAACTTCCCATATTCTATAGATTTAGCGACTTTATAAGCATTTTTTATCGAATATATACCTTTCGTGTAATGATTCCACATAATCCTGTCCACTCTACACTTCTTACAAAAAAGAGTATTAAAGACCCGTGTCCTTCGGGCAAAGAACCGCTTTAACCACTTAGTCCAAACCTTCTTCTCAACGATTATATATCAGCTACGTATTTGTCTTTCCACTCATTTTTAACTCTCATCGTGAATGAGTTTCCATCTCTGGAAATCATAGTGTTAGTGAGGGTACGAATTGCTTGCCTTATACCTAACTTTTTAAAAGAGAGCTAGTTTTTAGGTTTTAATTTGAATTTTGAAACCATCAAAACACATTCTTGAAATTAGGGTTTGGAAACTCAACAAATTGTTGTTTAATTATCACATATAATCTTTTCTTTTCTTTTTTTGGGTGGTGGGGCATAATGACGGTTAATGGTATGGATTCATAGGTTTATTAAAAATTGAAGTTTTGTTTATTAGTTTAGTTATTATTTATTAAGTTGCCAAAAGAGCTGTAGCTTAACAGCATTAGTGAACACCGAAAGACTATGAGGTCTCGGGTTCAAATCCCCCACCCCTAATTGTTGTAATCTCCAAAAAAAAATATTTATTATTTATTAAGTTCAAGACTAATACCATTGTAATATATATATATTTTTTTTTTATCTTTTTTAACTTAAAATTTTATCTACAAATGTTCCGGAGGCAGTTAGTTGAAGGTGGGCTATAAAAGTGTGCTTTCTCAAGATGTGACATTAATTTATAGTCGAGCCAGCTTTCATTAAAAAAAAAAAAATATATATATATATATACACACAAATATCTACACAATTGTGTGGTTTTTTTTTTCAAATATCAGTTTTGCCGTATCCAAGTGTATATATGGTTTTTAATTTATGAATTTATAATTAATCATAATGATTTATAATTTTAATGTAGATGTATTAACTTGTAAAATATTGTAAGAAAATAGTAAGCATTTGTGTATTTAATTGACAAACGAATAATTCCCATCTCAAACTTTATTATATTTCTCAATCATAATTCATAAATTTGTCACTTATTTCATTTGGGTATTTATATTTTAAAATGTTATTTTTAGGGTCTGTTGTTCCATTAAATTCGATCACGATTATTGCCATCAAATTTCAATATTATATTTTCATAAATTATTGATCCTTTAATTTTTCATTTTCCAATAATGGAACCAAGTTCAATAGATGTGGTTCATAATAAGTACACATCATGTTGTGTACTATGTATGTTAAATAATTTTGCAAAACATTGATATCAAGGACAATAATAAATTTACATGTGACATTAAGCATTAAAAAAAATGGAATAAAGTGTTAATGTTAATGAAATAACAAAATTGCTACTTTTTTCAACAAAAAAAAAAAAAAAATTAGTCCCTTTTTCCAAGAACAAACCTAAAAATTCATCATTCAAAATTGAATTACATGGTTTACTGATGTTGACCATTAGTAAAATTTAACGGTAAATTATAAATTTTGTCTATATAATTTTTGATTAAAGTTAGAATTTAATTCATATGATTTAAAAATTTAAGTTTCAGTCTTAATAATTTGAAATAGATATGGTTTAGTTGCCTATAGTTTGGAGTTTAGACAAATATAGAATTTAGTCCTTATGATTGAAAAATAGAATTTAGTTACAGTAGTTTGATAAAATCTAAAAGATAGACAATGTTATTTAGGCGAATTAAATATGTGTACATGAGTTGAGTTGATTCGGGTTGAGAGAAATTTTGAACCAACTCAAAATTCAGGGTTTCAATTTTTCAACCCTACATTTTTTGGTTGGGTTGGGTTGGTTTGGGTTCTTCTGTTCAAATTATTAGTTTTAAGGATTTTATCAAAGTAAGTGTACATAAGTTGATCAGTTTGGTTGAATTAAGAATTGTTTTTTGATTAACTCAAAACTTTTGAGTTAGTGAATCTACCGACCAATGGAATCATATATGTTTTAGACGCTTATATTTTTTTAATTGGGTTGAGTGATTAAGTAGTTTTGCTTTCAACTCAAATATTGTTTTTATAAAAATCAACATAATAATATTAATTAATCATCCAACTTCTATTTATACCATCATGTATACATTATAAAGACTATTTAAAAGATTTTTTTGGAGAATAAAGAATTTAAAATAATAAAAATAAATATATTCATATATACATGTACATAATTATGTATAGGTCAAAAAAAATTTAATTAATAATAAATTTTGGTTAGCTCGGGTCAACCCAAATTAATTTTATGTCAACCCATTAGTCAACTAAACCCATGAAAGTTTCATTTATTTGAACTCAACCTAAATAAGTTGATAACTCAATCGAACCCGTCAAGTTGTGTTGGGTATGTTCGGGTTATTTGGGTTGTCGGGTTCTTTGATAGAATTAAATACGTATGTGTAACGTACGTCTTGTATGAATGATGCGTTTTTATGTTCGATCAATTACAATCATCTCACACTCTCATCATTAAACACATAAATAACTAGTTTCTACGTATTCTATTCACCAATATTTGAAACTATAAGGACTAAATTCTAATTTTTCAAATTAATATAAACTAAATTGTAGATTTTTTGAAACGATAGGAACTAAAATCAAGATTTTTAAATCATAAAGACTAAAACTAAAGTCCAAAACTTTTAAA
>JBBMEG010000015.1:1593047-1613487 GCA_037832605.1 Cyclanthera cordifolia | reverse complement strand
GGGCGGGTTACGAACCCGGTGGGCCAAACGCCGGGTTGGAACCCTTCCTGGCCCAACCCGGCGCACCAAACGGCCCCATAGGTGCTTGGACGGCGGAGTTTTAGAGAAAGCTTTGTATAACAACTATAAACGAATTATATTAATTTTTTATTTTTTATCATTCAAATAACTCTTCGTTTATAAATTACTCAAATAACAAATCATTTTTAATTTTTTCGCAAATATTATATAACAACATATATGGTAAAAATACATATGATTTGTAAATAATAAAATTGAAGTAAATACACATAAATAAAATATACATAATTTATAAATAAATAAGTTAAATAGACCTTTGATAAATAAATTTCATTCATTTCAAGAGTTCATAGCTAGAGTTTGGTAACTTATTTTTGAATAATCTATAATCAAACCGGATCGAGGAAGGGTTCCCAACCCCACCCAACGTGCTCTTACCTCATCGCTTAGCAGTTGGCTCAAACTGAAATTCGCGTCGATGGATTCCAGTCTTCTCCAATTATCCCACCATCTATCAATCCAATACACATTCCTCAACAAAATTCGACAATCTCGTTCCATTTCGCCAACTTCCTTAGGACGAAATCTCCAGTTTCGAAGGCGGTTCAAGCTGGAGAGTAGTAGAGATAACATCAGCAAAACCGCTTTCGACGAAGCCGCATTCGAGGCCGAGAGATCTTGTCTCGACGCCCAAGCTCGAGAATCCATGGCCGAAGCTTCAGCCAGGGACACTGAAGGCGCTGCCGACGGCGACCCGAAAGCTTGGAAGTGGGTGATCCGAAAACGGATTTGGGATTTGATGGAATCCAAAAATATTGCGGCAAATCCCCGACCCGTTCATCATCGAATCCCTAATTTCGTCGGCGCTATGGAAGCTGCCAATAGAGTGAGCACTACTCCAATTCCTCAATTTTGATTGATTGAATCGATGTTTTCAGTATTGGAAAATTTTGATTCCTTCCTGATGAAATGGAGTTCTATCAGTTGTGCGATTTGGATGTGTTTAGGGATTCGCAGTGCGTGAAGGTTAATCCGGATTCCCCTCAGAAGGGTGTGAGGCTTCTTACTCTTACAGGTCAGTTTCATAGCGTTGCCATTGTTTTTCAACAGATACTTTCTATTTGTTTGTTTGTTTGTTTGTTTAGATTATCCTCCATCTTGTGAGTCTTGTCATATATTATTTATGCCCGCAATAGATTATGTTAATGAATTTGAACACTCAACTCAAGTCATTAGTAGTAGTTTCAATACGATTTAGATTGGTGATTTTAGTGCCGTCTCAAACAAGGGTTACTGATTATAGTTTTGTTATTAAAACACTTTTTATATGATACTCTGCCTATTCATCTTTGTGTACACTTAATATTTGCAACAATATGATAAACAATATTTTTATTTGGAAATTGGGAAATCAAGCTTCACTCCACTACACTTAGGGTAATCACACCACGCCCATTCCTAGGTTAGGCATCCGAAGATATCGAAGGAACGGAGACATAGGAGGTGCCTACAAATTAATGTCACAGGTGGATCTCGAATCTAAAACCTTGAGGTGAGCACACTTTCAAAATTGAAGCCTGGTGCCAGGGACCCTAAACGATTAATTAATAAATGATAGAGAGGATTTTTTTTTTTGGTTATTCTGGGTAAACCTGTCAGATCCGTTCAAAACCTTGCAAAAAATGGGGGCAAACTTTATGTCTACTGGTAATTGATTAGTTTAGATTAAATTAATAATTCGTTCATATGGTTAGAAAAAAAGTTAAATTGTAGTCTCTACGATTTTAAAAGTTTGAGTTTTCTCTAGGGCTCGATAAAATCTTGTACATAGTCTATGTCATTTATAACCAATGATAAATTAAGTACTTGACAGTTAGGTGGTCTTTTGTATTTTGTTGACATCTTGTGTTGAGTACTTGATTGGATTGGAAATTGTCAACTTGAATTTTATTCAATCAACTATTCAACCTACATCGTCATTTAAATACAAATGACTACCTCATTTATAAGTGGATAGTTTATGGCCACGTACTTAATTTGTGGTGATTTTTTTTTTGGTAATGGGGAATTGGAGTTTCGCTCTACTACATTTTTGGGGCAACTTAATTCGTAATAATTATTAACAATAAAGATAATTTATTAGTTTTTTTTTTCTAACCATAGAAATTGAATTGTAACTTTTAAAACCACGTGAACTAAATTCTAATTTTCTATAAACCACTTTATTTAACACTTGGTTTTAATAGCAAAACTAAGAAAGAATTAGTGAAATATAAATTTCTAATAGTAAATATGATGGTTGGTTGGGTTTTTGTGTTTGGGTATGTAGTGGGGCGAAACTACGATTACCAATTATAAAAAGCAACGTTATTGAATCAATTCACCATTTAGGCTTCGATTGAATCATGAACTTCAATGCAATGACTTAATTGAGTTGTTTGTATCATCTTTGATTCTCGGTACATGTGATAGCCTTCTTCATGTTAATCACAAACTAAATGGTATTTGAATATGATCAGGTGGCAAAAAACTATTAACACCTCAGCCCCGATTACGAACAGGGTTTTTCTCCATAGTCGAATCTGGGATGTTGACTCCTGCTACCATCAACGAAGCGTGCACTTCAGTTGGGGTGGCGAAGTATGGAAAGCCAATTGGACTTGATGAAAAGATCAAAGTTGATCTGATTGCCATAGGTTCTGTTGCTGTTGACCCCCGAACAGGTGCACGACTTGGCAAAGGAGAGGTAAGCGTGTTACTTCTACCTCTGTGTTGAGGATCTCATTATCCCACATTGAAAAAGTGGAGAATCCTCGAAACATTTATAAGTTATGGTGGGCTACTCCCATAGTCAATTGGTTTTGAGATGGATGCCTACACTTTTTAATACTCTAGCATTATCTTTTACATCGAGATTGAGTGGGGTGGTTATAAAACATATTTCCTGGTCCTCAACCATCTGTTTGGAAAGGCTCTTAGTCTTATATTTTCTCTTATTCAAAAGTTAACCAACCCCATAACGGAGGAAACTTATAAGTGAAATGCTATTGCTAGCACATAGCTTTCATCTAAGTTCTGTTCTTGCTGTCTTTGGCACTCTAAAATGGAATGTATTGATTCGTTTTCTTGTTATTTACGAGTTGAAGAGCGTAGTTGATAGATCTATGTTTATACCCATGGAAATTTATTAAAAGAGTTGCCTATCAACCTTCCAACTTCTCGTTGACCACGACCTATATAATATGGCCATCCCATCACTAAAATCTAAATCTAAGAAAAGTTTTTCGGTTCTATGACAAATCAATAGCCCAGGTTTTGTTGGTGGGATCCACATATGATCAGTGATTTTTGTGATTGTGGTTTTCAGCTTTCTTTGGTGTTTCTCATTGTTTTTGTTCTTTAGTTTATTTTTCCCTTTCTCCTTTAGGAGCACTTTCTCGTATTCCACTTTTAGGTGCTCGGAGTCTTATCTTATAAGTGCCTGGAAAACTCTCAACTTTTTTAATGTGAGATAATGAGATCCTTGATACGCCCCTTCAAGATGGTGCCTCTTTTAGGTTCACCAATCTTGAATCGAATCTCAATTTTACTTTTATTGGACCGAATACCCGTTTGAGTTCGTGAGTTCTGATATTATATTAAAAAGTGTGAGCATCCATCTCAAGACCAATTGACAATGAGAAGAGTAGTCCACCTTATCTTATAAATATTGGGAGGACTCTCCACTTTTTCAATCTGAGGTAATGAGATCCTCAACATTCATTATCAGTAAAATCGTTTCTTTTTCCCAAAACAATCTATGCTTTTCTTGTGAAACCAAAGCTTATGTTTTGACAAAAAGAAACAATACAAAATGGAATGCAGGGATTTGCAGAACTCGAATATGCAATGCTGCGGTACATGGGAGCCATTGATGACTCAACTCCAATTGTTACTTCTGGTTGTGTTAAGCTGTTTTCTGGTTTCTCTTTCATTTTTTACAATTACAAGACATTACTATTATTAGAAAGTGAGGGCATCCATCTCAAAACCAATTGACAATGAGAGGAATAGTCCACCTTATCTTATAAATGTGTTGAAGAATCCTCACATTTCCAATGTAGGACAATGGCCACAAAGTGAGTATATCCAACCATCTCCAACATGCCCCCTCAAGATGGCACCATTTTTGGTAAAGCCATTTTGAACTTCCGATTTTATGGCCCGAATATACCCGCTTTGGCTCACTCGCTTAGGTCCGATCTAATTCTTTGAGATCATCAAATGTCTGCCTAAGTATTTTGCTCGCTTGGGTAGGGTCTTCGGAATTTTGGGACTAATAACCTGGAGCTCTGATACCATATTAGAAAGTGTGGGCATCCATCTCAAAACCAATTGGCAACGAGAGGAGTAGCCCACCTTATCTTATAAATGTGTTGAAGAATCCTCACATTTTCAATGTGGGAGAATGGCCACAAAGTGAGTATATCCAACCATCTCCAACAATGATATATATTTAAATAGGTGGAGAAAAATTTTGTGCTAAATTATCTAAAATGTTATCTACTATCAACTTAGATTGTGCAATTTTAGCAAGCAATTTAGATAGTTTAGCCGTTGATTTCCTGAAACATGTAGTTTCCAGACATCCACCATTTTCAAGAAATGAAAATATTTCTTTTTCAAGTTTTCATATAAAGATAAATTATCAGTTGAGATTGAACTTTTGTGAAGCAGTTGAGATAATTGATGGGCGGGGGTGTCAGTTTAAGAATGATGGCGAATGGTGATAGATGTTACTTCTTGGACTCCCTTTTGTTGTTGGGCCTATTTTTGTTAGTTTTCTGTATGCTTTTGTTTTTTCCTTTTTCTTTTTTGACAATGGGTAACCGAACTTGGCTCCACTATATATATATTTGTGGTACGTGTATCCATTCCAAGGCTCAGACCTAGAAGATAACAAGAGATTAACACGAGACATCAAAAGAGTATACTTTGAAGAGTTTTTTTTTTTTTTTTTTCATTTTTTTCAATGTAAGCTCAGATTTCTTAAAAAAAAGAAAAGAAAAGAAAAGAATGATGGTGATAGTTGATAACATTAACTTGCTGAAATGTTTTAGATACAAATTGTGATAGCCTGCATATTATTAAGCCTCTTTTTTTGTTTCCCATATGTTAAAGTTCATGTTTCTTGCCAAAGTGAACTTAGTTCAATCGGGAGTGTAAGAATGACAACGATGTCGTTTTGAATCCTCCAAGCCCCATATGTTCAAAAAAAAAAAAAAAATTCCATATTTTCTTCATGCTTTTCGCTGTAAATTTTCATTGATCTTCTTGTCCTAATATGAACTTTCAACTGGCAGTGCACGATTGTCAATTGGTTGATGATATTCCAGCTGAGAAGCTATTAGTCCACGACGTGCCAGTAGACATCATATGCACTCCGACACAGATCATATTAACCAACACGAAAATTCCCAAACCCCAAGGTTAGCTTTGCATTTCCATGCCTCCTTATGTTCAATATTTGAAGATATGAATTGATTTGTAATCAACAAAATAGTGTATTGAATGTTTTGATTTGTAGGCATTTACTGGGAAATGTTGTCTCCTGAGAAACTCAGTCAAGTACGAATACTCCGGGAGCTCAAACGTCGAATCGAGCGGGAGATTGGACGACCACTTCCGTGTGGTCCATCAGAGAAATTACCACCTACAGCTCAACGAAGCCCCAAATCTGTAAAACGTGCATCCTTTAAGAAAAACTGATCAAGGGGGAAATGGAGAGAAAGAACAAGCATGTATTTGTTTTCTTCTTTTAATAGTTTTGATGTTGAATGAAAAGTATACCTCAACTTTGTATGATTGCTCTGGTAAGTAAGTTGTTATTATATATTAAACTCATCTCTTAGTTACTTATGATACTCTCATAAAATCGTAGGTGAATCTTTTGTCGACGGTTTATTGGCCATTGTGTAGGTTGTTGGAAAATCTATGTCAAAAAAGAGTTACGAAGGTTTTATATGGTTCTCGGTAATTCCTCCCAGTCTTCTCCTAGTTTTCCGTGGTTGTTGGAAAAATGAGGTCACCTAGTATAAGATAATTTATTTATAATCGTAAAAACAATTCTTTTATTAAAAAATATTATTTATTGTTATAGGAAAAATATATTCCGAAATACTTGGACGAGGCTAAAATCCCTCGGAGTCGGCCAAACTACCCCGAGCCCTCCCAGGAGTGGGCCAAGGAAGGCATTGACCCCCCTAACGGTCGGCCTTGCGACCTTGACCCCCCAAGGGGTCGGCCAAACTACCTTGACCTCTCCTGGGCGTCGATCAATGAAGGCCTTTACCCTTCGAAGGTCGGCCTTTGCAATCTTGATCCCCGAGGGTCGGTTAAACTACCCTGACCCCTCCCAAGGTCGGCCAAGGAAGGCCCCCTAGAGATCGATCAAACTACCCCGACCCTTCCTAGGGGTGGGTCAAGGAAGGCCTTGACCCTTTGAGGGTCAACCAAACTACCTCGATCCCTCCCGAGGGTTGGCCAAGGTAGGCTAGGACCCTCTAGAGTCGGCCAAAGGAGGACAGGACCCCCAGAAGTTGGTCAAGGAAGGCCTCGACCCCCTAGGGGTCGACCTTTGCAACCTCGACCCTCCAGGAGTCGGCCAAAGAAGGCGCATGCCCCCTATAGGGAAAGTCGTGGAGGTTAAGACTTCCTTGGGAGTCAATCGAGTCTAAGGGAAGGCTGGATCATCGATAATGACCCGCAGTTATGCCGAAGGTCAAGATTGATCAAGTTCAAAGAAGGGGATGGCCGAAGGCGAACACCCCATAAGCGGGGAAGACCGTGGAGGTCAGGACTCCCCTAAGAGCCGACCGAGTCCAAGTGACAAATGAATCTACCGATAACGACCAGGAGTTACACCGAGAAGGCCCACACCCCGAAGGGGTTGGTCATGGGGATGGCTGAAGGCGAACACCCCGAAGGGGTTGGTCATGGGCAACAAGCCTTGGACAAGCATACATGAGGTGTCAAGGCATACGGCCATGGACGGCCATGGGCAACACGCCCTGGACAAACATGACCGTGACACCACGGCGAAGGATACCGCACGTGCGTATGACAAAGCCGCCCTCATATACACGAAACAGAGCAAAACTCAATTTCCCTGAAAATGTCGCTCTACTTCCTCCACTTCACCTTATTCCGGTCGTTGCAGGCCCCCAATTTCTCTGCCGCGATCGGCGGCGCTTCACATTCAAAATTATCGGGATTACACTGAGTATTCCAATTTGCTTCAAAGCTCCGGCAAATTTCTTGGACAGCCGAGTTTTACTCTGTTTCAAACTCTGCTTGTTTCCCCTGCCGCCACCGCAGCAAATACAGATTTTACTGCTGCTGCCACGTAATCAAAACCAAGGTGGCTTCGATTACTTTGTGGCTACGTCGTGGAATGGTTGGAGGATCTTTTTTCGTGGTCGTGTTATTATCTTTTCACAAGCAAAATAAAAGCATATTTTTTTTGGATTTTTATTGCTATTATTATCCATTTTTTTAGTTCAATCATAAATTGAAAATTCAACAGGTTGTCTACATTAACTTTTTATTTTTTTTCAGATTATATTTTTATTTTTTGAAAATTTTATACTATAGTTCGTTTTCAATGTTTTGGAAAATTATACTGGATATATAATTTTAATAAAATAATAGTAAATTATAAATTTAATTGGTATGATTTAATGAAAGTTAGAATTTAATCCTATTATTTAAAAATCTAGACTTCAATTTCTATAATTTGGCTAAATATAAAATTTAATGGTTTGAAGATATATAATTTAGTATTTGATATAACAGTCTATGTTATTCGTAAATGGTAGGCGAATTAAGTAAGTAAATGTGATGTATGAATTATGTTTTTTTTCAATTAAATGTATATCTCACACTCTCATCAACAAACAAAAAAATAACTGACTTTTACATATTTTATTCACCAATAATTATTTGTTAGATTTTATCAAATAGATTAAATTCTAATTTTTCAAATGATATAACTAAATTTTAGACTTTTTTTCAAACTATAGAGACTTAACCAGATCTTAAAATCATAAGGACTAAATTTATAATTTACTCATAAAATAATTATAAATGTGATCAAGTTATAAAATATTTTGTAATCGGCAAAAATTCTAAAATATTTATTTATTAATATGGTTTAATATTATAAATTGTAATTAACAATATTTATTAATATTAATACAATCATCATACTTATTAATTTTTTTAGGTATCATATTTATAATTTTTTTGTCTACGTAAACTTTTTTTTTTTTTTTTTTACAATCATCCTTGAAACATTTATTCATTTTGAGATGGGCATTAAATAAACATCCTTTAGCTAATTAGATAATTAGTAAGATAAATAATCATACCAATAATAAAATAATGGAATGTAAAAGTTAAAGAAAAGAGAAAGACAAGTGGATCGGAAAATTCTTACCCCACCCTAGACTTATTCGTGTGATTTATTCTATGGTGGGGATTAAATCGAATTAAACATATACTTTTTTTTTTCTTAGACATAAGATCAGAAACTCAAAATTTTTTTTACTGGTTCAGCATTAACCAATTTACTTTTCTCACGTGTGCCCACACACCTTAATATAAACCCTAAAACAAATAATGAAAATAAACTTTAAAGAATACCTCTCAAAGGTGCAGTTGGCCGATTCAAGAATATGTGAGGTAATTTGGCTCTAAATTCAAAATTTGAGACAAGTGATTTATGGAAGAGAAGATAAAATGTGACCGTTAGATTTAGGGCAAAAGAAATATCTACGGGTGGGATTTGATGAAAATATGATGAATTGCGACCTTTGAATTTATGACAAATGTAATGGATGGATGAGATGGAAAGAGATTTTGGATAAAAAGAAACAGTAGTAAAAGGAATAATTCATTTTTAACATTTTTCCTTCTAAACTTTAATGTTCATAATTCATTTTTAACATTTTTCCTTCTAAACTTTAATGTTCATGATATCTTCCTTATTTTAGGTTTGTTAGTTGGAATCGTCTCTTCAATTATCACTTAAAATCTTAAAAAATATGAGTAAATAAAATTCAAGTTTGTTATCATCAAAATATTAATTAATTAGTTAATTAAAATTAATTAATTTGAGATAATGACCCAAAAACTAACAATTATGTGAGGGGTTCAAAAAAAATTATATATATATATATAGTTTTTTTTTTTTTTTATAATGTGAAAGTATAATGTACATTAGTGTCTCTACTTAAAAATGTATATGACATAATTTAGTAACCATAGATAGTTTTTTTTTTATCTTATTTGTAAAATGGATTTCGTGTGACATCAAATGATTGTCTCTAAATTAGGAGAAAGAATCAATATTTTAGCTTGATTTTCTTTAATGTTGAGTAATTTGTTTAATGAATACATTTGTTTTTGGCACGGTTGGTTGAAGGTTGAGGGTTAAAGGTGGGCTGGTGAATAAATCTCAAAAAAAAAATAAAAAAAAAATAAAATGAATGTCCCATATATATGTAGAGCATAGTGATTTATTTATTATTTTTTACCGAAAAAAGTGGGAAAGAAAATCTTTATCAAAGTTGAATAGGCAACTTCTTAATTTATTTGGTTGATTTACTTAGTTAATATAAAACTTAAAACTACAACATAAAACAACATTGATATAAAGCTTAGATAACTCACTTCAATTGATATTTTGAAAGTCTCCCTAATTTATTAAGCGACATAAAACATTATATTCTTTATTGAGATTTGCTCTCTAGCTAAGACTTCGTTCAAAAAAGAAAATTAAATATAAAACACCATTAAATGTTTAAACTTTTGAAAATTTACATTGCCTAATGGTTTGACACCGAAAAATGGTCCCCCGGGATCATATATGTATTACAAAAAACGAGATGTCTGCCAATGCAAAAAAGAAGACTCGAGTTAGGGCTTTCGATGTTTAAGCCTGAAGAGTATCTTAGATAACGTTTTAGAGAGTGCTTTGAGGCAAATTAGCTTGGAAACAACTTACCCGTCATTGGCATGACTTAGCTTAATTTATAGTGATCGGAGTTGAAACTTTTGTCGCTTACAGAAATTCCCACTTTATGTCGACTTAATGGCTAGTCGTTCATATCATCAACTATTAAGTATAGAATAAGTGTCGTGTAACTCTCAGACATTACTACCTTCCTTCTCTCCTGTCTTTTAGGTGAATCTGGATATCTCAAAGGAGTAACGATTCTGAATGTTATTAGGTCTTGACTAACACAATAAGGTCGAGACTTCTTTGGCCAATCCTTTAGAGGTTGTAGCTTAGCTTGGCAAACCCCTGCGAGTTCCAGCCTCCTTAATCGACCTCTTAGGGGTTGAAACCTTCTTTGGCCGACTCCCGGGGGTCCTAACCTCTTTGGTCGATCCTTTGGAGGTTGGAACTTGCTCTAGCCGACCCCTGGGAGTTCCTAGCCCCTTGGCCGACCTCTAGGGTTAGGAACTTGCTTTGGCTGATCTCGAAGAGGGGGTCTTGGTCGACCCCCTTGGGGATCGAAGGGATCCTTACCTCCTTTGGCCGACTCAGTAAGGGTTGAAACTCAGTTTGGCCAACCCTTTAGGGTCGTATTTCAGCTCGAATGGCCGTCGAGGAGGGGGTAAGGCTTTATTTGGGTGCTATATAAATATTCTACCCACATCTAACATAATAGAAATATATAATCTCAATGATTTATATATGATTATATACAAAAGAAGATTTAAGAAAAAAAAATTATTGTCAAATTATTCTAAAATAGTACCAACCGTAGCTTTCTTTTTTTTTCCTTATTTTTTGAATTTCAAGCGGTTATAAAATTAAAGATGTAAAATCATTTTGATTTTTAAACTTTTTTTTATGTTCCATTTTAGTGTTGAAGCTTCAAAACTTTAAGTATCTGAACTTTAAGTTTTGATATATTTTGGTTAAAAATTCAATTTTAGTACCTAAACTTTGAAAAACAAAACTTAAAATTAAATCATATAGTAGATTTATTTTGAAATCGAAATTGGTTCAATAATTTTAATACAATAAAAGATAAAATGTGAAAACATTTTTAAATTTAGAGAGGAATATGATCACTCTTTTTTTTTTAATAAACAAAAAATATATATAATGACCAATTTTGAGTTTTTTTTTTTAAAGTTCATATCAAAATGGAATAAATCTCAAAATTTATGTTCTAAATAGAAGAAATGATAACAGAGAATGATATTATGAGTATCGAGCATAGCTCAGACACTCATGATGTTTTAGCATCCACATGATCTGTGGTTCGAGTCTTGTAGTTGTTACGGAAAGAATAAAAATTAATTAAGAAGATGATGAAAATGAAATCACTGCGCCACTAACTCATTCAATAAAGGTTGGCGAAGAATTGAGAAAAATCCTTTACTATTACTTTTTTTATTATTATTATTAAAAATCATGAATCTTCTCGTACTCAAAAAAAAAAAAAAAAAAAAAAAAAAAAAAAAAAAAAAAAAAAATCATGAATCTTCTCGGTTTGATATTTCAATATTGTTGGAAAATATCATGTATGCGTTATTGTAAAAATGTGGACTTAGCAGGGAAGGGAGGTTTATGGTTAAGAAAATAGAGATGGAGAAATATTTGCAATCTTGATAACGAGTTATTTAGAATTCCTAGGTGAAAGTATTTCAAAGATGGGAATTTTTCAGGTTCTGACTCGGCAATTCCCCCTTTCTTGTTTGGCGAAGTATTATTTGAGATAGTGAGTTGTTTTGAAATGGGTATCAGTGATAATGCACAATGGTAAAATAATTGTGACCGGGAGAGATCTATTGTTAAGAAAATAGGATCATTCGATTGCTCTCAGGGTCAAAGGCCATTTGAAGCAGTTAAAAGTTGTTAATCTCATTAATGTTAATCTTAGTATAAATAATGTTGACTCTCCTTCATTTCAAGTTGATGATTTATCGGATCACTTTTAGGGTCTATCCCTGGATAGAGAGAATGAGATCATCTTGAATCATCGCTCAAATGGGTTGTTGTATGTGAAGAGCTAGTACCACTTGGCTATAAATTTATCCCGCTCTAAAACTGCTTGTCCGAGGGCTTTTCCCTCGGACAGTTCTTTGACGACCAAGCTATAAAAGTCTATCGGGAAAGTGAGGGTTGCTCCTAAGATCAAGTTGGATGTGTGGTATATCTAAAAAAATGTTTGGTAATGTTTAATCATATTGGAATTCCATCACTGAATGTTGTACGTTATGAGAAAAGGCAAAAGAAGCGAAAAATGGCTTTATATGTTTATATGTTTCAAAATTAAATATTTTATTTATATTATTGAAATGTGAGAGTCAAATACTCATATTTTGGATCAAACATGTGATCATGGTGTTGAATTAGAATACCACTAAACAATGAAACCAACACATCATCAACTCATTTAGTGTTTGAATAAAAACAAAAATGGCTTTAATTTCAAAATAGATTGATGATGTTATTTATCATATGTTATTTACCCAATTAATTACACCAGTTTGAAAACTTGGTGTATGCACACATCTAGAGTGCGTTTGAGAAACCATTTATACTATTGTAGACGTTGAGTTATTATAAAGATCAAGTTATGATAGACAGTGTTTGGAGCACTTGCTATTATAACATAAGTTATGGAAAAACTATATTTTAGAATGCAAATTATTATAATATAGGGTTATGATTTCTTTTTTTCTTATCATTTTTAAAATAACTTGGATTTAGATTTAGATTTAAAAATTACAAATAAATAACAAATTACTTTGGTTAAACTTATAACTAATTTTAATATAATGAAAATAAAATTAGCATTTATTTTTTTTTAGCAAAGAAATTTGTTTTGTATTAAAATTTCATTTGGCAGATTTTGTAAATTGGATATAATTATATACTAAAAAAATAAATATATTGTCATAGTTTTAATTTGAGATTTTTTTAATAAATTAGAAACTTTTATTCAAATAATACATTTTATTTTGAAAGCAAATTTATCTAGTTTATAAAAATTAAGTTAATTAAATAAAAACATAGACATAAATTTACATTATTTAAACATTCACGAAATAATTTTAGAAAATAAAAATACATTCTGTTTAATGAAAATTATTAAACATATAAATAAAGTAATTATTCGTAATTAGTAAGAAAAATTGATAGTCAATATTCAATACTAATGTTAAAGAAATGACAAATAACTTCGATAAACTAGCACGTATATTTTAAAAAAAATTATACGTAGATTTAGAGAAATGAGCATGTTACTTAAATGTAGCACAAACACACCCCTATTATGGATCTTGATACAATTAGTAATTGAAAGATAATTTTTTGACAATTTTGTGTCAAACTGATAATCAAAACAACAATCTCCATTTTTCAATAATTGAGACAAATTGATATCTAATAAAATACAAAAGCCACTAACTCCATTTTTACTTGAGTTTAAGTTTTTGTTTCGATTAAAATTTAGTTTTTTTTTTTTTCAAACTTTTATTTCATTATCAATTTATTTTTTAATTTGAACTCAATAACTTTATTTTACTAGCCAAAAACAAGAGTCCATAAATAATATAATATTTTTAATAATTTTTACATTCTTTCAACAAATATAAATATCAATATCATTAATTTTCTTTTAGTATTTATATATTTTATTCTCGAACCGAAACCAAACTAATATATTTAGATTTTTTAATATATTACACTCATTAAAAAAATCCAACTAATTCATGTGATCGATTTGATTTGATTTGATTTTATGGGTTTTGTGTTTTTCCTTTCGCCTCGATTGAAAGCAGCCCATCAAGATAACAAACTTTCATCTAAATTTCAACTGCTATAGCAAGCATAAGTTCAAAGTTCATCAAAAGGCCATTAGCAATTAGATCATTTGAAATCCAAGCTTCAAGTAGTGACTAATTACACAAAGAATGAACCACACAGGAATAATTCAGCTCACAGAATGCTACACAAATATCAACATCAAAGAGGAAAGACAATGAGAACAGATATTGGCACAAACACTCTTTCATCTCCAACAATTGCAAACAAAATTATTTTGCCACAAAAAATGAGTATAAAATTTATACCTAAAGTGATGAAATTTTGTGCCTCCGACAGCTTTTCGACGCCCTCTACTTGATCGTTAGTAGTTTGTACTCGGAATGCTGATACAATAGAGCCTGTCACTGACGAGCGTCTTTTGAAGAGCCATAGGTTCTACTTTCGGTAACATTGGCACTGGCAAGAACCTCCGAAGCAATGTCCCAGCTTCCACTTCTATGACCCCGACTCGAGTGTCGAGCCTCTGACCGAATGGTGGGCGCACGATAATCAGAACCCAAACTAGAGTCAGCTTCTGAGACATTGAGCTGAGGATCAGTGCTCCCTCTACTACGTACATCATCGATAATCTCTTCGATACTACGACGCTGTGAAATCTTCAATAAGTCCTCCCCAATATCCAAATCATCTTCAACCTTCGAACGTGGATCCCCTCTTAAATCATCCTGTTCGGCTGTGCCCATCCCACGTATAGGAAGAGGAGGCACCGATGCCTCCTCTTGTACAAAGGCTCGAAAGTTGTTCTTCGAGGGCTTTACTTTTGAGCAAAATACTTCCACAAAATTATTTAGACAACCTCGATTATAGACATTCAACCTCGTATCAGCTCGGTACCGAAAATTTTCATAGGTAGTCTGGAAAAATAGAACAATGGATTTCAAAGCCAATTAATACTAATTAAACGCACATATACACACATTAAGATAGACAACACCCAGCGTGTTTGCTAATTTCAGCAAAAGCTTTCAGAACTTCAGTTTTGAAGCTCTAACAATCCAGAGACCCAACATTTCTACCTATTACGTCTTCTCCAGAAGAAAACCCCAAATGATAGTTGTGGGGAAGATATAGATCTGTTATAAACTAAGTTTGAAAATCAAAGAATCAACATTAATACAAGTTCTGCCAGACACTTCATTTTGGGCGAAATGTTTGTGTCGGACACAGACACGCTCGGACACGCCTCGAACACATATCGGACACGCGAATTGAAGTGTCTAGTTTTTTGTTTTTTGTTTAATAAGGGACACGGGTAGGACACATCTGCAAGATTTTTTTTTGAAAAAAATATTTTGTTTAACTCAAAGAAAATGATCGTTTGTTTCTTTTAATTAGCCCA
The DNA here is from genome assembly GCA_037832605.1 of Cyclanthera cordifolia. Classification (NCBI taxonomy): domain Eukaryota; kingdom Viridiplantae; phylum Streptophyta; class Magnoliopsida; order Cucurbitales; family Cucurbitaceae; genus Cyclanthera; species Cyclanthera cordifolia. The sequence goes on along the minus strand of JBBMEG010000015.1, from coordinate 1,598,236 downwards.
CTATTAAAAAGTAAAACTCACATTTTTTATCTTCTTAAAATTTAAAAAAAAAAAAAACAAAACTAACCTAATATAATATTGAATTGAACCGAGAAAACTTCTCCAACAATCTAATTGGCGCCTACATTAGAGAAGAGAATTGTTCATCTTCTTCTTTGTCACTTTGCCTCTCCACCAATCCATCTTCAACAAGAGTCGCTTCACATCCTTCCACTCGAACACCAACAAGTCCCCTCTCTTAGATAAATCTCCAAATCCCATCATACAAATGATTTCTTAAAAAATATTTAAGCATAGAAAAAGAGTCAAAATCAAAGTACTTGGAAAAAAATCATTTATAGTTTTCATATTATTTGTTCAGGTTATTATTATTATTATTATATAAAATTAACGTATCACAAACGTATCCGTGTCCGTATCCGTGCTTCATAGATCAAAACCTTAAATATTGATAGTTCTCTGATTATAGTGACGATATACTATTAAGATGATCGATACAAACAATAACAAGATAGAAATAGAAATACGACAAGCTACCCAGCGTATTCGGGAGTGTCAGTGACCTTTTCACACCAGGTTCAACAACCATAGACAAAAACAAGCATACTCAGCCACTCTCACAGTCGCCTATTCATATTATAACCACTCAGACTCCTCGTACAAGACTAACCCACTCCCACCATGCACTAGCCACCTATCCCCTCTCAAATATCTAATTTGCCCTTTCTAATATCTAATTTGCCCTTTCTAGAACCTATAAGAGTAGTTAGATGTTGGTTGACATAATTAAATTTATCACAATCCATGAGTTTAAGCTTTTGGGTTGATTGGTGGTTTAACATATTTATATGGTATTAGAGCAAGAGGTCTTGAGTTCGAGTCAATTCCAAGTCGTTTCTACTTCATTTAAAATTAAATTACACTAGTAGGACATTTCTCAAATATCTAAGCTCACAAGTGAGGGAAAGTGTTGTTGATATAATTGAATTTATCACAATCCATTAATTTAAACTTTTGAGTTGATTGGTGGTTTAACTTAATTCAACATAAAGTCTCACACTTTCGAGAGAAAGGAAAGAATATATAAAGGCATACAAAGAAACGAGTCCTCCAACAAAAGTAGGACTTAACCAACCTGGTTTGTGCCTGTAAGGTACAGATGGAAGCCTGTGAGTCCACCAACAAACCACAGAGAGATGAAACAGTAAGCCATTAGAATAACTGAGGGAGGGGACTCCTTCATTGCCTTCCAGACTGTGCCTTCATGTTCCTCCATCAGAACTTTGATGTAAAAGGCCGATATTGCAAACACGTAGATGCAAAGAAGAGTTGAAGATGACACAAACATAATGAAGTAGCGATAATTACGCTGCACGTGTACAAAAGGGTGATTGGATCGATTAGTTTTAATATGCAAAAAAAATATCTAACAGAATTCAAGAATAATATAAGGATAGTATAGAACTTGAAAGACATTTAAGTAATGAAGATGGAGTTTAAAACATACAAGACCAATGCATTGGCCAACCCATGGGCAATGGTGATCGAATTTTTCAACGCAATTGTTGCAAATAGAGCAATGAGAGCATCGAGGAGGGCGGTAGAGCATACATGTGTCACAATATTTCACCCTCACAGCAACACCATTGACTATCACTTCCTTTGTGCGAGGAAATTGGAGGCTCGGTGTTTGTCTTCCCCCATGCTCAAGAGATAAAGAAGACTCGTAACGAATTTCATCTTCTGGGGGATGTTGGTTCCGTGGAATTATACCCGGGTCTCGTGAGGAAGTAAGAAAAAGCAGCACCAATACCTATAGAAACAAGACAATAAACCACTTTACACCAAATATTGGATACTTTTTTTCATTCTTAACAAAATTGCATTGTTTCAATTTTAATAAATGTGGTATAGAAATGCAACAAGAATGTGCAGTAACACAGTGATCTTTTTTTAAATGAAACAAAGACTTTCATTGATATAAGAAATATAACAAAGAAGTCCTATCAAGAATTACAAAAAGCTTCTCCAATGAGGAAAAAAAAAATAGAAATTTTGTAATCTTTACAAGGAGGGATAGCGTGTGTCCATGTTAGTGCAAGGAAGGTGATAGATTCAGTAAAACTGCCATAGGTCGATGATCCGAAAAAATACAGTCATTCTGAGCCTTCCATAATTGCCACCAAAAGGCATATAGAAACATACACCAGAGAACTTTCTTTTCCTCCTGAAAGGGGAAGTTTTAACTATTTGGCTAAAGAATTATCGCATCGAAATTTATATTTAATGGCGCTACCATAAATCCAGGATAGATACTTGGATCCAAGACACACTTTGATGCCAAGATGCATAGCCCAACGAAATAGGTGGAGCTTTTATGTAAGATGATGAGACGAAACGAAAGCTATGTTTTACTCGTGATGAATTCAAAGAAATGTTTGCTTACATTACAAGACTATGAAACAATCAGCCAGAGCAGAATTTATTTCTCCTCGTAGTCTTTTATTTTTATTTTTAATAAGATAGCTTAAGGAATTAGGAGGCTATTAGACACAATAGAAACCTATATAATCTCTCATTTGTACTTTGATCTTTGTAGCTCCCCCCCTATTTCCTTACTCCCTTCCCCTCTTAAAATCCTCGCCTCACATATTTCAGCTATCTTTTGAATATCAAAGTTAAAATATACATCTAAAACAACTCTGGGAAAAATTTTCTTTCAATTCTTTAGTCCGTAACATTTTGTATTCTTACCAGCACATTGTCATTTTTTTAATAGATAAAATTTATTGTTTCCTTCCACATCATTAAATAAGTCCACAAAGATAGGCCTATAGTGGTTCTTGATCTACGCCATAAGTACATCATCATTTGACCTAATCATCTAGTAAATCATAAAGGGCCTAGAATTTATATGTCCGGTCAATGGTGGTCACCTACTTAAGAATTAATTTCTTATGAGTTATTTTGATGATCAAATGTAATAAGGTCACACGGTTGTTCCATGAAAATAGTCGAGATGTGCATAAACCAGCCTGAAAACTAAAGAATGTCAAAAAAAAACTATGCCAAATTCATTCTTCAACTTAAAACTCCGTGCGCGCCCAGAACTCTGAAAATTCTATATTGACCATATTCGACATCAAAATGAACATGTGGATCAAATGATCAACATAACCAACTCTAAAGATTAAAGACTAAATAGTGCTTCTAAGCATATCCATAACATAAACATGGCACACCAGTGCATCTAGGCATATCCATAACATAAACATGGCACACTAGTGCATCTAAGCATATCCATAACATAAACATGGCACACAATCTTAGACTTCAAATGATGAAGAATATTTAAATCAATGTCAAAGTCAAACCCTAAACCTCGACTAGAGAGCCAAGTAAGAGAATACTTACGTGGAATGTAAAGACAGAGCCAAGTAAGAGAATACTTACGTGGAATGTAAAGACAATAGCTACAACTAGAACTGCATATCCAGCATTATACGATTTAAATTCATGCACCAGATTCCTTGCAACAAATGCACAAAAGATTGCAACTGGAACAGTGATCAATGATATAGTCACAATGAGTGACCTAGCATCAGGCCCAAATATTAGCCTTCCTCCAAGGCCAAATTTCTGCGAGAGAGATGTCAAAAGAGTTTTCAGATAAGGTATTGAAGAAAACATGAGTTTAGTCAGAAGAAAAACGTTTGTTTTGTATAAGAAAAGCTTTCCACGGTTCATCTCAAACCAAATAAAAAACAAGGTCTCTCTAATCACATAGAATGTATTTCGTTCATCTTAATCCAAATAAAAAACAATATCTCTCACATCACATAGCATGTAAAGCTTGGAAAATAACATGAAACAATTGAATGAATATTTCTTTTCATGAGAAAATGTTAAAAGAACAAAAGAAACTCAATTCAACATCAGAGATAGGGTGGACATACACATGAATTAGAGAGCCAGGGGTTGAAATGGAGAGAGTCAAGTAAACAAAAAATGTAAGTGCACATAAATGATAAAACCATGAGGATGAGTGGATGACTTTCAAATAATGAGGAAAAAACTAAAAAGGATAATGTTAAAGTCCAAATAAATAAAAGCCATAGGTAGAAAAAGTGTATATCTCTTAATATAACTTGCCCTCGAACAATAACAATAAGAAGTGTTAAAAAGAAGACCGGATGGATCTGGCAAACTCTACTAAGAGATTAAGGTCAAATACCTTAAAATGAATTATCTCTCAGGGATCATTTGGGGTTTGGACTGTCAGAATAGGTTTCTCTCCATATCTAATTATCACTGTTTTTGAAAGCTTACATGTTCAGCTAGGGATATAGCTTCTGTGGATGACTATAGTTAAGAAGATCATATCAATATTTTTGCACTGCAGATTGTCCATCCAAGTTGTGTTCCATAACAAATCCCATTGCAATGGCTAGTTTGCTACCTATGTTGTGTGATCCTTTCTTCATACCCTAGAAAACACAGTACTTTGGGAAGAAGTTAGAGCTGTCGTCGACTTATAGCTTCTCTGTTTCCCTTCTATGGACCTCTGTTGTGGAAAGAAGTGTTTTATGGGTTATAATTAGACTTATTATTTCTCTTCTTTTTATCTTTCACTTTGTAAGCCATCATAGTTGTCATCTTTTATTTGTTTAACCATAATGTTCATAAAAAATAAGTGACCTGTCTGCAACACATAATGAAACAACTTAGGCATGAGAACCATTTTGTTTCTAGTTTTGTCTTTTATTAAAAAAAGGCGTATAAGCACACTTCCTCTAGTAAATTTATTTGTTTTGTTATTATCTACTTTTAATACTTTCAAGATTCTTACAAAAACACGCACATCACACATGTTCTTGTTTTTGAAATTTGGCTATGGCTTGTACTCGAATTGTTTTTGTAATGTATATCTGTGAGTGACCATGTCAGCTTACGCGTACCATGGACAGGTCATGCCTAAGCATGGGCTGCTGAAAATCCAAAGATGAATGCTGCTGTCAGAATTGTCTCAACAAAAATTGATGGAATTTGATACATATTAAATTGTTGTTCCAACAATGTTACGAAGAATGAATTATTCTCACGAAATATACTTGTGAAAGAGTTTAGGAGAAAAATATGTCGTGCTTTTTCTCATTGAGTTAGGGTGTATTTATACACAATTACAATCT
>JBBMEG010000015.1:1582862-1592947 GCA_037832605.1 Cyclanthera cordifolia | reverse complement strand
AATAATAATAATAATAAATAGTTGGCAAACGAGAAAAGTGTTGATATAATTGCTGATAATTGATGGTTAAATATATATTTTTAATGATTATATGCATATTTTGCTTGTAAATTTGTGAGGTTTGATGTCTATATTAAAAGAAATAGTACTTTTAAAATTACTTTATATACTTGATTTTCTGTTAAACCGTATGAATAAATATTTTTGATTTTTTAATAATTAGTTAAAATTGATATCAATAAAAGTTAAAATCATTAGTTTGGGTGGATTTTGATTTCAATAAGAAATTTGTTTTTTTTTTTTTTAATTTATTAGTCTTATTATGGATTTGGTTTTTAATTTGATTATTATTTTTTTCTTTTTTACTAACCAAAGACAATCATTTTATGTACAATATTTTTGCTTCGTATTTTACATTTAAATTTATTATTTCTTCAAATCTAAATTTAAATATATTTTTTATTTTCTAAGGTATATGAATAACTGTTTAGCGATTGTGTTGAGTGATTAGAAACGAGAGTTATTTTGAGATATTTTGAAGGAAAATTGTAGTAATAACTCGTTTGGATGAAATACTTAAATAGTGATTATAAAATCTAATTTTTAATAGCTATATAAAAGATCCAAACAAACAAATATTTATATATTTCATTTTTTGTTGATTCTTCTATTATGAACAAAAATTAAACCAATATATTTCGATTTTCTAAAATATCAAACCAAATGATCCAAATATCAAAACCAAAACAATTCATTGAATCAGTTTGTTTTCAATTTTCGATTTTTCCTTTTACCTCTAATTTTCACTATCAAATCAATTTGAAAATTGGTTATTCCAAGAATCTATACAATAACTCAAAGGAGGTGTTTGTTTGCAAAAATGTGGAACGATTATAAATAATAGCTCATTTGGTTGATATTCTTTGTAGAGATATTGCATGTAATAATTGAGTTAAAAATGAATGAGTAGAAATTAATAACTAAAAATGAATGATTATTTTGAGTAATTATAATAACCCATTTAAATATATTTGTTTAAATAGTGATTAGTAAAAGCTAAATTATAATAATTTAGTAAAAACACAAAACAATTATCCCAAAAAGTACATGCTCCATATTAAATTTGAAAACTACTTGGGTAGCTTAGTTTTCCGAAATAGAAGTTAAAATAATTGTACTACCTAAAAATTAACTTAAAAGTAAGAATAAAAGACTAATTTTAAGTTTAGTAGAAAATACAAAGATTTAAGTTTGAAAATACAGTTATTTTTTGTGCATGCATCTTTAGTCATTGATCTTTCCACAATTAGTAACTCAAAATCCCATCTAGATCAAACTTTGAACAAGATTTATGATGTTTCCTCTCAATTCTGACCATCAAATTCAACTGAAATAGCAAAGTTCAAACTTCATCAAAAGGGTTCATTAACAATTAGATCTTTTGAAGTCACAGCTTCTTGTAGTGACTAATTACACAAAGAATAAACCACACAGCAAATAATTCAGTTCACACAGAATGTTACACAAATATCAACATAAAAAAAAAGAAAGAAAAAGGAGAATGAAAGTAGAACAGATTATGGAAGAAACACTCTTTCACCTTTTTTCCAGAGAGTATAAGCAGCATTACCACAAAATATACGAGTATAACTTTATACCTAAAGTGAAGAAATTTTGTTCCTTCAACTGCTTTTCGAGCACCCTCTACTCGATTCGTAGTTTGTATTCGGAATGCTGATATGGTCTAGCCTGTCACTGATGAGTTTCTTTTGAAGGGGCATAAGTTCTGCTTTCTGTAACATTGGCACTGGCTAGAACCTCGGATGCAATGTCCCAGCTTTCGCTTCTACGACCCCAACTTGAGTGTCGAGTATCTGATCGAATGGTGGGTGCTCGATGATCAGAACCCAAGTTAGAGTCGGCTTCTGAGACATTCAGCTGAGGACCAGTGCTTCCTCTACTCCGTATATCCTCGTTAATGTCTTCAATGTTGTTACGACGCTGAGAAATCTTCAGTAGGTCCTCACCAATATCCAGATCATCTTCAACCTTTGAGCGTGGATCCCCACCCAAATCATCTTGTTCGGATGTGCCCATCCCACGCAAAGGAGGGGCCGGTGCCATTGGTACCTCATCTTGTACAAAGGCCCGAAATTTGTTCTTCGAGGGCTTTACTTTTGTGCAAAATACTTCCAGAAAGTTATTCAGACAACCTCGATGGTGAACATTCAACCTGCTGTCAGCTCGGTACCGGAAATTTTCATAGGTGGTCTGGAAAAATGGTTCGATTTAAAGCTGGTTAATACGAATTGAAAACACGTATACACATTGCACTGAGACAACCAGCGTCTTACAAATTTCAGCCACAACTTATTTATTTTGATTTCACGAGTATCAGACCAGTTTTTGCACACTTTGACTGTTCTCACAAAGAAAAATCACTTGACCCTACAATATTTGGTTGAAAAGTAGTTACCAAGTAAGTGATAACCATAGATGGAAAGTATAACCTCTTAGTTTTCCAAGGACTACTAGGCTTAATAGGCCGACTCGTAGGTGAATCCATAATGGTTAATTTCAGCCACATTTTGCGGAACTTAAAACTGAAGCTCTAACAATTCAGACGTGGCCTGACAATTCTACTTATTAAAACCTTTTCAGAAGAAAAGTCCAATTCATAGTTGAGAAGGTATAGATCCCGCAATTAAATATTAAACAAAAATTAGAAAATCAAAGACTCAACATTGCATCCAAGGTTCTTGTAAATCTATTTACAATCAGGTAAGGAGACGCAACAAGTAAAATCTGGGCGTAAACAAAGAGGTTGGGATTTAATGGACATTTCTTACCACTAATTGGGTTTTTTATTCAATTGAGTTATATTACACATATAGTTAAATTTACTCCAACCTATCAGCTTAAACTTTTAGGTTGATTGGTGATTTAACCTATTTCAACATTACCTATAAATGAAAACTGGATACTAACAAAAGCAGGAGCTTAACCAACCTGGTTTGTGCCTATAAGGTACAGATGGAAGCCTGTGAGTCCACCAACAAACCACAAAGAGATGAAACAGTAAGCCATTAGAATAACTGAGGCAGGGGACTCCTTCATCGCCTTCCAGACCGTACCTTGATGTTCCTCCATCAGAACTTTAATGTAAAAGGCTGACATCGCAAATATGTAGATGCAAAGAAGAGTTGAAGATGACACAAACATAAAGAAGAAGCGATAATTACGCTGCACAAGTACAAAGGATGATTGGATTGGTATTAATAAAATGCAAAAGAAAATCAACAGAAGTCGAGAAAACAATATAACCTGGACAGTATAGAACTTGAAAGACAATAAAGTAGTTGAGATGGCGTTTAAAAACATACAAGACCAATGCATTGGCCAACCCACGGGCAATGGTGATCAAATTTTTCGACGCAGTTGTTGCAAATAGAGCAATGGGAGCAACGTGGAGGCCGGTAAAGCATACATGTGTCGCAGTATTTCACCCTCACAGCAACACCATTGACTACAACTTCTTTTGTTCGAGGAAATTGATTGCCCGGTGTTTGTCTACTCCCATGCTCAAGTTCATCTTCGGGAGGATGCAAGTTCCGTGGAATTATACCTGGGTCCCGGGAGGAAGTAAGAAAAAGCAGCACCAATACCTATGGAAAGCAACAAAGTGACCACTTCATACCAAATCTTGGGTACCTTTTATTTTCTTCTTAAGCAAAAGTAAATTGGAAATTCATAATTTAATTTTTAAAAAATACTTGGTATCAAAAGCCAAGCTGATACTTACAATCTTGGCAAGGAAACATTGTCAAATACAGGAGCAGACATTCCACAAGAATGTACAATAACGAAGTAAATGTTGATAACAGCATCAAGTTTAACTATTTGACACTAACGAAGTGACAACAACGAAGCGAATGTTCAGGAAAGAATTATCTCGTTGAATTTATGTTTAACCGGTACCATAATTGCAGGAAAACACTTGGTAGCAAGACATTTTCCTATTTTACTCCAAGATGTGTAGCAGGACGAGATAGATGGAGGTCTTATGTAGGATGATGAGACAGCAGCTATGCTATGTATGTGGTGCTTGTGATGAATTCAAAAGAAAACTTCCTTTTTAACCATAAGGTTTTTCATTAAAAGACTGAAATGTTCACCCAGAGGTTCACATTTATTTCTGCTCTCCAAAGCTTTTATATTCATTTTAATATTAGAAAAAAAAGGTATTTGAATAAGATAGCTCTAGGAGGCTATATAATATCTGATTTTTACCTTGATCTCTGTAGTCTCCCTCTATACTATATCCTCACTCCCTTCACCTCTTCACATTCATTTCCCACAAGTTCCTGCTATCTTTTGAATATTCAACTTAAAATACATATCTAAAACATCCGTGGGATGAAATCTCCCTCCTATTCTGCAATCTGTCTTGTATTTTCACCAGCACATTTTATCCTTTTTGAAAAGAAAAAAACGTGATTGTTGCCATCCTCGTTATTAAACAAGTGCACAACACTATGTGTCAAATAGTCGATTATCGTTCCAAGATTTCTTTCTACAATGCCCCACCCCAACTATGGCAAGTGCTTGAGTATAACTCAGCACTAAGGCGATAGTGGTTCTTGATATACACCATACCCATCCTTAAATTAAACTTCATGTTCATTATTCCAGCACCCTAACTGCCCTGAAAAATCTATATAGTAATATCAATTGTGAACATGCTCAAAATCCAAATACGTTGTAGATTATATATATCTATATAAATAAATAAAGGTGTTGTAGATCAGATGATCAACATTTTTTTGTATCTCAAAATGTTCGGACACACCTCGATTATTTTCATGGGACAGAGCGTCTAGCCTATAATATTTGGATGTCATGGAAAGGAAACTCAATAGGAAACTCGAAGGAGATTAATTCATCATGGATTGAATCCATAATCTCTTAAGGTCCTTTTGACCTCAAGGAGATTAATTCTTAGGTATGTCACCCTCAATGTTTCTTAAGGTCCTTTTGACCACTAGGCTATGCATGGTTATCAACATTATAAACTCCAAAGATCAAATAATGCTTTTAAGCATATACATAATACATCTATAACATAAACATGGCACACAATCTAAAGAGACTATGAATAATGTTTAAATCAATTTCAAATACTAAACTTCCCGGTTTCCAGAGAGAGAGAGAGATAGAAGTCAGAGAATACTCACGTGGATGGTGAACACAATAGCTACCACCAGAACTGCATATCCAGCATTATATGGTTTAAATTCATGAACAAGATTCCTAGCAACAAATGCACAAAATATTATAACTGGAACAGTGATCAATAATATAGTCACAATGAGTGACTTAGCATCAGGCCCAAATATCAGCCTTCCTCCAAGGATAAACTTCTGCAAGAGAGATGACAAAAAGGTTTTCAGAAAATGTATTGAAGTGTCGCAAAAAAAAAAAGTATTGAAGAAAATGAGTTTAGATGGAAGAAATACATTTAGAACTTTATGGTTCATCTTATTCCAAATAAAAATAAGATCACTCTAATCACAAAGAATGCTGTAGAGCATTTGTATACTTGGAAAACAACAATAAAGCAATTGAACGAATATGTCATTTCATGAGAAAAGGTTACAAAAGAAATTCAATTTGACATCAGATATGCAACAGTTGCAGGGTGGAAAAACACAAATATTAGAGACCCGGGGTCAGTGTGGAGAGAAAACACAAATCCGCATAAAACCATGAGGATGAGTGGATGACTTTCAAATGTTGAGGCAAAGAAGCATTAATGTTAAACTCCAAATAATTAAGAGCCAAAAGTGGATTTTTATTTTTAAACATAAACAAAGCTTTCATTGAGAATAAATGAAAGAGCCCAAGAACATATAAAAAAGGAGAAACACAAAAATATAAGCAACATACAAAAAAGGTCTCCAATCAAGCAAACTAAAATCTAGGGAATAATCACGTAAAAAAAAATCTAGGGAATAATTAAAAAGGCTTTGCCACCAAAACCCAAAGAGAAATGCAGAATCAAATAAGGGACCAAACATCACTCAGAGACAGAGACCTCTCCATCCCTCAAAATGTTCTATTATTTTTCTCACCTCAGAACCCCACAAAGTAGAGCACACCCCAACTTGACACACAAAAAAATAATTTCTCATGAAAAGGGGATAGAGAAAGCCTTTGAAAATCATCTCCCTACAAACTCTCAGCTTAGCCAAAGCAATATCTAACTCTTCAAGGAACCGGCACCGACCGTATATGTGGTCAATATCTTAGTTATGATTCCAATTTCTCTATATAATTCATCAGATTTCAGGATGATAGATAGAAGATAAAACATGATGTACGATAGATATAAAATAGTTCTACCCACATATCATTCCAGCAATGTTGCCAATATCAAATCTAGTGAAGGTTGGGGTAGGAGGGGTTTGCTGATGAAAAGTAACAATCACTGGTGATGATTTTCATTTTAAACATATGACTCATAAAAAGGGAAAAGAGATTTAAAAGATTTTGAAAAACCAAACTTTTATTGAGAAAATGTGAAAAAATACACAAGCATACAAAAGGAAGAAGCTCTTCTGTTAGGTGAATTAGACCTCAACTTCACAAGCTTGGAACAGAAGAAAACAATCTCAAGGACCTCCAACGGATTTCTTCATCTCTTCTCATTCCTCCGGAAACATTGGCAAGCTAGGCTCCACTGACACACAACTATCTATTTTTGGTGTAATAGCTAGAATAACTGGATTCGTTCTTTAGTTTTTGTCTGGTGGAAATTGTTTTTGAATAGAAATGGTTTTGATTAATTGTGGGTGAAACACTATTTTGTATGTTCCCCATATTTAATAAATAAATATAAGAGTAAACTTCAAACACCTAGTTCACAACAAGATGCATGTATTGGGACATAACTTCTTTTTTTATAGGAAACATAACTTTAATATATTTTTTTCTTTAAGGTTACAACAATAGGGGTGAGGGACTCGAACATCATTGAGCTACTGCTCTTGTTGGCAAAACATAACTTTCATTGATGAATGGAAAGATTTACAAAAAACATATTAAGGTAACCATGTTAACAAAAAGTTTCTCCAGTAGGAAAAAAGAATGAAAAAACTATAATCTTTAACACGAGAAAGTATATGGGCCCATGTTATAGGAAGAAATGTAATTGCTTCAATGATCGGTTCTTCCCGAAGAAAACTACCCAAGTGCTTCTAAATCTTCCACCACAACACATAGATGAATAAATGTCAAATGACACTCTTCTCTTCTTTGAATGGATGGCCATGAATAGCATAGAGTAAGATTTCTTTGATGGATCCAGGCATAACCATGGGCTAGTCAAAAATCCCACAAAGGTAATTCCAAATTTCATTTGCCATAGGGAAAACACTAAAAAATGAAACTGTGATTCGTTTTTGGCAAAACCATGCATTCGTTTTTGAAGAATACCATGTGTGTTTATTATGCCATGACTAAGCCGCCATGTGGAAATGTACGCTTTCTTTGGCTGAGGACCCTTCCAAATATCTAAGTAAAAGTCCCTTTTTAATTGTGGATGGGTAAATAATATATGGCTAATTAGTGATTTTGCAGAGAAGATACCATCTGATTCTAGAGACCATTTTCATATATCCAGCCTACCATCCGATGATATATGCATTGGGACGTGATTAAACTACCAAGGGAAAGGCCTGTTTGATGACCATTTTGTGTTTTAAAATTAAGCTTATAACTATTACTTTCTCAGGTGACTCTTTTTTTTTTTCAACTTTTAATACATCTTAAATTTCTTCATACTGACAAGTGTAGAAGTCAACGTTTTTTTGAATCGAATCGACGAAGGGTTGAATCTTAGTGGATCGTGGAAGCAAAAGATGAATCTCAGTGGATCGTGGTAGCAAGACCACTCTGCCCTGCCACTTACCATAAGAAGTCAACGTAGTTTTTAAAAACAGTAAATGAAAAATAAAATGTAATCAACAAGGCCACAAAAAATGCACTCAATTGTTGTCTATAAACACAATCAATATTGATCCTTCTGACTCTCAAAGAAAATTTATTCTATAAGAAAACAAAAGTCTACACACACATCCAAGCAAAAAGGTCTAAGCCAGAAGCTAGCCTCAAAAAACAACACCTTAAGATATCAAAGGCACGTCACCGGCAAAACCTTAGTAGTTTTGTTGTACCAAAAATTTGAAGGGGCAGTAAGGAATTGAGAGAGGGGATTGTTAGGAACATTGAAGAACTCCATTTGCTTGCAAGAACGAAGAGCGAGCTATATAGTCAGCTAAGCCATCGAACTCGGCAATTTCTAGGCCAATAAAAGTAATGAACAAAACAAAAGAAGTAAAAGAAAACGTCGAATTATCCCTCTCGTCTCCACTTAATAATCAACTCCCAAGAAAATAACGAGCTAGACGAACACATAGATACCTAATTTGGCCAAATTTTAAGCTACAACAAATAAAATGCATGAGAAACACAACATCCAATCACAACCACACAAAAAATCCGTCGAAATTTCAAAAACCACAGACTACCCAGATGAAAACAAATCGAACCAATAACGTAATTGAATCGAAAATAGAGCAGAGTAATAGGAAACTCACATTACTCCCTTTCCATACTTGGTACACGCGCTTCGCCATGATGAAAACCACTGAGTTTGCCTCGAAGCTACGCCGGAAGAGAGTCGAATATCTGGAACTTATTAACGCTCATTTCGTCGGAATTCAGACCAACCGAGGCAAAAAAGTCACAGGCGACGTTTCGCCCCGATCAGTCGACGGCGATTTATGAAGCAAACTGAAGCTCGAATTTGGGTTTTTACGGCTAATGGCGATTGCTGCTGCCAATTATGACGAGCAGGATTTACAGTGCCGCCCTCTTTCTACCCCAACTTGGTTGAAAAACTCTTTACGAACGAAATGAAAACTGAAAATTAAGCCTTCGGGGAAAGGAAATCTCCTCGTCTTCGCTGCTCCTCACTTCGTGCCTTTTTTGCTTTTCCCTTTCTTCTTTTTTTTTTTTTCTTATTTAATAAAATTACATATATAACCTCAGCCTACCATTTATTTATTTATTATTATTTTTTTTAATGAGAATACAAGTTTGGCTTCGGTACATGAGTTATTCATGTCCGTCAAAGGTTTCCAACTCGAAAAACCACGAGAAAGTTTTACAAATAAAACTCGTCGAACTTGAAATTCGTAATGAACTTAAAATTTAAATATAAACATATTTTCAAAGTCTTAGTTTGGATCAATTAAGAATCATGCAAAATGTTTTTTTTTTTTTTTTTTTATTACACAACAATTTAAATGGAGATTCAAACATTTTTATGTAAAAAGCACCCGAGTTGACAAAATGTTTTTAACATTATAATAAGTTTTTATTATATCAAGAAAATTTTATTGGGTATAAAATGAAAAAAAAAAAAAAAAATCATTTTGTTTTATAAAAGGTTATTTCAATTTGTATATTGTATATATTAAAAGAAATGTAAAAAAAAATCAATAAAATAGTTAAAGAAGATGAAATTATAGTTTTCAATTAAATAAAATAACATTCCACTAAATTAAATTGATTGAGAACAATCAAATACAATTAATTAAAAGTAATGAAAGTTGGAAAATTTTGTTAAATATAAATACTTAAAAAAACTCAACCTTAAAAGTGTGGTACAAAATTTAGTAGAAAACTCTCGAAACTAGTTGTTATAGGCTAAAATATCCTGAAATACTCGGACAAGGTTGATACCCCACCCGTAGGTTGGTCATGGAGGTTAAGACTTTCCTGTGGACGAGTCGACCGAGTCCAAATAACGTTTGGGGGACGTTGCACCTCATGGCGTCATAGGGTTACATCGAGTAGGCAAGCCCCCTATGGGTTGGTCGTGGAGGTTAAGACTCTCCCCCAAGAGTCGACCGAGTCCAAGTAATGCATGGAGACGCTGCACCCCGTGGCGTCCCAAGGTTACATCGAGTAGACCAACTCGAGTAGGTTGGTCGTGGAGGTGAGGACTCGTAAGTGTTGAT
>JBBMEG010000015.1:1545958-1571925 GCA_037832605.1 Cyclanthera cordifolia | reverse complement strand
ATATAATCCTATAATATCTAGATACAATCTTAACCAACCTAACAACCTAAATATAATCCTATAATTTATTCTAACAATACTATTTGACCCTATAACATTTTGGTGTTAAGGAAATCTGTAGGAGGCTACAATGGATTGAACTCCCATCTTAGTTTATCGATGCCTATTGACTACTAAGTCATCCATGATGGTTTGCTCAAAAATTTTTTAAGAAAGCTGAGAACATACTTAAGAAGTTGTAAAGAATCGAACATAATTTTAAAAAAGAACAAGTGAAACAAAATTGTTATCAAATGAAACCTCCATAATCCAAAATTCCATTCAACTAACAAGTCACAATAAATGCACTGGATTGTTGTGAGTAGAATTGGAATACGAGATTAGGAAGGTCTGTTTGAGAGAGTCCCAAGGTATTGAACCTTGTGATAGACTCGCAGCTATTCGAAAAGTAAACAAAAGTCTACATACACATCTAAACTACAATATATAAACCGAAATCTTGCCCTAGAAAACAACACATTCATACTAAACTCTCTCTATAACAAAATCTTCAGATATCGAAGGCATGGCATATCATCTATAAAGCCTTAGAGCCCCGCATTACACCTATGACAAATACCGTACTTTCCCTTGCAATCTCCGTAGAGCTTAATAAACTGTTGATTCATTGTACCAGACCGTAAGGAATAGAGGAAGGGAATAATAATGCTTGCTTTTAGTACAATAGGGGGATTGAGTGATTCAAACAACAGAGCTCGTGATCCTTAAAATATAAGGATGCCAGTCAAGCCATGCTCACTTTGACACGGGATAATTATGCTTTAAAGAACTCTGTTTGCTTGCATAAATTAGCTAGCTCCATAGTCAACTGAGCCATTGAGCTCGGAAATTTCTTCTAACACTCATGGTCCAGGATTCGAACGAGGTCTTGAAATCCAGACTTGTCTCCTATGGGCACCGGCATTCCCCTGCGCTACGACTCGGCTATGTTACCTACTAACCTCTACTGCTTCTAACTTCTAAGAGTGAAGACTATCTCCACAGACCAACACGGATCCTTTCAGCATGTTTTGTCCTCGTTCACATGCATCTTAGGAAAATTTCCAAGAGATCACCCAACCAAGGACTATTCCAAGTTAAGCACGTTTAACTGTAAAATTCCTACAATTGAGCCACCAAAAAGGAAGGTGCACCCTATTGGTATAGGTAATACAAATCAATTTTTTTAAGTCTTTCTTAACCCTGAGTTTCTATCTTCAAGATTCCTCTCATTCGAATGTGGACTCGGTTCATTGATGTACCCCTCCTACACAATTATTTATATTTGTAATTTAGCCTCTAAATCTAAAATTACTAAAATAGGAATAGTATATCAAAACGCTCAGAAATTTAATACGAGTAAAACTATTGGAATAAAATTACCAACTTATTTATATTCGTCACATTCTAGGCCAATAAGAGCATTAAACAAAGCAAAACAAGCACAAAGTAACAAGAAGTTTCAAATTCATCCTCATAGCCTCCACTTAATAATCAAACCCCAAAACCCAGAAACCTAATTGGACCAATTTCAAGCTTCGACAAATAAAACACAACAGAAACACCAAAACCCAATCATAACCCAAAAAATCACCTCAAAATCTTAAAAAAAACCAAAGAACACCCAGATGAGAACAAAGCAAAACAAGAGCGTAATTGAATCGAAAACGAGAAAGAAGTAATAGGAAGCTCACATTACTCCCTTTCCAAACTTGGTACACGCGCTTCTCCATGGTGAAACGGTGCTACGCCGGAAGAGAGTCGAACATGAGGAACTTGTGAAGGCTCATTTCGTCGGCATTCAGACCGACCGAGCCAATAAAGTAACACCGATCAGTCGATGGCGATTTATGGAGAAAACTGAAGCTCGGGTTTGGGGGTTTAGCGGCTAATGGCGATTGTTGTTGCCGATTAAGAAAGGGGGTTTTGCGGCTAATGGCGATTGCTGTTGCAGATTAAGAAAGGGGGTTTTTGCGAAAACGAAATTATTGAAAATAAATCCTTCAGGGGAATTTACTAGTGCGCTCCATTTTGGTGGCTTTTTTTTTCTTTTCTTTTTTTTCTTTTACTGTTGTGCAATTACTTATTTGACCTTGGTTTTAGTCTTGTCTTTGACTTGTGTTTCTTTAGTTCCTAGCTATGATTGGTTCATTCTCTTTTTTTTTTTTTTTTTTTTGAGAAGAGCTATGGTTGGTTCATAGTTTAATTATTTCAATGTAATGATTTTCCTATGTAGCATGCTTACTAAAACATGAGTAATCAGTTGACATTTAACATGGGATTATTGAAAGTTATATGAAATTGATTGTATTTTTAATTGAATGGCCTTTGTTTTTAATATTTATGAGTATTCAGGCTAAAGGTATCTTGATCATTAATTTATTATATTTGGCTATTAATAAAAATTAAACTAAAAATGAGTAATATTTATGAATTGAATTCATTAAGTTATTCTAGACTCTCTATGATAATTTTTAACGATATATTTGGTTCAAATGCCTTCACGGCCTCCTATCCTAGCTCGAACAATGGCTAAGTCCAAGTGACTGTCACTTGTCTTTGTGGCACCTCGACTTCTATGTAACCTCGGCCTTGAATAGCAAAACTCATCCAAGTAGAATATAATTAATTGGAGGATCAATTGTTGTCGACAAGGCAATAGACGAGCATCAAGGGATCCTTGAGATAAGACACTTCTTTAGCACCTCAGGATCTAACTTCTTAGGCCAAACATAAATTACAAGTCCTAAAATAGGGAACACGTCTCAACTCCCGGGCATAAGTGTTGTCGAGCCTGATGGCTATCAACAATACTCGTAGAGGAG
The DNA here is from genome assembly GCA_037832605.1 of Cyclanthera cordifolia. Classification (NCBI taxonomy): domain Eukaryota; kingdom Viridiplantae; phylum Streptophyta; class Magnoliopsida; order Cucurbitales; family Cucurbitaceae; genus Cyclanthera; species Cyclanthera cordifolia. The sequence goes on along the minus strand of JBBMEG010000015.1, from coordinate 1,569,061 downwards.
TCTTACTAACCGATGTCGTGAGACCCAAAAAGCCACTACCCGAACTATCCAGGGTAAAGCGGAGTTCTTAGATGCAAAAGCTAACCACTAGAGTCGCACTGGCTATCCCATGTCCCTCTGGCATGGTTAAGCTGACCTGAACACATCAGGTTCCACGCACGACACCTAGCCTAAAACAGTCCAACCTACTAGTGCGACGCTCATTTATGCCTTAGCAAAGTCGGCAGCTCACAGCCTAGCAAATTCTCACTCCGACTATAACAATATGGGATAACCAGCCGATGTCAGACTCTCACTATCGCACCCTACACATGATAGACTACTCGAATAAGTTACACGTATTGACGACCAAGTTCATAGCCTATGCCAAGTACATGAGTATAGACTATCGAACCTATGGTCAGTATCACCACACTTCGAGTCAATATAGCGATCATCGCTCTAATAACGTGTGAAGTCTCTTACAACGGTAACTTCTATTCGTTAGAGAAGGTTGGCTGCGTCCAGCCCTACACCCCTATGGGTCGCCCTCTGACGTGTCACACAAAAAATAGACTATATGATCTATTGCAACCACCCTATGGCGGAGAGGAGACACGCAGAGGTTGTTTGGCCTGCAATGCTGACTCTAAGAAGGAATATGACTCGATTCACACCATAAAACATCATGCATGCAACAAATCTTATGACAAACTAAGCCACGTTCAAGATCATCTAGCCATCAAGCCACAATACATAAAACACGAGAAAGACATAAGACTTACAAAGCATCCAAGTATATCGTTCATTGCCTATTTAGGAATAATAGTACAATTCATGCATATACAGACATTCAAAAAATTAGCTAAACGTTTCATGACATGGTTGTACGTATTAAGCAAGAATGTGCCAGAGATGGATTTCATATATGATCATGCAAGATAACATACATTACCTGCTAGGACCTATTTGATTACACATCCAAGACGTAATGGTGCAATTTCCAATGAGACAATAAGATAAACGAACAATAGGTTTCTTTGAAGATATCCAGCATACGTACAACATGATACAGTTCCAATGAAACAACAAGAATACATGCGTAAGGACCCAAGTTTTCAAAGAATCAAAACCAAATACCTTACTCAACTCCAAATGCATGAAAATCAGTTACAAAACCAATTTAATAGATAAACCAACGTGCATTAAATGAAAATGATTTTTTTTCAGTGGGATCCCGAAACATTTAAGTAAACAATAAATATTATTTATCCAAAAATTGCGGAATTCAAAACATGCTAGGACTTTTCCTACACTCTAGTGCAACGTCTCCCATTGTCAAACAGCAGCCTGGTCAGCATCCTGGTCCAAGCACTTGGAGGAAATTCACAATGGAAAGGATGAGCCGCTAAACTCGATAAGGGGCTCCAAATCGGGGTTCAACATGTATACAATCAAAATAGCATATCATATAATACAATACAAGCTATAAAATAATAATCAGTAATCTATGTCAAAACCAGAGAAATATGTCCGCTTAAACTGTAAATCCAAAAATACTCTTCACGAAGTCTTTCGACTCTGGGAAATCTTGGTAACCAATGCTAGTGTGAGAGCATCTCGGCGAGCCGAAGCAATCTGGTTACCGCCATACCTCAAGCACTCATGCAAAGAGGTAGTATACGCACCATCCACAGTCGGATATCGCCCACACCCTCACTTATAAACATGGCACCTGAGAAAGTTAAGCGAACTCTGGATAGGTATGGCTAACCGGGTGGCCACTCGATCCCTGACACTACCGCGATGAGGAATATCGTCCCCTCGCTTGGAACTTGACAAATCCTCTATCCGAGTCTAACAGTTAAGACATGTCTGACCTAACTGTAGCTCGTGCTCTCAAAGAAATATCGTCCCCTTTGAAAAATCTCAAAAACTCGGGTTCCTTTTGAAACATTAAAATAACTGGTCACATTGAGATATCTATAACTCAATGGAGCTATATGACTAAATCTCTTTGGGAAGTCTTGACCCAACACACACATACACACACATAAATATATCACAATACATAAAGCAATGTTAGGCTAGTTCACTGTAAAATATCACGGCCTAACAAGCATCGACAATAACTCAAAATAACATAATACGCACAAGTACACTCAAATCATATTCACGTAATAGATATTATAGAAACATCACAATCATCAAGATACACAACAAGCTCAATCAACATGCATACATGTTATTATCCACAACCACGAGAAGGGGTAATGGTTCCTTAGCTCCAAAACCCACAAACCACGAAGATTGGCACTTAAAAATAGCCCGAACGAATAAACGGGTTAGAATTAGTACTTACAACCATTAAAAATTGACTCAGGACGACGAAATTATTCAAGAGGACCACATTTTCAAAAACGGTTTCTCATGTCTCGGGTCTCGGGACTCGGTCAAAGCTGATCAAACATAGCCAACGGGCTGTCTTTTCAAGAATCCATGACCTAAATGCAATTAATCAACGTTAAAAATATTAATTAGTTAATTTAAGTTATCACTCCCACATGATCTCATCAGCTAAAGGATTTAATACAAAAGCTTCTAACAGGTTTGATCATGACCAACAAAAATGGCAAAGGGTCTACTACAATAAATATATTTACAATTTGTTTTACATAACAGTTTCACATTTGAGGTTTCAATAAAAGAGTTTCTTTTACCTACTGATCAATAATCCAAATAGTCAGAATGCACGGTACTTAAAAACTAGTTAAAATATAACTCATTAGTGAAATCTCAACCAACCACAACTTAGATCTGAAATCATGTGCCAAAAAATCATTAAATCATCGTATGCAAAAAAATTATCCAGAACTCTCACAGCTTGCTTACGAAGACACGACCAGGTGGATTGCGGTTGGGACGCGAATGTGGCGACGTGTGTTTGACTTTGCACTGCGCAAATCGCGACTGGGTTGAACGGATTTGATTGGTGCAACAGAGAACTGGTGGCGGCTTTTCTCCAGCACACCCTTGTGTGCGTGAACGAAGAAGAATGAGGGTAGAAAACGTGAGAAAGCGACAGATTTATTTTTTCTTTAATAAAATTAAGTTAAATCAATTAAATTAAATGATTTGATAGCTGTCAGGGTTTGTTTGGAATGGGATAAATCCAATTAATAAATACTTCTATTTAATTAATTTTATAACTCTTAATAAACCTCTTGAATAATAACCAATGAAATTTTTAACAACTACTTAATTTCTTTTAAATTAGAATTTTGATTTAAAACTTGAAAACTTCGGGTTGTTACTACACGCAACAAGTTTCTAGGACATATCAGCATACAAACACGTTATGTAATTCCAATAATGGCATTCAAGATATAGGCAGGCAGCACAACCTAGAACCTTTTCAGCATACAATTATCACATGATAAGTCTAGATTCACGCATTAAACAAAACCTGAAAAATGTTCCTTACACATGGGTCCTATATAACCAACTACAACTAGACTTCTGACCAAAACGTTCGTTCTAGCTAAGCCTCAAACCTACAATGGAAAACAAGATACAAGTAAACATTCCATAGTACAACAGAAACAATAAGAAACTAAGGAATTTGAATGTACCAAAAGGTGGAACTCAACTACGCTTGCAACCTACCAAGGCCAACTACTTTATGAAAAAGAACAAACTCCTTAGAAAAAACTTGCAACAGGAAACTCACTTCAACAATTCAGCTTTAGTACAACCCAAACCAGCAACTTACTTAACATGAACTAACCCAATCACAAACAGTGAAAACAAACAACGAAGCTACTCCAACACTAAGGAGTTTACAAAGCAACTATCAACCTGTAACCAGACAGCTACGCTACATTGTAAGCACACTTGCCAGAAACATTTAACGAAGAGCTAACCATTCACAATCACCACAAACGAGCACTTCAATGCATAAACTAACTAAAATAAGCAGCGAGAACCACCTCACATTACAAGCCAGTAGGTTTGGCCAAACAAACCCCCTCGAGCAACCAACTCAAGCTGCTCGGCCACATAGAAACTGAACACCCTTGCAATAACACCAGCTTTAATTAACTCTCAACAGAAATCGATACACGACCTCCAAACCTTCAATAATCAGTCAAGAAAGGTCAAGCAATCAAAGACTTCTTATACACACACATACTAAACAATCGACATTCTCAAATTATCATACTTTAAGTCACATTAAACAAACCAATGACGATCTTAACTCACAAATTCTCACTTACGAACTTGATTAACTCAACAAGAGACCATAATGACGATGATTGCAAGGGAAACGAAATCGCGACGCGAGGGGGGGGTGGGCAAGACGCAGCAGGAAGTTCGAGGAAGAGGGGAGTTGAATCAGGGAGGGAGTTTGTTCATGGAGAGAAAGCCATCGAGAATTTTGCGGAGAAGGGGAACGACTGAACAAGGAAAAAATTAGGGATTTTGAATGAAACTTTGGCATTTGCAATTTAATCCTTCAAAACTCATTAAACCCCTGAAAGAAAGCTAACCTTTTTAAACATAAATTCAAAAGTTCATTTTTAATTTTATTTGAAATTCACACTAAAATGGAAAACCCTTGGCCTCATATAGTAGTTATGTTTGGATTGAAACATTGTAGGGATTTACAACAGTTAAGTTTTGGGAAGAAACTCACTTTCAAGCGGTCTGTTATAAAAGTCAACCTCGAAGGGAGCCGGTCGGGAGGGCAAAAACCCCACGAGGGTTGGCCATAGAGGTTAGGACTCTCTCTTTAAAGAGTCAACCAAGTCCAAGTGACATTCATGACCATTATACTCTTAAGTGGAAACAATTTAGAGTCACACCGAGAAGTCCAGAACCCCCAAAGGGTCGCCCATGGTGGTCAGGACCCTCTAGAGTCGATCAAGTTCAGGTAACCTCTCAGACCGTTACACCTCCAACTTGTAACGGTCAGGAGTTACGCCAGTACTTATCCTAAGTTTAATGAGTGACGTTACAAACGACTGACCATTAAGCCATCATTAACTGGGCTGCAGCGATTACAACTCCAGCTGCTATAAAATAATTAGAAGTTTAACATTCAAATTCAAGCTGAGTTCAGCTATTCTAAGCTACTTGACTGTAATATGGTATTGATCTATCAAATTCTCTCTAGAATACTCTCCAAGATACTTTTATGACTTAAGAATCGAAGGTCATGTGGCTCACACTACACCAGTCTGCATAATTTTCGTTTTTGTAGACATTTATAGTTGATTCTAGAAGTACCATTTTTTATTTTTCTTGTTCTCAAATATAAGCAAACCTATACGTAGCCGTATATGTCGGCTTTATTATTTATTTCTTTGTTAAGTTAAATTAAATGACTATTAAATGATATGGTAAGTTTTCCGAATTTAGCTAAGAATTGTTTTTTTTCAACATAGACAGTTTACAGAAAGGAGAGAAAATTCCTAACATTTTCAAAAATAAAAAAATAATTAAATTGACATAATACTCCTTGATACCTATTTGTCAAAATTAAGTATAATGAGTTTTTCTTTCTCAAAGTGCTATTACTTACGAATTTTAACAACAATGTTTTTTTTAAGAGGAATTAAGCCATTGCAATCTTCAGCTTTATGCGGTGAAATTTACTATTCTTAACATTTGTGATACAAATCCAACAACCATCTTATTGTATTCTCATGAAGGAGCAAGTACAAGAAGCAAGAACAACAAGATTCTAGAGATTTTTAATCCAAAATTATTATATATTTTGGTACTTTTTAAGTTTAAATTTTGTCAACCATGGCCATAATTGCTATACTTTTTAGATGAGTTGGTTAGGTGTATTTAAATCACATATATCTTTTTGTCTAGTATTTAAGTCTAATCAAAGAGTGTATTCACCATTCTAACTACCAAGCAACCTTTGAGCTTATCAATTTGACTAATTTCAAATGAAGAAAAAAATAAAAGCATACTTCTCATTAATAGGGATAGGGAGATTCAAACGCATGACGTCATAGACATCGGTGTTCGCTGATACCATTGAGCTATTGTTTTTTTAGTTTTTTTTTTTTTGAAAAAATATTGTATAAGAAGGTTTGATTTTCAATCGAATTATTATTAAAATAAATTATAGAATTTCGATAGCATCTTCTTTCAGTACCGTATATGTTATGGAACTCTTGCAAAAAAAAAAAAAAAAAAAAAAAAAGAAAACTCTTAATTTATTTCCTAAAAAGTATTAATCAATTTTTATTTTTAGTTTACAATGATGTATCCTAATTTTGGTCAAATTCTTCTTCTCATTATTAATTCAACATTTGATTATAAAGATATATATCGATTAAATTAATTGGTGAATTGAATTTTTCTTGATATTATTAAACTAAATGTTTTTTTTTATTAATGCAATCCTAGCTTTTCATATTATATTACTTGAGCCATAGTCTTGTTTGCAAATTAAGAGAAGTAGAAATATTTAAGATGTTTGAATTTGAAAGGTTCTATTGCAAGTTGCATATATAATAATTCAATAACCCTATTATATTAATTCAATATAAATATCATTTTATATGAATTGAATTAATAAATTATACCATTGAGTTGTTCCACCAATTTTGAAATTAATAATTATATATTTTTACAACTACAATTTATTTTCTTACTCAACGAACAATTAATTTACCTGACAATTATTGTATAAAAATTTTAAAAATATTAATGAGCTTCAAAAATGTCTATTATTCTAAAATATGATCCGTCAAAGGGAGCATAGTGTCACGATCCAACTTCGTTATCTTGCAAAGCGATCGTGAGGAACCTGCTCTAACCCGACGAGTAAGTCAGCCAAACGAAAATCGCAGAGCGGGTGGCACGACAGGGCCAACCTCGCCCACAAGCCTAGAGAAAGGTTTTTATAAGAGAGAAAGAACGTTTTGAAATACGTTTTGTCTTTAAAAGGTATATGATAAGATGCAATAAGTGACGCAACAACTAGCTTGCATTAATCATATAATCACTTGGTAGGAAGGAAACTTCAAGAAGTCATACCCCCTATAGTACATTTTGGGACAAAGTTGGTGTGACACCCTTGCATATGAAAATGGCGAGAAGTCAACACCTAGACAAAAATGAAGGAAACTATCCTAACATGCGATAATAACAAAATAACATAAAAGCATGATAAAAAGGGTGTAAATGTTCATGCGGCCATGTGCAATACGCACTGGACAAGCACGACCGTGACACATAGCTCATCTAGAATTAATGATGAGTTAGCATTCACATTAGTGATTTGAATGTTAATATATCACTATTTTCAGTTAAACTATACTCACTTTGACTAGAAAATTAGAAATTTAGTACATGTGTGACTATAAAATTAGAGATTTGTGTATGGTTAAAAACCAAAATTAATCTAACATTTTAATCAATTTTTCTATGTTAATATTGATATTTTGAAGAAAAAAATTAAAAAGAAAATAAAGTGGGGTCCACCACAACTCATTATCCACTAGTCTCCCTCCAATCAACACATGGGGTAGTGACTTAATACACCATGTTGACTTGGCCAAACATTATGATTCAAGAATACAAAAGGTGTATTTGTGACCTCTTTATATTATAGTCGGGACCTGAATTAAAATATCAATGAGTTTATCGAAAAGGTTGATATTGCAATAGTTTTATTATTTGATATTAATTTAGTTCAAATTTATTTAAGATCAATAGTGTTTATATGTAGGATTTGTGATCCATTCCTCAAATCATGCAATTCATTTTGAAAACTCATCTAGTTATTAAAAACTAGATTCATTAAATAAATGCATAAATTGACATAGTTTCAAACATTATAGTTAATTTAAAATAAAAACTAATGTTAATTTTGTTTAATGAAAATTATTGAATATATAAATAAAATAGGAATTCGTAATAAAACGTAAAGAAAAAAATAATAGTCAGTATTTATTAATTATATATTAAAAAAATAAATTAAAAAAAAAAGATAAATAAGCAAGTAAATTAGCGATTATACATAGGACAAATATCAATTGAATTATCAGAAATGTGTTTATTATTATGCTGAATTAAATTATCTAACAATACTAATTAATATGCGACTCAATAATCAAATTAAAGTGTTGCATTTGTATTTGTAATATAAATTCATTTATAACCAAACATTTTCACCATCTACCGTATTTAAATGTTAAAGAAAAATGTAAGAATTTAATTCAGTCCTATGTATTAAACCGTCTTTCACCTCTATTAGAAGACCACTCACTACCACTAAATTTATGTCTTTTATAATATTATAATTTGACTAAATTCCTAATTTGTCTTTCTTTTTCACTGAAAGAAAGAAGAGTTAATAGGGAAAGAATAGAAAATCGAGTCCCAAAGATTTTTTTTTTTATTTATTTAATGAGAAATTTGAATTTTCTACTGGGAAAAAAAAAACGATTAAAAAAATTGTAATATTTTAAAAATAAATAAAAATTAAATCATCAATAAAAAAAATGAAATCATTAATTCAAAATCAATTCAAAATCTTGTAATAAATAATAAGAACGTGTTTGGTGGGTTGTTAAGTTAATCCTATTACTTGTTAGGGGAAGGATCTTGCGTTACGAGCAAAGGGAAAGAACGACAGAAAATACTAACTCAATCCTAATCCCTGTACCAAACAGGCCCTAAAAATAAACTCCCAATCCAATCATGGTAAAGTCAAGATAATAAAAATATTGTTTTTCTTTTTAAAGAAAAGAGTAGAATCAGATAATGAAGCAATTGACTGTTTGAACTTTGAACATAATCAGTGACCAAAGGTATATGCCATAATTCATCAGTTAGCCACACATCTTCCTCGAACCTTCATTCTTCTTCTTCGCTCGCCGCCATTGAAATTCCTTTTCGTTCCCTTCAATCTCTGAATCCGCCATAGAAATTCCTTCCAATTCTCTCTCCGATCATATCAGAATTGGCCATGCAACCCACCATAATTCTAGCTTTCGCTTCCACCGCCAGTTTCACCTTTGGAACCCTATTCCTCCTCTGCCTCTTCCTCCTATGTCGAAACTACAAATCAAAGAATCAAATCGCTCGCCGGCAGCAGCAGCAAATTCGCAACCGCGGAGTGGATCGCTCCGTCGACGCCGACGAGAGCGCCTCCTTCGATCCTTCTCTCCGATTCTCCATGGCCGAACTCCGTTCCGCCACCAACAATTTCAGCAACAACTTAGTCGTAGGCGACGGCGCCTTCGGCGTCGTCTACAAGGCTCGCCTCTCCTCCGGCGCCACCGTCGCCATCAAGAAGCTAGATCGCGATGCTTTCCAAGGATTCAGAGAATTCCGAGCCGAGATGGAGACTCTTGGTAATCTCCGTCATCCCAACATCGTCAAGATGCTTGGATACTGCGTCTCCGGCTCCGATCGTCTCTTGATCTACGAATTCCTCGAGAGAGGAAGCCTTGATAACTGTCTCTATGAAGAATCCACGGCGGCGACGGCGGCGGCGGATCGGGATTCCGATGGCTATTTGCCCTTGCGGCAGCCATTGCCATGGGAGACTAGGTTAAAGATTATGAGAGGCGTTGCTAATGGGCTTTTGTATTTACATGGGCTTGCTCAGCCCATTATCCATAGAGATATAAAGGCCGGTAATGTCTTATTGGACTCTCAATTCGAGGCCCATATTGCGGATTTTGGGCTCGCGCGTATGATCGAGAGCTCCTGTTCGCACGTGTCGACTCAGTTCGCCGGAACATGGGGATACATGCCGCCGGAGTATAGGGACGGAGTCACGGCGGCGACTGTCAAAGCTGACGTGTATAGTTTCGGGATTTTAATGTTCGAGGTTGCTATGGGCCGGAGGCCCAATTTGCCGATGGTTTTGGATGGTAAAGATGTGGGCTTAATCGAAGGGGCCAGGATTTTGGTGGCCCAAAATAGGCATATGGAAATGGTGGATGCTAGCATTTCCATGGAGGAACTAATGGAGGCCAATGTGAAGGAGTATTTTAGGATTGCTTGCTTGTGCACCAGCGAGAAGTCGAAGGAAAGGCCTCCTATATCCGATGTTGTCGAATCATTGGATCGAATTTGTGGCGCGAAGTTGCCGAGCGATGACGAGTATTTAAACAAGCTTGACATTGTTGTGTAATTTTCGAAACGAGACGACATTAGTGTGTGGATGAGATGATGGATAGCATTTTTTTAAGTTGGAGAAAGAGCCGCTAGTGTTTTCGAATGTTAGTTATGGGTATTGTCTTACGAGAATTATGGGACGGATCATTCGGAAGAGATATGCATAAAAATATTTATCGCAAGGGTAAATCCTAAAAATTCTTCCTTTACTTGGTCGATAATTACTAAAAGTCAGCGACCGAGTTAGTCTTAACCCTACTAATGTATTTAATAGGTATGTAAATAAGTGTGTTGAGCCAATTATTTAAGTAGGTTAGTTTTTTTTTAATTAATTTATTTATAAATGTATATGAGAATGGAATTTGAACATTTCAAAGATAATCTAATACCAACTGAAATTGACTGTTTTTACATCCAATTAAGCTATGCTCACTTTAGTTATTTTTACGTATCATGAAGTTCTTATCTTTGTAAATTTTTGAATTTTTTTTTACAAGTGTTTGTTTTTTATGCCCATTTGAGCATGTTTCACTATTTAATGAGATGTTTTGTTTTCGACTGAAAGGTTAGAAGTGTAAATTTCTGCTATGTTTTGGCAAAAGTTGGCCTCTGATTTTTGTTTTTTTTTTTGATAAATTATAAGTTTCATTTCTATAATCCTGAAGAAAGTAAAAATTTAACTTTTATAATTTAAAAAGTTAGAATTTAATTTATATAGTGGAAAGAAAGAGAATTTAATTTATACTCTTATAAAAATCAAAACTTAGTTTTCATTATTTTAAAACCCAAAATTTAATTCATATAATTTGTTAAAACCTAAAAAAAAATAGTCTTTATCGTTTTTAATCATTAGCAAAATAAATACATGAAAGTTAATTATACATATGTCATTGTTGTAGTGTGAATTAAATGATGTAATAAAAATCATTTACACTAAATTTCATATAAGAATTAAATTCATTGAATTATAAAGATTAAATGATGTAATAGAATCATTTACACTAAATACATCAACATTTTCAACTAATGAATAATCTTTTAAGTTTTATGGAATTATAAAGATTAAATTTTAATTTTTAAAATCATATAAACGAATTAAACTTTTTTTTTTACAAATCATATGAACTAAAATTCTAGTTATTGAAATAATAAGAGCTAAAGCTTAACTTTCTTCAAACAAAAGAAACTAAATTTAAAATCTATCCTCTTGGGTGCGTAGGTCGTTTTTGTCAAAGATTATATCGATAGAAACTATGGTTGGTTATTCCATATATCCGACTATAAAATAACTTCTATCGACATAATTTTCAACAAAAACGAGCTTACACCCGAGAGGCGTAAGAGGAGGCAGGATAATCTCAGGGTGTAATAGCTAATATGCTACCATTACATAGACTCATAATGAAAAAGGTGAAACTTTATATATATAACAGAAAAACAGACAATTGCAAGGAGCACAAACTTGAATGGCTATTTTGAGTGTTGTATGTATCAAACAACAAAACTTTGAAGAAAACTATTAAATTTAGATACATTATAAATTACCAACAATTGCAAAAATACTGCAACATAGAGTCAATCCAGATCTACTATCCCAAAATTTGAGAGGAGGATCTTTACTTGAACAACAAAGTTTGAACCAGTTGCATATTCTGTCAGCAATCCAACAGCAAATCCAAACATTGCCCACCTGTTGACCAAAAACAACTCAATAAGCTGATTCTAGGGGCATATAAACAAAAACCGACGTTCGGAACAATCCAGACTACACGACACAAATCATAATCGTGTTTTTTTTAATAGTTTATGGACTGTGGTTGGACCTTAAAAAAGAAATGGAAATAATCAGAGTCCGATAACTCAACTCAACCTAACTCGAAATTACTATCATATATAAGGTTGGGCGAATTAGCTAATTGACCAATCCGAAAATTAGTGTTGGTCTAAAACATTTCCTTGTCCCAATCTAACTCCACCCTTAATCGGCAACAACTATGGAGATGTTTGTTTCGTGTTAAACTTATTATAAATAAGATTTTACAACTCCTCTTCAAACAATTACATCCAAATGAGTTATTGTAATCACTTAAAATTATCACTCATTTCTAATCACTCAAAATAATCATTCATTTCTAATCACTTAATCTCATTCTTAATTATTCATTTCTAACGTGTCAAAATAATCACTTAGTTTTAACTCCTCAAAATAATCAATCACTTCTAACCGCATGAAAATAAGTTATTGTCTGCAATCACTCTACAAAAATCATCATCCAAATCCACATTTAAATTAGTTATTACTAAAACTCAAAATTTCTTTAATCACTCAAAATAACCTCTCATTTATAATCACTTAAAATAATCACTCTACAATTCTACGTCACAACACCATCAGATTCAGTAAAATAGAAAAGGAAGGCACACAAAAAAACCAGTTTAACTCAATCAGATTCAAATCTTCAGCAGCCACGTCATAGGAAAATACATTCCATTTACATATAAATTAGGAACGAAATCCACTTTTATAACTATTTAGTTTTTGAAATGTAACTTGTTTTTTTCATCATTTCTCTCATGTACCTTAATATTTAATTAAAAAAATGTACCTTAAAAGATAACATTTGAATTCTTAACCAGAGTTAGAAAGCTTCTAATACAACAGTAGGAAGTTAGATACAGATGCATAGGCTAAAAGAGTTAGACTCAGTTTACATGTTTAGAGTTTTGTTTTATCTGATAAAACAAAACGAACTCGAAGGTGGAAGTAGTATTTGATTATGAACCACGGTTTTAGAATATGAATAAAATCAGCAGTGGAAACGGGTTATCCATAAAGCTAAGGAAATATTTCTCCTTTGTGCTAAAAAAACATGAAGTTTTGAAACTAGAAACAAAAACTGGGACCTGTCAACCAAGTTGTTGAAACCTTTTGGCATAGTATTGGACATGATGCATGACTTAATAATCAAAAGTTCATGTGTTCATGTCTACCTAAAAAACCATCATGGAGTGGCTTAATGATCGAGAATGTCACAAATAACTATCAGGATATAGATTTAATATATAGTAGTCACTTACCTAAGAAGTAATTTCCAAACGAGTTTCCTTAATATCCAAATGTTATAAAGTCAGACAATATATTTTGTAAGAATAATTAAGTGCACGTACGTTGGTCTGGACACACGCAAAATAATCACCCACCTAAAATCTAATTGCATTAAAAATATCACTCACCTAATTGTGTCTTCATTCCTTCGATGTATTATGATGAAGTCTAAAGACGAACTAGTGTTGTTGGGGATTAATCTTAGAGGAGCGAAGCTCCAAGTTCTCGAGTTATAAAAAAAAGTGGTTGCATTTAAAACAAAAAGGAATTTAAACATGGAGCATGAAAAACAGAGAATTTGGCAATTAATATTGCTTCAAAATCATCTCAATAGACAAGTTCAGTTTCTTTAAGAGTGATGATAACTTGGAGTTTATAAAAATTGATCCCCTAAATAAATCTTAATAGAAAAATCAACAATCGAAATAGTCCAAAAGCAGTCAAGAGCTATATTAATTTAAAATTGCAGAATGAATATTATTGAAAATTATCGTTAAAAAATGGGAGAAAACAAGGAGGAAATGAAATCAACCTTCCATTGGAAATCTCATTCTTCCCGATGAAGCCAAAGAACGGTCCCTGATCAGCCTCGTCAACCTTCTTCTGCTTAAAATACTCCTGAAGCTCCTTAGCCTTCTGCCTCTGAAACTCCAACGTGATCGCATTATCCTGTTTCGCCGACGGCTGAGCAACAGGAGCCGCCGCCGCCGCCGAAGATGGAGGCGATTGCGACGGAGGAATCGGCTTGAGAGGAGGCGGCGTAGGCTCTCTCAGAGAAGGAGCCGCCGGTCTCCGAATAGGACCCTCAGCCTGAGAGCTCCGAATGGTGAAGAGAAAAGGCTTGGAGGAAGAGAATCTGATGGAACTGTGAGCCGAGGATGAAGAAGCGGATCCGGCGGCTGATGCCGACGGAGAAGCGGCGGCGGCCGGCGAGGAGGAAGTGGGCGGGATTTTGATTTTGGGAAAGGGGATTGACATTTTTTATTTCCCGTTCTCTCTGTGAAATTTCTCTTTCAGATTGTTTAGAGAACTGAAATGGATTCGGAGATGAGGAATTGGAGTCAAAGATTGATTGATTGTGAGAAATGGATTGGATATGTTTGGTGTGGATACGATATCGCCAAGTTTCAGATGAATACAAGCCTATCGAATGAACAAAGATGATGGCCGTAAATATTGATTTTCAAGCTCTGAGCTTTGACTTTATATATCTTAAGATATTAAAAATTAAAGCAAATGGTTCTATGGTCTAGTGGTTAGGACATTGGACTTTGAATCCAATAACCCGAGTTCAAATCTCGGTGGAACCTTCTCATGCTGTTTTTTTTTGGTGTGTTATTCCACTAAACTTTGGTTATATTCAAAAAAATTTAAACCATATTCATGCTTATTGTTTTTTTCATTTTTCATTTTTCATTTTCCAATAACACGAAAATAAATATACATAATATGAAAATTCATACTTAAAAACTTTAAGGTTGGCAAACAAAAAAAAAAAAAAAAAAAAAAACTTTAAGGTTAAAATTATATATAAATGATAAATCACTAATGCAAGATTAGTTTATTGATTAAGCATATTATTTTATTATATTAGGAAGTTGATTAGTTAGAGTTCTTTTAACTATTTTTTTTTTGTTTGTGGTGATGGATCTATAAATAGCTCATGTTGCTCTCTGTTTCAGTGTGGAAAGTTGGCCTGTTTTCGTATTTATTTTTTATCTTTAAGTTATTTGTTGCACCATATTAAAGTTTTGATGTTATTAAAAATGTGCGATTATTTTAATAGTTTAGAAATGAATGAATAAAAATTAGTTGTTCGTTAAAAATGAATTATTATTTTAAGTAATTAAAATTAAAAATGAGCAATTATTTTAAGTAATTATAATAATTTGTTTGAAAATGAATTGTAAAAGTTCATTTTTGATAATTTATTAATTAAGGTGAAACAAACACCCTTGAATACTTGGGGTAAAAAATTAATGCATTGAAATGATAAAAACATAATTGAATGAATCCCACCAAGGACATCTAGGGGGTGTTTGTTTGAGATACTATGGGGAGTTATTGTGGGTGTTTAATAATAACTCGTTTGTTTGAAGGTTTTGGTAGAGTGTTTAAAAAGAGTGTTATTAATTTTTGTTTGTATGAAGAATGTTTATGGAGGAGTTATGGAAAATGTTTGTTGTTTTTTATATGACGTGACATTTATAAATATTTTTAAATAAAAAATAATTTTTTATAAAAGAATATTTGAATAAATAAAAGTTACAAAAACAAAAACTATAAAAAAGTAAAAGAAAATCAAGTCAGTCACATGGCACATTCTGATTGCACCACGTGGCACCTAATATGGTAACATTCCTTCCCTTAATGATAGTTTATGGAAAAAATAAAACACCAGTATATTACTTACAAAAATGGTTAAGATACCAATTTAGTCCTTAGTCTATCGATTTTATTTCATTATGGCTTGATACTAAATTTTTAAATGGTCAATTTTTATTCTTAAGACTCCGTTTGATAATCATTTGATTTTTTTTTTTTTTTGAAATTTAAGCTTGTAACCAAAATTCTCTTTTTCTTAAATAAATATGTGAATTCTAATCAAATTCTATAAACTAAAATAAGTACTTGAAAGCTGCATTATTTTAGCTTTCAAATTTGGATTCGATTTTTAAAAATACAAGTAATATGCAATAACAAAGTTATGAAAATTTATGTGTTGAGCAGTTGTAGGTTTGACTTTCAAAAACCAAAAATAAAAAGCTAAATAGTTCTCAAACGATGCCTGAACTTTCAAGGTTGCTTGATTTTAATTCTCGAACTTATAAATGTCCAATTTTAGTCAAACTTAAAAAAAAAAACTAATTGATCTCTAAAAATCGATGTTAATATTGTTAAATATTGCTTCAATATTGACAATAATTTGAACATATTTCAAAAAATTTATCAAAAAAAAGATAGTAACATCTAAAGAAAACATAACAAAAACTTTCTAAATAAAAACTTCTTTTATAGACTAAATTTAAATATTTGAAAGTGTAAGAACTCAAATGAAACAAATATGAAAGTATATAGACCAAAATGAAATAAACTTTAAAGTTAACAAACTAAAATCAAAGATTCGAAAGTTTATGATTAAAAAAATAACAAAGTTCAGTCAATGGACAAAAATTGTATTTTAACAAAAAAAAAAAAAAAAAAGTTGTATAAATTAACTTTCATTGTATCTATAGCCACATCTTACCTAATAATTACGAGATTACGGTTTGAATTCTCGTTCGATGTTGAATAAAAAACGTGCAACATCGGAATAGGGCAGAGTAGACCACATAGTTCAGAATCAATAACTTTTCTTGTAGCTTTCAATGAGAGCAGTTGATAAACAAACAGAGTTCATATGGCAATAATCATTAAATTTTACCTTCGTAATATCAACCAATAAAAGCCTAATCAAAAGCTTCCTTATGAATACTCAACAGTAAATATACCAAAATTTGTTTTGTTCATGACAAAATCACAATAGGAATAGAGTAAATAGTAATAAATAAATAAGGGGCCATACAGTTTTAAAAAAAAAAAGTAAAAAGAAAAACATACCGAAACCAGCCACTCGATAACCATGAAGAACATGGGAGGCCAACAGAATTCCTGTTCTGGTTGTCTAAAATTGCTGACACAGCTTCCTCTGTCATGAAAAATTCTTGAGCGAAACAAGTTGATTTGATTCAAGTCAGCAGATCTGTGAGGATCTTGAGCACACCTCATCAATGGTAAAAATGGAGTTTGAATTACATGATAGTGCATAAACACCTTTTTCCAATATCATTTTCATCGTCAGATACATTAATTTCACTGCAATGGGGAATAGAACTCAAACTTAGTAGAAATTCAAACTTAGTATATAAAAATAATTACTAATACTGATCAGCAAAATCAGAAAAACAGAGTTAGATTTTGGGTTTACTTGGCTAAGTGTTTCACCAATACATTAACTTCACCATACCAGGATCAGACAGTGAGACTAAGGATGATAACAAATATACTCATGTCGTTCATCGAATCAAGAATTAAATCTCCATATTTGAAAATGGCTTCAAACACATCTATCATTTGCAAGTCAATAGACAAAACAGTATCTTTAAATGTGCTGACATGCATCTCAAAATCAATTGGCTATGAGAGGAGTAGCCCACTCAATCTTTAAATGTGTTGAAGAAACCTCACCATTCCAATGTGAGAGAATTGTCACAAGGTGAGTATTTCCAACATGCCTCCTCAAAATGGGGCCATTTTTAGGAAAGTCATCTTGGATTAGATCCGATCTTGTGGCCTGAAATATACCCGTTTTGACTCACTCGTCTGGATTGATTCCAACTCTTTGGGATCATCAAATGCCCGCAGCCGCTCTGATACCATATTAGAAAGTGTGAACATCCATCTCAAAACCAATTGGCTATGAGGGGAGTAGCTCACTCTATCTTTAAATGTGTTGAAGAATCCTCACCTTTCCAATGTGGGAAAATTGCCACAAGGTGAGTATCTCCAACAGTTTGTACAATTTCAAACTAGAATAGTGTTATGAAGTATTGTTAGTTGATATAGCTAAATTTACCCAAGCTTAAGCTTTTGGGTTGATTGTTGGCTAACACAATTTAAAATTGTATCATAGTACAAGGTCCTGATTCAAGACCCTGCCATATTGTTTCCTTCCTATTTAAAATTAAATTCCACTTGTAGGTATTTATCAAATTTCTAAACCCACAAGTGAAGAAGAGTGTTAGTTGATACAACGTGAGATGTAATTTACAACTATTCCCCTAAACCATCATGGATTTACATTGGCTTAATGGTCAAAGATGAACTTCAAGATCTAAGAGGTAAAGAGTTCAATTCATGATTGCCACATACCTAGAAATTATTTTTCTAAGTTCTCTTGACAACCAAATATTGTATAGTTAGATGGTTTGTCTCATAAGAACAATAGAAGTGCACGTAAGCTGGCATGAACACTCATGGATATCAAAAGAAATTTTAGTCTTTCCTATTGAGATAATATTAACTTGCATCAAACTACGCTTTAAACTGGGCAAGGTTGCAGGCAGTTAGAAGTGGCCATTATAATAAATAAACGTACATTAATGTCAACGAGACATAAAATTTTCCATGGTTCAAATGGAATGATGTGATTAACATTGAAGTTGTATAGCTTCTTGGGAACATGGGAACTATGCAAGCTGCAAAAGAAAATTTGTCTTTCCTCTAAATTGGATTTTAGAATTTTTAAGTTCATACCTTGGTTCAAATTCTTTGACATGAGCAAGCTCGCTTCCACAAGTATCTGTCCACTGCACTTTCCTTCTTTCTACATGACTCGAATCACAACAACCCTTTCCTCCCAAATCTTCATTTCGATCAGAATTACGAACAGAAACTATACTAGCATCTGATGCTTTTTTCAAGCTACTTTTAAGCACCATTTTGCTTGCAAGTTTGTCATCATTTGAGCTAGGAACATGATTCTTTCCATTATCAGAAAGAGATGCTTTAAAACTATCTTGACGATTTGTAGTAGTGGCCGCTTTCTTCAAAGAATCTGAACTTGGCCTTGCAGGATTATGTTGAAAGCAGCGGAAGGAGGAGGAGGCGCACCTCCAAGAAATCCACCTCTTTGTTGAAGCCAGCTGAATGTTAAGGTCGGGCTCTCGGTCCAAGAACAATGGCAAAACTCTCATGGGTTTAACAATTTCTAACCCAAGAAAAGAAGGGTCAAGTTAATTCTATAGCAGAAGCTGAAGAATAGAAGAAACTTCCCCCTTCCACTGCCAATAACATCAGTTGCGCTCATCTGGGAACCCAAAAAGAATTTCAACAAAGATCCCTACTAAGAATATTTGTGGACACCCTCCCATTCGTCCATCTATAACTCAGAATCAAAATGGTCATTGTACCTATTAACATCCAAGTGCTCCCCTGCTCAATATCTCGACCTCTGATGTTAAAATTTGTTTCTACTAATCCGTGCAAGTTGGCTGTTGATTAGAACAAAGTTAACATGGTTCAAAACTTCTAGTTTCTTAAAGCATTAAAAAACTAACTAAAAGCACAAACTTGTGGTCGTTGGGAACACAAACAACAAGATCCTATGAAATCTGAACATAAAAAAGAAAATCATTCAACATCGTGATGCTTCTTCAGTCAAAAAAATTACCCTAGAGGGATATTGCCTAACAATATGTCAAAAATAAATAAGTGACAAATTCCAGGATGAGCAATAAATAAAGTGAATTATAACTTATATTATATACAATGCATAGAAATTTTATGCCTGAATTGCAGTATGAAGACAGCAACTGGTAAAAGCATGAATGAAAGCAGCATTATTCATATTATGAATGCAGAAATTCTTTACTAATTACTACTACTACAAGTTCTCCAAATTTCAAAACAAAAGGCTTCGGCTGGACATTTCAGCATTCTCTAAACCACTGCTATTGGATCCAGTAATGATTTCACAACGAAGAGAATGTTCAAATTATAAACACTATTGAATCAGAAATTGGAACATTAACATCACAGCTAAGAAGAAAGAAAAAATAATAGGCCAAACAATAAAAAATTGGAATAGATAAAATTAAATGGCAAAAGAGGAAATAAAGATCTACTACTACCGGACCACATGAAAATAATCTCCTGCCGTTATTCCAATCTTCACGAAACTTAATAAGATATAACTTTCTGCCTTCTCCAAAACGCCGATAACGAATTGAAATCTACAATCTCCTGCGCAAAAATCGAGAACAGCTTCAAACAAAATTTAACAATTAAAACGAGCATCTCACTGGCCATAACTCCCTGTTCATGAACTCCGAAATGCAGACAACTATACAGTATATACACAGCTATTTCAGAAATCAACAAATTGCTTCTACTTGAGAAGATCACTACGAATTCAAACAAATTTGAGTGAAAATGAGGTTTAAAATTTCTTCGAAAAAACACAAATTCGAAGAACGATCCATTCGATTCGATTCCTCGGGCACACAAAAATGAGATCGAACGGAGAAGGAGAAACTTGTGGCTGTACCTGACCGCAGACTCCAACCAGATATGACAGTGAGAGAACATCGCGACTTAATCGGCGGAATTTCGGGAGTGAAATCGGCGGCTCAGACGATTTCGCTCGTGAAAATGGCAGTAGAGGTAAAAATCGCCGAGGAATTGGGAGAGAGAATATTATTTTAGAGAATAGGAGAAGAGAAAATAAAGAGTTTTTTTTTTTTTTTTTTACAGAAAAAATAAAGAGTCGGAGCCGTCTCTGGCTTACATTATTTTAGGGAAGACAAAGATGATCACTTTAGACGCATGATTATGATGGCCCCACCTCTTATTGTTTTTTTTTTATTATTATTAAAATCTTATTTTAATTCTTACCTTGATATTTATTATGATGTTTAGATTGTGATTTTAAAAATATCTTGAATGAAATTTATTTTGAATATTTATAAATAATGATTATCGTCACAAGATTATTTGGAGGTAGTTTTTAAAAATATTTAAAATTAGTATTTAGAATACAAATTTTATTTTGAGTATTTAAAAGTAAGAATTACAGTAAAAATTTTGTTTTGATGTATTTTTTAAAAAATTATTTAAAATTAGTATTTAGAATAAAAATTTATTTTGAGTATTGTAAAAGTAATTATTGCAATCAAAATTGTTGGATGTAGTTTTTGTTAACAATATTTAGTAAAGTAGGTTTGGATCTAGGTCTTAGGATTTTTTTTTGGTAGGAAATGAATGGTAAATTAGTACTCTTTAAAAATTACTTTATGAATTTGTATTCAATTATCCTTTTAGTTAACTTGGGTTCAATTTTAATTACTCATTTATTTTTGTTTTACTTTGTTCCATAACTTTCAAATATCTCTTTTTTTTTTCTTTTTTTTCTTTTTTTTTTTGGATCAAAAGAGCAATAGCTGATCAACATTAGTATACACTCAAGGATCGTAGGGTTACAGGTTCGAATCCTCTTTCTATCCCTAGTTGTTGTAATCTCAAAAAAAAAATCTAAATTTTAGTCTCTCAATTTTAACTTTGATTACAATTTAGTATATTTATTTACTATGTATTAGTTTTTCATTTTTTTTTATTTAAAAAAATCATTATTGTCAACTTTCTTCTCTAACCTAAACATTTTTCGCTCATTTTTTTATTTTTATTTTTTAATTCTTTCTTGTTTAACTCCAAATATCATTCCAGCTTCTATTAAGGTATTCATTTTAATACAATCGTTTATAATTTAGTGGAATCGTTTATGGCAAGCTCTGTGTAATCTTTTTCTTCTTTAGTCAATGTTAAGTGTTGTAGGTTAAAATATCCCGAAATACTCGGAGAAGGCTGTGACCCTACCCAGGGGTCGGTCAAGTGGAGGCCACGACCCCTAGGGGGTTGGCCAAGCTAGCATCGGCCCCCTAGGGGTCGGCCGAGTCCATGCCGACCCCACGGGGGTCGGCCAAGTAAATCCGGCCCCCTTAAGGGTCAGCCAAGGAAGGCCTTGACCCCCACAAGGGTCGCCCCTTGCAACCTCGACCCTCCCGGGTCTGGCAAAAGAAGGCGAATCCCCCCTAGGGGAAAGTCGTGAAGGTCAGAACTCTCCGAAGAGTTAACCGAGTCCAAGCAACTCCTGAGTCAAAACCGTTACACCTCCAAAGGGTAACGGTCAGGAGTTACGCCGGTATTTATTCTCGACTTAATGATGGACGTTTTCAACGGCCGACCATTAAGTCGTCCATAAGTGAGTTGCAGCAGTTACGAAACCGACTGCTATAAGACGTCAGATCATTCCTCATTTTAAGGGAGGCGAATTCTAAGCAAAACTACACTAAGTATTCTTAAGTCATTATTAGTTCTAAAAGTCCTCTAAATTTACTCTCCTAAAACTCCTTGAGGGACATATGAGCTGTTAGCATTGTTTTGCTCTTGTAAGAGTAGAATGTGTTGCTAGTAGTGTCTCACTCCATTGAAAAGTGCGATATGAGATATTGGTGATATTTCACTTCTTTGGAAGTGCATGGTGAGTTAATAAAGATGTTGAACTCATTTGAGAGTGCATGATGAGTTACTGTTCATTTCACTTTGTTAAGGGTGTCGTATGAGTTGTCAGGGATGTGTTCACTCATTTGGGAGTGCAGAGTGAGATGATGATGGAAATTCACTCCTTTATCAGTGCATTATGACTTGTTAAGCGTGTTTCACTCCTTTTAGAGTATATGATGAGTTGTAAACGGTGTTTCACTTCTTTGAGAATGCATGGTGAGTTATTAAGGATGTTTCACTTATTTGATTGTGTAGATTTATGAGTTGTTAAGGATGTTTGACTTCTTTAAGAGAGTCTGGTGAGTTGTTAAGGGTGTCTCACTCATTTGAGAGTGTTGGGTACTGAGTTGCTAATAGAGTTTCACTCATTTTCAGAGTGTGTGACGAGTTGTTAGTTAAAATATGTTTAAACGGTATATTATGAGCCAAGACATGAATGGATAAAAAAACATGATTTGTATTGTTGGACGAAGTGTTATAAGTTGTGTGAGCAAATGAATGGTCAGTGTTAAGGACCTGTACTCATTGGGGTTAGGGCATATGTGTAACAGTCTGGTCTTGCATTCCCTAATTTCCAAGGTTAGTTTTATCATTTTTGTGCTTACTGGGTCCCTCGTGAATCTTTTTAAAATTTATTTGTTGTTGAAATGCTCTTTTAAGTCATATCTCGAGAGGTGTGAAGTTGAAATTTGAAAACTATGGGGAAAATGGTCATTTTTAGCCATATGGGCATTTTGATAATTTTGTAGGTGGTTTTGTCC
>JBBMEG010000015.1:1523587-1542510 GCA_037832605.1 Cyclanthera cordifolia | reverse complement strand
TTGTTTAATTGCTCAATTAATTGACTTTTTTAGATTATATCGTAATATAAAATTTAAATTTGAACTTCTTTTATTTTTTTAATTAGAACTAAGTTCTTACTGTATATTATAAATTTGGTATTTTTAGTTTAAAGAAAGTTAGTTTAAAAATCTAAACTATAATTTTTATAATTCGAAGAAATATATAATTCATTCTATATAGTTCGAAGAAATTTAGATTTTGATTGAAAAAAATAAAATTTAGTTCATATAGTTTATAACTTCTGATGTATGAACGATACATTATTTTTTCTTCCAAATTTATAATTTACCAAAATTCTTATTTTTTTGAACCATATGAAACTCAATTTGCTTAAAATTATAAAACCAAACTTATAATTACCATTTTTGTTTTTTCAACTTTTTTTCTCAAGAAAAAAAAATCAACCATAGTAATAAAATCAAAGCACATTTTTTATCAGTGCATCAATTTTTTATACCGTGAATCATTTACTATATTTTGTGAGTCAAGACTTGCTAACATAGGGTAACCAAATAGTACCATTGAATGAACTTTAAAAGAACGGTTATCATTAATATGCGAGATTTTTAATTATTCTGCTTACTCATAAAAGTTAATAATTATACACGAAAATCATAACAATTCATTGCGATAATCAACCAAATAGAATCACGACCGTTAAAATTATAATTAACATACTTGTAAATAGAAAAGAAAAGTTGGGTTACTATTTACGTATGCATACTTCAATTAAAAAAATAAATAAAGAAAGAGAATGTTGACTCAATAATCATGGGGTTAATTAACAGAAGACATTCTCGTAAACTATTGATAAACCTGTCCAAACGAAAGGAGGAAAAGCAGAGCAGATAGCCAAAACTTAGTTGACAAAACAAATAAACTCAAATGAAATATTTCAATCTCTATTACAACGAGCAAAAATGAATGGCTGATATAAAATAAAACTTGACAACGGTTTTAACAAACCCAGACAAATCCATAGGGTCCCATGCCAATCTCAAAAGACTTAAATCTATTCAATCCAACAGAAAAATCTCGATTGCAAACCCGAAACAGGAAAAGGAATTTAACGCTTCTTAGAGACACCAACAGTCTTCCCTCGGCGTCCAGTAGTCTTCGTGTGCTGACCACGGACACGAAGACCCCAGTAGTGCCTCAGACCACGGTGGTTCCTGCACAAGTAATCATAAAGTATTATAAGTATTAAGACCACAGTTATCGTCAAACTAACCCAGCAGTACCAAAACATTGCCAACAAATCGACGACAAACCTACAAATTCATCCCATTCCACACGCAAAAAAAGTGTCCATTGACCGAAGGTGGGAAGTGTAGTCGATGAGCAGACATAGTCAAGGTTATTTCAATAATGAAGATCGTAGCAGTTATTAAATGATTTGATGTAACAAGAACAGATGACAAAGTATATGATTTAGTCTTTTTTTTAACTGGAAATCAAAACTTTGACAAATTAATATCACATATAGATCTCGAATCTAAGACCTTGAGGAGAGCACACCTTCAAAGTATATATATGACTTATATGCTAACAATCCTATAGGCTATAGATGAGAAAGTAATGAGCTAAAAACATCTAATTCCGCACAAAGTTATGGGTTCCTCTTTAAAATCATACTAATATCTCCTGGTTTACATGAGTGATCTACGACAAACGTGTCAAAAGGACAAAAAACACGACAAAAGGTCAACAAAGTTATAGGCTTATGTCAAAACAGATAATCAATGAAAGAAAACCAATAAGTAACTGCCGCATACACATATATTGTTGATAAGAATCACCTGATCTTCTTCAAACGCTCCAAGTCATCTCTCAGCTTCATGTCGAGAGCATTTGAGACCACCTGTGAATACTTGCCGTCCTTGTAGTCCTTCTGCCTATTCAAAAACCAATCGGGAATTTTGAACTGTCGGGGGTTGGCAACGACCGTCATGAGATTGTCCAGCTCAGCAGCAGTCAATTCACCAGCCCTAAGGCAACAAAACCAACGTTCAAAACACACAAACTTTAAAGAAGATTAAACAACACATACAATAAGACAGCCGCCAATTTCTAATGATTAATAACAAATAGAGGTAAAAGAACAAAAGCTAAACTTAAACTGAATTTTTCCTCAATTCCCTTTCTCTATTCTCTTTAAAATAAACTAAGCACGTTTAATCGTAGTCAAATAACATCTAAATTAATATAGACTCGGAATCTTGATACCATGTGAACAAAATTACAAGCAGAAGAACAAGAGCATGTGTGGAATAATCTAAAAATAATTTTTATGTAAAGTATCATGATTTGCTCCAGTGGTCAAGCAATGGACATTCACTAAGTATGCATTATAAATACAATATTAGTATTAATGAGTATTTATAATACAATATATTAACGAACTACTTTTTCAGAAACAGGTAAATGAAAATTAGCTCCACTTTAACCAAGATAATCACGCTCATCCTTAGGTCAAGCAACTGAAGACATCAAAAGAATGGAAACACATGAAGTGTCTACAAATTAAAGTCACAAGTGAGTCTCAAACAGGGAGCAATCTACAAAGCCCAAGTCTTCGACCACCAAACAATCCCTTGGAGACCTAATGAGTAATTATAATATTGTATACTGGGTGATAATAATGAGTAAATATGCAAATACTACAAAATTTAGCCTATATTCAAAAGTACTTAGGGTGTATTTGGGACAAAGAGAATGAGAATGATAATGGGAGGAAAGAAAATTAGGGGAGAATGAGAAAATGAATGATTATGGAGAGAATGATTAATTGAGTTTGTGGTTGAGGGAATAATTATGGAGTGAATGATTAAATGAGTTTGGGGGAAAGAATGATAATGAAAAAAAAAATAATGGATGTAGATAAGTGAAAAATAGTTATTGGAAGAATAAACAGTTGTTATCCGAAGAATATAAGGTAGTTTTGAGAAAAATAAAAAATGTGAGAAATTATCGGAGGAATGATTGTAGGTGGCCCATTCTTGGTCTCATTCTCTCCCTTTTTTAATGATGTCCCAACACCCTTTTGTGTGAAGAATTCATCCAATACAATTTTTCAATAAATAAATTAATAAAAAGTACACAAGACTAGGCTTGGACTTAGGCTACCTCTCTAGTTTATGTATGTGCCCTACCAACATGTTAAAAATTTTATCTAGTTAACTAATCTAAATTAGTTGATTGTACTCAAGAACACAAATCTAAATCATCTAATGAAAAAAAAGTCTAATTAACTAACAACAAAATTTGTCACTGTACGATCTAATGAACAACAATGAAAAATTCAACATAGAATAGAAGAAATCATACCTCTTGTTCATGTCAACATCAGCTTTTTTGCAGACAATGTTGGCGAACCGCCTACCAATACCTTTGATGGAAGTAAGAGCGAACATAATCTTCTGCTTTCCATCAACGTTCGTGTTGAGCACACGCAATATGTGCTGGAATTCTTCGTTTGCAACCAACGACTGTATCGACGATCAAACAAAAAAAACAAGTTAAAGAGCTTCGAATGAGAAAGAGATTGATCCATGGAGGAGAAGGAGCAGAACAACAATGGTGGAGTTATACCATTTTTGCCGGGAAAGATCGGGGCGTTTCCTCCTGATGCTTCTTGTCTTAGAGGCTGCAGCTCAACGGGGGGAAAAAAGCTTGAAATCAGGATTTTATATTCGAGATCTTCTTCTTATTCTAGGGTTCATCGTTTATTCGAGTTTGTTTTGGATTTTTTTTTTAAACTCGGCCCATTTGTTTTTTAATCTGGCCCATTTATTATAATTTGAACTAAATTTTTACCTTTTTAAGTCGATCTTATTCAAAATTAAAATATGTGTGTGTGTGTTTTTTTTTTGTTAAATTTATTTATTTTTATTTTTTTTGAAATATTAAATTCAAGTAAATTGATGTCGAAAAAAATGTTAAAGTGTCAACTACATGAAAATATCTATAAATTATTGGTGTCCATGTTACTTTAAGATCATCTCAGATTTACGTTTTGTTTTCCAAAAAATAAAATGTATATATATATATAAACATTTTTTTTAGATATATTAAACCACGGATTAATTTTTCTACATAAAAAAAACTATGGATTATATCTTAATTTTCAAGGCTCTATAATAATTATTTTTTCCATTAACATTCTTTTCAAAATTAAAACCAGAATAACATCAATCCTAGGGTAGAAGTGAAAATTTTATTAGAACCAGAATAACCATCTTTAATACTTTAAATTAATCATTATTTAAAATAATAACAATAAAAACAATAATAATAATAATTTCCTTATAAACACTTCAAAAATCTTCTATGTAGGTTAAGAATTTGTTACTTTTTTATCTTTAGCCACAGTAGAGAAGAACAAATGGTACAAACACACTTCATATCTCAATACCCTTCAGCCCAATGCACACTGGCAAAGCAAAACCAGTGTGCACACTACTTACTAGTAGTCATTGTTTTGAAATCCTTCCGGTTGGTAACTTCAATCACCTCGACTGCTTTTGGCTGATGATTACACGACTCGGAAAAGAAAGATCAATGAATATCGGGATCACGTGGCAGCCGAAATCAACCTTCCTTAGAGAGTCTCGTAGGTCTAAGCAGAGCCTAACCACATAATCAACATGTCTTCCTCATAGTCATTTGCTCCGACTTAAACTACCATACGACACCGAAACCGAAACCAAAACCAAAACCAACAAAATATGTATCTTACAACCCTTGTATGCCATGGCTGCAAAACCGACCGGGTTGAGATTATTAGGAACAAAAAAGGAGAGAGCTCCACTTACCTGAAGAAGCATGAAACAGCAAATGGAATCCCCACGAATTCAAGCTACTCTAATTCATTAGATATAAGAAAGATCCAAATTACATGTGCTAGACCAGTCACTAGATAACACGGGTTTATCGTACAAACCGACACGACTAGATAACAAGATTGTCAGAGATTTAGTTGCCCTTGTCATAGTGTTACTCTAAATGATAATCTCATCATATGAAAAGTACCAATCTTTAACAAGAATTAGGAACTACTATGATATTATGAGATTTTATTTCTCAAACAGAATGAGAAAATGCTCGGTAGTAGCAAACTTCCTTTGAATCAATCAATACTTACTAGTTCTCTATGTAATCCAGCCTCTTGCCTGTCGACCAAGTACCATTTGTTGCCGATTGCTAGTGATTTCACAACGAAATGGAGCAGCCTAATTCCTTGGCAGCAACATGAAGAACATCGATGGGCATTCCGGTTACGAGTCGACTATGAGCTTCCCAAGTCAAGCACTTTTCAAGGTCATCTTTCCAGTTCATGGATTCCGTATTGAAGAACTGAAAAGATGGACCAAGGACACCGTTTATGTTGTTTGATTTAGATCTACAAACTTCCAAACCTGTTTGCAAAATATCCCGAAGAACTGATGTACTCAAAGTACGAACGTGTGCACTCGGATGAGAAAGGCACCGAACTGTAGCTGGTAGACGACACTGTACGAACAATTTCATTTCTATCAATCATTGACAATTGGGGTTATGGTTTCTGATTTAAGAGGCATAACAAATTTGACAAGTATAAATCTGTTGTCAAGTTTCCTTGAATAAGAATTTATTTGAGAATGCTAAGAAATTGAACGATATTACCTTCAAAAGGTTGGCAAGACCATCCGCTATGGACAATCCAGATTCTCCCCACTCCAACACTGGATGAACTGCTCGAGCGGTTGCTTCTAGAAGCTGTCCATATAAATTATAAGTTTAAACACCAACAAGCAACTCTAACTTCATTGTATTACCACTAAAATGTATCTTATATCAGTGTTTCAATTGTTCCTCCCCCATCCCTGTCCTTTTTCTTCTCTAGAGTCTAGATTGTTCTGATTTTGTTGGTTGATATAAGTAAATTTCTCTAACTCATCAGTTTAAGCTTTAGAATAGATCGATGATTTTACACGTTTCAACACAATATCAGAGCAGGGGTCTTCAAGAGGTTATGTGTCCAAGCATCTCTCGAACTGCTCCATCCACAAGTGAAGAGAAATGTTGGCTAACATAACTAAATTTACCCAAAAGCTATCTACCAAAATGGGATCGAAAAATATTTTGTGATGTACACTATCAATTTAAGCTTATGAGTTGATCGGTGATTTAATATGCTTCAATAGATTTTATCGCCAAATTTCCCCCTTTATTTCATCAATATTGGGAGATGGGGGTTTCAAACCTGTAACCGCCAGGTACTAGGACATACAAGATGTCAACGGAGCTGTGCTCCTTTTGTGCTTATGTTAGGTAATGAAACTTTTGAGGTTAGAATATAATATCACCTCCAGCTGGGGCAGAGTGCAAGCTTCTCCATCAACCAGCATTCCATCTGTAGCGCGTAAAAGAAGGTCGGACGCACTTGCTAAAGTTACTAAAGATTCCGGTTTATCGTGATTTCTCATGAGTTCAACAATCAATTTGATGATACGCTGGTTTATTCTCCACATTTTCTGCCCTTGATTATCATCTTTAGCAATCCAAGGCTGGAATTCCCTATCAGCCTGACAATCCAAGAAAGCAAGAGAAGTAATAATAATACATGAGGGACTCAACAGAAATAAAGTCACATGCTCAACTACTAATTCAAACACCATTTTGATGAGACCTTTTTTCAAATAGGAAAGTTTCTTAAGAAATCTTGTTGTCAGGCCACACATCTTTGGTGTTCTCCACCAGCATCAATTTACAATAAATTGATATCAGTACATTTATTTGCCAAGGAAGAACAGGAATCGCGGTATTTTTAGCGAAAGAATATAAAAAATATCTTAGTTAAAGTTAAAAGCAAATTGACTAGAAATAGACCTGAAGTACAACAGCTGCAGCTGCTTTTGCTGGGGATGCCGATACAACATTGCATAGTGCATCAACTACCTATAAAATAGAAGTATATTTGTCAATCAGAATCCTTACATAAAATCAAAAAAAAGCAGTTGATTAAACATTAGAGATATCATTTAATTATCCTTTAAAAAAAAGAAATATCATTTAATGTGCATGAAAACTGTATCTTTTATCTCACGACAATAAATAAATAGATGCATTGCTCACGCTGATAGCTTTTGATCTCTCGGTACCAAAACCAGAAATATAATGAGAAATAAAAGAAGACAACAGTTAGTTTACCTGTCTCCACCCTTGTTGGGCAGATGTGCCCTCCGCACTAGGTTGGGTGTCCGGCGTCACAATTAACTTGTGCCATAGAAGTGAAACCACAGAGAAACATAACTCTTGCTTCTCAGCTAACACTGATCTCAAAAGAATTTGGGCACATCCATTGAATCCTATATGCCTATCAATTGTGAGAAAATTTGCTAGTTCTGAAGCATCTAACTGGAAACTCGCTACACGTTTGCCCAACGTACTTTCCAAGTCTACATTCGAATCTGATGCTTTTTCAAATGAAAGTTTTGCTCTAACATGGCATTGCTCATCACATGTCAAGACAGATTGATGTCCGTTCTCAGAGTAGACATGGTCATCTTGTTGAGTTGGCTTTTGGCCTGCTGAAGACACCCGAGAGTATTCAGAAATTGCCATAGGCACTAAGTGTACTTCTAATGGCTCAGCCCTATTGACAATGGATGCAACAGCTTTGCTATGAATATCAATGAGGTTGTATAATGATGAAGCCCGGGTGTAAATTTCTTCGTCCCACTTGCACCGCATCAAAACAGAGAGTGCGTGCATGCAAGCTCTTGACCGTCGAAATAGTTCCGATACATGAGCAGCAACCATTGCTGCAGCAACTATTTCATTTGAACTGTAACTCCAGGATGTTCCCAGAGATGAAGGCTTCAGAGAAAAAAGAGCCTCCAAAATTGATAAGATTCTATGAGTATGGCGAATTGCCGAATTAATACTACTTTGAAGTTCAAAAGAAGATCCATTTATTTTGACTGACTTCGCAACATCTTTCAAACCTTTAAAATTCAATTGCTTCCTTCCCCGTGACATCAGTGGAAACAGCTGCAGTTCACAAGCAAGAGCGCAAACAGCAGCAAGAACATAAGAATCGAACGCTGAAACAGGTCCTTGTTTACTCACCCTCCTTTTTGTTTCTCTTCTTTCTCTGGACACGTCTAGATTTGTCTCATCCCTTTCTTCCTGAAAATTACTACTGTCACTCCTCCTTTTCTTTCTTCCATTCGATTGAGCTTCATGACTAACGCAAACAGTTAACACAATAAAAAGTAAACGAGAAGCAAGCTCTTCAGAAGCACATGATTCTAAGAACAGAGAGTGGACCATCATCCGGAGCTCTGATAAAGAAAGGTTTTTGGAGGCAGAGCCAATTCGAGAAAGATATTTGAGTTTCCTAGTATTTTCGGTTGAAGACTCGGATGGAAATGCTCTCTGAAGAATTGCTTCTACAGTAGCAACAAAAATCTTCATCAGACATGCTTCAGATGGACTGCCACGAGGAAGATATTCGAGAACCTTAAGAAGTGGTATATACAAATTCCACGATAATAGAGGTGGTTGAAGTGGCGTTGCAACAACAATTTCTGGAAGATCAACTGCAGAAGAACTTAACGGAATCAAGCCATAAGCAGCTTCCCAAATGGTACAGATTCTCCATTCAACTTCCAAGCCATGGGCACAAATCATGGATGCAATCCCTTGGGCAGTTGCTTCAATTGTTGCTTCTGCTGCTGGAACCTCTATCTGGCATAAACCAAATATGGCTCGGGTGTTGGAAAATATAATTGTAACACAAGAACATTCATAACATCCTAATTTTTCTTTTTCTTTACTTTTTATAGGAAATGAAACCTTTCATTAATAGATGCAAACGTACAACCTATCAAAACATTATAATAAACTACGCTACTGTGAGATCAGTATAGATAAATCTTAATCACAAAAAGACGAAGACGAACGGCTCCAGTAACACGCAGTGTACAAGATGGATTCTACTAAAGAATAACACCCAATGTTGTGTGAAATTTGAAAATCTTGTTGTTGAATTCGGTCCACGGTTTTCAAAAAAAATGGCAAAGATATATAATTTTTATGTAATATATTTCTATATAATTACAGCCAGCTCTTTTAGGGTTGATCAATACCTGTCTCTGGTAGGAAGATATATAATCACCTAATGGTTCGTGTTGAATTTCAGCTCCCTCAACTTGCCTCAAAGGAGGAAAAAGCAATGCGGGTTGGGAAAGTATACGGAAAAGTAATGCTGCTGCAGCGTCAGCAGCAATACCTACTCGCATTGACATTGCAGTTCCTATTGCTCGCAAGAAATGCAAATGCATCCAGTTCCTAGGAAGCTGAAATGAAGAAAAGTCCAGTAATAAGTGTATATATATGAAACAGAAACAAGACCATTTAATTAGGTAGTGTATCATATTTTACCCATAACAAATAAAAATAAAAAGAATACATGCATAATGAAGATTCCATTAACCAATTTATTGCAGGCAACATATAAATTTTCCATCTACTAGAGATCATTCCTGGAACATAGTAATTATCTATACATGTTACCGACTATGCAAGCATGTGAAACGAACCATACCTATACCACTTCAACATTTAAATCTTTTCTTGTGTGAGTGTCGAACAAACCCTGCAGTTGGGTTCAATGAAGCTATGAATGGGGACCATATTTTTCAAAATAAAATTAGGTTATTACGTGCTTCGTTATGTTTGTGAAACCTTAGACCAGGAACTCCGCAAGTTAGTTATATGTAGGTTCACAAAATTCTAAGAAAATTTGTTTCCTCCCATCCAACATCACTTCCGGAAAAAATGTGACATTCTAAGATTTTTTATTTTTTCTTTGAAATCAGAAGGTCATTCATTAATAATAATAATAATAATGATAGGAAAGCATATAGACCCACTCCCAACAAGTGAGGAGCAAACACAAAGGATAACACAACCCAATAAATAAAAGAAATTTGGCGGAAAATTTTCTCAATTAGCTTGCATCACTTCCGGAAATCTCTATCACCGAACCATTTTGAATTATTGGTCTCCCAAATCCCTGTTACCTTCCACCATTTCTTAGCCAGATATTTTACATCCATCTTTAGAACAAGTTGCTTAGAAAATTTACCAAAAAGATAAAAGAAATTTGGCGGAAAATTTTCTCAATTAGCTTGCATCTATGGTGAAGATGGCTGGCATTGAGAATCAACCCTCAAACTTTGTTGTATCATCAACTGTTGATTTCATCCGTTCCCTGTGTAGCTTGCTTTTATGTGGAAATAAGAACTAGTCGCCTTAATGAATAAAAGACTACTGGATGGTAAGCAATCATCCCAAGTACACCACGGTGCAAGAGAAATTTAAATTCTTGAATATTCTTTATTACGTCCGCTCAAAATTAATTATATTATAGGAAAGGTTTTTAACTAAGAATATGGGATAGAACAAAATTTTCAAGCGTAATGGAACATAGTATTTTTGGCCCAGCAGGCTTTATTAAAAGTTAAGAACTTTTTCTATTTTTCCCTCTTCTTTCTACCTTCTCTTCGAAAATTCTCAATAATTTTAAGAGAGCTAAAAGGAAAAAGAAATAATGTCAAGAAAAATAACATAGCCACTAAATTAGCTTACTCTTATTCCGGATGCATAGTCTTCAGCAGCCCGAAGGAGTTCTACAAGCTGAACAGCTGCATCAAGTGCATCAGGAGCCCAAGAAGGAGGAGCTTCTAGAAGCCCAAGAAGAAGTCTTTGAGTAGCACTTGGAGTAGCAATAGCATAATACCTACGTATAGAATGTGTAAGTCTGCCATTGAGGCTATGCAATTCAAAAACTTCATTCATATCTTATTTCTGAATTAGAATTCAACCTATGAAATAAACGGGCATAAGGCTCCAAGGCAGGTAGCCCAGCAACTAGATGTTCATCCAAGGCTGTAGTTGGCGGAGGAAGTAGAAGTGCAGGAACAGCTGCTGCCGTTAAAGTGGCAGTCTCATAACGAGCAACTTCTTCATCACATACACTTAATATAACACCAGCACCATTAGCAACAGCCCATCTTGGAGTCGACGGTACAAGTTGTGGATGCTTTCCAGAGCCACGAGATGTAGCTAAGAGAAGATAAGATAGCAAAGTCAAGCTCTTATTTAGGAATATAATATTAATAAATGTTTTAGATGATAAATTTATATCATACATTGATAGAAAAGAGTAGCGTAATGAAGAAAATACATTTAGTTTGTTAAAAGGGTAATGGACAAACCAGTTGTAGGTGGCTTTAGTTCTCCAGCAGCATATTTACCCATGACGCCACTACACCTATTGAATGAAAATCATTTTAAGGTCAGGTGAAACGTTTCAACAGAAAATAAGATTGTGTAGAGCATGAATTGACTTCAACGGTAAAAACATCATTTCTACCTTTGAGATGGATTCAAACTCTTTGGAACTAAAAATAAGCTCAGAATCATATCATAGATTCATAACACTTTGATGCTTTTGACTCCTGAGGCTTAACCTCAATCTCATCATTTATAATGTTCAATACTTATAGTTAAATATGGATATGAACAAATAAAATGTGACCCTAAATTTCAGAACATTAAGTACATATAAGTTCAAAATTGGTTTTCAGAGTCATACTAGTTCTGATGATGTAAATGCTAAAACATATAGCATAACTGCTCACCAGCGGAAATAGTCACTTCTGATGCCTAGAGGTGCTGCAAGTAGTATGTCGGTAATCCATGGGGATAGGGGCCGTAAGGGCTTCCTGTCCTGATTCAAAGGTGTCTGGTTGGATGGCACACTACTTGAGTCACTAGTTGTTGCGTGGTTGTCACAACCACTTCTATCTCCTTCCATATTCTGTGGTTCCGTCTTGTGTATGGGACGATTGTAATGGGTCAAAATTCTCAAGATCTCACCACACGCCAAAGCCCACTGTTCGGAATAATCATGCTGAAAAACACAGAAAATGTGAGGCAGAACACAGCTCTGAATCTAATCCAAGCTCAATAAGAGAGAGAAAGGGAAGTCCTCGTTTAAACCTACCTCTTTGTCGGGGCAGAATAAGGATATGAAAGATGAAAAGGGAGAACCACTCTTGCAATACACCATCGTGCCATCAATTATACAAGAAATAATGGGAAGAATAACAGCATGCCCATGTTCCGGATGATGAAGAACAAACGTTGCTGGACATTGTTTTCAATGGCAAAAGGCAATTGTTTAATATTTACTCTAAGAGGCAATGAAATTATAACTAAACTACCCATGATAAGGCAGGCTGGTCTTTACCCAAGACATCATCAATAAGGCGCTTTTCCTTCCACGGATAATGGCTACGTATTAACTGCAGCAAGAGTGCACATCAATATACTACACTCTGAACAATACACAAAGCTAGGAAATAATATTTCATGTCAATATGATTTTTCTGATAATATACCGATCTATCATTGAGAATAAAATGAAAGAATACACGAGCATACAATAAAACCACAAAAAATAAAAGATACTGGAGCCTTCAAAAACAAAATCTGACATAACAAATAATTGCAAATAACTAAGCCATCAAGGCTCAGAGAAATATTGAATCTAATGAGAAATACCTCTGCAATATCCTCTGGAAATTGTTCCGATGTGAATTGACCTAAGCACTCGACATAAGTAGTGATTTCAGCCTGAATGCCAATGTATAAGAAAGTGCATGTTAGTTACCGCCAAGATGAAGTAAATATAATATGATCCACAAGAAAGTTGAATCATTACATCTTAAAACATATGACAAAGTATTGCAGATTAGCAATAACTTAAACTTGGTAAAGATTGCATTGAGCCTTTACCATATTCAGTTGTATTCTTAGGTATATGCACAAGTCTACAAATATATACGAGATAAATAACCCTGTAAATTAAAGATTAAAAAAATCCAAACAGAGCAGATAGTGATCTAGTCTGAGCTTAAAATAACCTTTATATTCCATCCTTTTCAGTAGCTCAAAATGACCAACTTTCAAGAACTACCAATTTTCCCAGGTAGCACTATTTAAACAAACATAAATCCAACTACAAGGCAATATGATTTCAGAAAATTGGATGGACTAAAAAATTAAATGGAGATGGGAAAACTCGGACTACCTTCCTTTGCTGCTCATCTCGAGGCGGAGACCAAAACAAGGACGAAAACTTGAGACGATCTATCCACCTTTCAGGTGAACTAGTCATCATAAAGAACAATAAAATGTCTGCTCCTTAAATATTCACCGGTAGTAGTCCACAATTACGCAAGTCTCTCATTCACCATGTAAAAGATGGTTCCTCCAGCTTGAACATCCAACACACCGCTACCAAACAAGATTCACAATATCATAACTCGACATCCTAAAATAGGCACCCAATTTCAAATAACAAAAAAATAATTAGAAACACAACTAAACTGAAATCAAGCAACGGAGAAAGGTCCCTTAGAAGAAATTTTGCAAACATGAGCGGCTCAGAACTTCCAGTTATCCTGCCTTTTGGGTTTATTCAAGAGCTGCCAAAAGTCTTCAAAGCTGCAAAAACCTGATTTCCGTTCCGATAGAGCCAACTAACCAGAGAATACATGACGAAATATAACAATACTTCAAATAGGAAACAAATTCCCCGAAATCCATCTATAAGAACAGAAATCAACACATAGATTACAAAAATGAACCAATTAATAAAAAAAATTACAACTATAACCTAATAATCCTGCAAATCGTCGGTACGAAATCAGATGAGTTCTATTTCAACGAAGAAACACGGTATAGATATTTCAAAATGGATGAAAAATCCAAAACCAACATATAAAACTCAGCCAGATAACATCAAGAACACACACACACACACAAAAATGTACACACACACACACACATAGAGAGAGAGAGAGAGAGAGAGAGAGAGAGAGACAGAAGAGAGCAGAAACCTGAAAATTCACAGCTGAATGAGCTGCTAAAAATGGCACTTCCGATTGCTGAGAGAGAAAACACGATTGTAGTTGCAGAAATTGCGATTCTACAAAAACGAACACCAAATTTGTTGCATCGATTTTTTCGGAATTTTATTCAGCGGTAGAGTTTAGGCTCAAAAGTAGAGAGGGAGAGAGAGAGAGAGAGAGAGGAAGAGAGAGAAGGAAGATATGACGGATCTTTAGCAGGGTTGTAGGCTTAAGTTGGCTGTTTACGTGGCAGTGATATTTTCCTCACGCCTATAGAGGGATTGATTTTAGCGCCACGTCATGCCAAATGCGAGTAAACCATACGTGTCCACCCATGTATGGAACATCCTATCCATGCCCATCTGGCTTTTTCTTTTGTTTTTTTCTTTACAAAAAGAAAAATAAAAATAAAAATCACAAAAATCAGAGAGATATTATTCCTTTTTTTTTTCTATTACAAAACTATTATTAACTAAATTATACCTTCTCCTTTTCTATTTGATTTGTACTCTCTCTTCTTTTCTTGACCGTTGAAATGAAGCTAAATGTAGAAAGTATTATTTCGATAATTGGGATGGCAGATTGATATCTCTATTACTCACGTTTGTCGTTTTATAAATATATATTAAATCCTTAAAAAAAAAATATATATATATATATATATATATATATTAATAGACCAACTATAAATAAAACACTAGTTTGTGATTGAAATATCAAAAATATAAACATTATTTTAGCCATTTTTATTTTAATCCAAAGAATTTGGGTTATGTTTGATAGATTGTAATTCAATTCAACACTATATCACATGACGGTAATTTGTGTCAGTGGCTCGTTGATTTTATTATTCGATTCTGAAAATCGATATTAATAATCTACTTCTCCATTTGATATATATTTATTCTTCAAAGTAAGATAGAAACTTTCGTTTTTTTACCATAGGTCTCATTTTACCATTAATTAATTATTTTATATTATATTACTTTTTGTTATTCTCTACCCTTGGTTTTATAGTTATTGACCAACACTTTTAGACAAATTTTCAAAATAATAACCAAAATCTCAAAAAAAAAAAAAAATTCAAAAGTTTGATTGTTTTTTAAAATATATTTACAAAAATAGATGACAAACTAAGTTATTTAGGGGAGGAAAACTTGTCTATTTATTGTAATAATTATATATATATATATATATTTATTTATTTATTTATTGAAATTAAAAAATTTTGAGATTAAATCATGTCACGTTATTCTTAAAAAGAACTTACTTTTGATTATGAATAGATAAATTTTTTTTTAATTAATCCCATGACTTTCTATCATTATGGTTGTTTTAGACCATTATAGCAGAAAATAATTAAAAAAATAAAAATTTGAAAACGAGAAAATAATTATAGTCAAAGAAAATAAAAACGAGAAAATAATAAATTGGTCATTAATAATGGAAGCGAAGAGATTCGCTTTCGGGGCTGACCGACGGTCAGTTGCCTAGATATTTTGAGAGGGGTTTTGATTGCCTGCGGTTGTGATATATGTATCCACCTTGACGTGAATCGTTGATTCTTAATGTACGGTCTTCTTGGGTTTTTTAAATACAATTTTTTTAATGGTTTTTTTAGGTGTGTTCTGACATACATTTTTGAAAAGATATTTATTCTCAAATTTTTTAACTAGTATTTCAAATTAAGAGGTTGTTTGGGCTGGGGGTTCGGTTGAGAAGAGTTCACAATTGCATGGATGATATCTCACCCTCAACCCAACCCAACCTGGCGTGTGGGACCTACGCGCGCGAGTAACCGGACCATAGACTCTTAAAATGAATGAAATATTGTTTACCAACTGGTCTATATAATTTATTTATTTATAGACTGTGTATATTTTATTTTTGTGTATTTACTTTACTTTCAATATTGTGACGTAGGTGTTGAATTGAATTATCACTAAACAATGATACCAACTCGCCATTGACTCTTTCGATCTATAAGTAATGGTTGCAGTCAAATATTTGTTTTGATGTAACTCTAAAATAATTATAATGAAAATTTATTTTGAATATTTAA
This sequence comes from Cyclanthera cordifolia, assembly GCA_037832605.1. Classification (NCBI taxonomy): domain Eukaryota; kingdom Viridiplantae; phylum Streptophyta; class Magnoliopsida; order Cucurbitales; family Cucurbitaceae; genus Cyclanthera; species Cyclanthera cordifolia. The sequence continues at coordinate 1,526,456 of JBBMEG010000015.1, read as the reverse complement.
AAGTAATGATTGCATTTAAAAACATGTCCTGTTGTTTTTCAAACCAATATTTAATAGATACCGATTTGAAAAACTATATACGAACAGCTGATAGAGGTTTAGTACATTGTAATTAAAAACAACTTTGAATATACACCTCCATATAAAAAAAAAATTAAAAAAACTTTGAATATACTCATTTTTGTCTGAGTGAGAAATATTCAACAATTTTATAAGATATATCGGCTAATATGTTAACTGTTAATAGCGTTTAAGATATAATTTAATATTATATAATATGATATTAGAGTTTCATGTATATATATGTTCAATAATAAACTTTCGGTCCAAAGTAGTTATAAACCTAAAAATATATCTGATATATAAATTAAGACTCCACGCAAAGGGTAAATTTGAAGCATACATTTGATCTCAACGTGTGTTTAATTCAATGTGGCATTACCAATGTATATGACACTATCTTGAATGGCATGTTGAAGATATTCACTAATCTTCCATAACTTTATAATATATTCACTAATTCAAACTGTATTTTTTAAAATTTTAAAGAAAAGTATGATATTTAAAAAAATATATAACAAAATTTTTGATCAAATTTAATTATTTTTAATGGTTTGAACTAAAATTGAATTCTTATTTTTTTTTTAGTCAATAATATATATCAATTAATATTGTTTTTTTTTCACTAATTCAAACTGTTTTTTTTTTTTCTTGAGTTTACTAACCTTATTTTTCTTAACTAACCTTAATTGTTGAATTATATAATGAATTGAATATACGAAGATGAGCAGAAATGTGTATGTGTGTATATATATAAATAAATATATATCAATTTGGAAATTTTAAATAAACAAGCTAATGATAATATACATTATATATTAGTGGTAAAAAAAAAAAGCTTACATATATATAATAAAAATATATATATAAGATTGAATGAGAAGTTTTTATTGTCTTAATTAATTAAAGTTGTTTTATCTGAAAAAAATAAACTAAAATAATCTGACATACTAAAATAATAAAGGATGTTTGATACAAGTATTTGAAATTACTTCAAATAAGTATTTACTAAATATTTCTAAAAAACTATATTCAAATAGAATTTTTTATTGCAATAATTACTTTTAAATTCTTAAAATAAATATTAATTATAAATACTAATTTTAAATAATTTTTAAAAACTACATCAAAATAAAATTTTAACTGTGATAATTACTTCTAAATACTAAAAATAAAATTTTATTCTAAATACTTTCAAAAACTATATATGAACAATTTTTTTTTACTGCAATCATTATTTATAAATATTTAAAATACATATTTATTCTAAATTACTAGTTTTAAATACATTAAAAGACGATTTAATTTTGACTGCAATCACAACTTCTAAATATTCAAAATAAATCTTAATTTCAAATACTATTAATATCTCGATTCAAACATTTCTAAATGTCCCTAAATTGTTATAGGATTATAATAATTGAATGTAAAGTGAGACAACCAAATTTACAAATTAGAATCTTCCTAAGATATTATTTAAGTCGAAAAACAAATAGAAAACAACAACGCATTTGGTCATTATTTAGTTTTTTTTTAGGTTGGCTATTATATATTTAGGGGATGTTTATTATGAGATTTTGGAAGAGTGTTTCAAATTAGTATTTACTAAATATTTAAAAAAAAAAAAACTACACTCAAACAAGTTTTTTTGCTGTAATCGTTATTATTAAATACTCAAAATAAATCCTCATTCTAAATACTCTTAAAAAGTACATAAAACGAATTTTTGACTGTAATCATTATTTTTAAATATTCAAAATAAATTTACATTATAAATACTAATTATAAGTACTCTTAAAAATTATATCCAAACGAGTTTTTGACTGCAATTATTACTAATCATTATTCTTAAATACTTAAAATAAATTTTCATTCTAGATAGTAATTTTAAAAACAAGTATTTTATTACAATCATTACTTTTCCGTACTCAAAATAAATTCACATTCTAAATACTTAAAATGTGATCCAAAACTCCATATATGAGTAATTATAATTTAGAAGTGACAATTACTTCCAATAATATTTGTCTTCCTCCTAGATTGTGAGTGAGATAGTCAAAATGTCAATTTAATTACAACCTTTGTAAATATGATATTATATTTGACCAATTGGTTGAATACTATATATTATTTTAAAGACATTTGAATATTTATAGATTAGTGGGAGAATAGATGCATTTGGAGCTAGACTCATGCAACTCTCCAAAGTGGTGGCACTAAAATTTCATTGGATGGTATTTCTAAATTTTATTCTTTGTGCTAACCCACTCTTACTTTCACTACCTTTATTTTATATATACATATAAAAGTCAACATATGTATTGAATTATTAATGTTCAATAATTACTTAATATTAAAAAAAAAAGAAAACCCCAACATAAAAGTTTTGTATGGTTAGTTTATTTTTATTTTTTATTTTCATTTTTTGTCAATCTCTTACTTTATAATAAAAGTTGATTACCTATTTATTTTATATTTAAAAGTAAAAAAAAATAATAAATAAATATATATATAGAGAGAGAGATAGATAGATAATAAGCCAAAAAAACTGTAGCTCAATGACATTTGTGAATACTGAAGGACTATAAGATCTCGTGTTCGAATCTACCACCCCCAATTGTTATAATTAAAAAAAAAAAAAAAAAAAGAAAGATAGATAGATAATAAAAGACACGATAATAATGAGAATTAAAGAAAGACAAAGATCACATGTGTTTGCATTTTTTGAATTTAACCACTTGGTATTCCACTTCCATAATTATTTTATAATGCTCTTCCATCGTATATATATAGCTTTATGTTTTTTTTT
>JBBMEG010000015.1:1491248-1505453 GCA_037832605.1 Cyclanthera cordifolia | reverse complement strand
GTCTAACCACGTTTTAGCAGACAAAAACAAAATAAAAGAAAATTAACGAAATCAGAAATCTGCAAACCTTGATCCTCAAAAACTTGAAAGGATCATCATCACCTGATTCCATGGAACGCTGGCAAGACAGCAATGAGAGGGTCGCCGTAGCCAACAGCTTCTGTAAACCATGAAATAAAATTAAGAGGAAATCTCAATTGAGACTGAGAAATTCCATAAATATAGTAAGATTTTACTCTTCCACATGTAAAAAATAATAATTAGACCATTAAAGCAAAATTATGATTCATCATACGATTAATTTGGTTAAAATGTCACCCTAGTCTCCATATTTTGGAGTTTGTTCATAATGTTCAATTTTAGTTGCCATATTTTTCAATTTTACATAAAACGAAAATTAATTCTACCATATGTTAGAAGCTACCTCTAATCAAAATTGATTCAATGATAATAATAATTTTGATATAAGAAAAGATGTGAAGTAAACATACTTCCAAAATTTATAGAAATGAATAAAAATGTTATTTTAACCCATCAATTTTCACAATTTTTGACAGTCTGAATGAACAGAATAATGGTACCTCCTTCCTTGAAGAGAACCTTCAATACTTCTCCCCCCACATCTGACTGCTCAACAATGAATTGAGGAAATTAGTATATCAATGGTTGCAATAGAAGTATTGCACATAAATATTGGCATTCGAAGGTTCCATGTAGTACCTTTACAGGTAGTTCAGTGCCAAACTGATCCACGTATCCAATTACTTGTCCTTCCTTTATTACGTCATCCTGTGCACGGAAGAAGTCGCCAACATTATGAACCATATCTGATTTGCTAAATTTGACACAAATGTAAGAGTAAACTGGGGAAGGATCTAGAAAAGTCGTGGCAGCTAGGGGTTCATCCGTCGATTCTCGATAAAAATTAACAATAAACCGACCATATCAATTTGCTTGAAAATAAAACTGAATCAATCGGTCAGTAAAATTGATTAGTTTGGGCGGTTAAGTCAGTTAATTAAAAAACATTTTTTTTATTAAAAAACATATACAATCATACCATTTTTTTATTGAAATTTTGTGAATTAATTAAAAAAAAGTACCTATTAAATAATTTTAAAACCAAGTTAACTTTACCAAAATTAATAAGAAATCTAAGTAATTATATAATTAAATATTCATATTATATTAAAATCGACCGAAACCGTCAAAAAGAAGTTTCGGTTAACTATTTTTCTAACTGACCGGCAAATACTTGAAAACTGACTGACCGTCCTTAATTCAGTCGGTTTCGATTAATCGAATCGATTTTCAGGAAATGTACGAAGACCCTCATAAAGGCTTCTAATTCTTCCAAAGAATAAGAAGATCCAAACACTTTCCAATTGAAGTGACAGGATTCTCTTCCCTTGATTCAACAATTCGAAAGTTTAAAATGTTATTGAAGATAAAGAGTAGCTTTTAAAGTATTAAGCAATACCTCTTTGACGATTGGAGGCTGCTTTTTTCCTTTTATTGTCCTGCCCCTTCGGAACGATCCAACCTAGTGAAAGAAAGAACAATCATAATCATTAATAGAATTTCTCAGATTTTACTGTTTTCCCTGTAAGTGAAACAGAACCTTACACATTAATGTATTACATACCGTGGGAGAAGATACCAGTACATATCCTTTTGATCCAGACGCCTCCAAAGCTGCAAGCTTCGACGACTTCTCGAAAGGAACGTTAGTAAAGGGAGTTGCTCTTTCTGGAGAAGGTTTTGGGGGTGCTGGTGCAGCAGGAGCTGATTCAACCATGGGTTTGGATGGAATTGGTGGAGGTACTGTTGGAGAAATTGCTGACAGAGGAGGCTTAACAACTCCGAAATTCCGCCTCAAATGCATTTCAAACTCTCCAACCTGGAGAAGATAACAAAAGACAAGCCAATAGATGTATAAATTGACTCAACTACATCTTTATGTCTCTGAAACTTGGTCCAAGGCTAAACAAAGAGAATTAAACAAATTCAAAATGCAGTATCTGTTTTTTCATCGATTTAATAGCCGTGTAATTTATATCATTATAAGAGTCTGGTACAATGTTCTTTTCATTCTCATGAAAATCATGATAGTAGGTGAAGGATGAACTAAAAAAAAAAAAAAAAAAAAAAAACTATTAATGCCGCATGGCAGTTCAAATATAAAAAAGCTATGTACAACAACTGGAGTTTCAGTGCACCTTTAGTTTTAGTTCAGCAATCTCTGTTTCATCGCAGACCTCCAGCACCAATGCCTGATGGTTTCAAACAGTAGACAAAGTAAGTTCAATTCGAATAGATTGTATATTTACAGTCGACACTATTAATCAACTTTCATAAAAACCCAAAAAAGAAAGGACTCTAGGAAATGTTCGAGAATTTTCTTAACAAAATGATATCATTAGACTTCAATGGCAACATTCAACTTCTCGACTATTAGAAAAGAAGATACAGACTTCAGCATGACATTATGGATAAACAAGGCACAAAACCTAGGGTTGTCCTTTGAAGCACTGACAATACACTCAGCAAGTAAAGAAAAAAACATTTCTTAAATTTAAACTCACTTCAAGTCCGTTGGGAAAAGTTGCAGAAGCTGCAGGCTTCTTCTGGAGTGCAATATCTGTTGATATCAAGTATAAGGTTAAAGAACGTAACTGGACAATTAAATCAATGTCGATCGATATTTTCAGTGAAAAATGTATAGAAGCATCTGTAAAGGAAGTTTAAAGAGAAATAAAACAGTAGAGTTACAACTAAGAAACCTAAATAGTTTACTATTGATGAAACACGAGCTACTCGTGCAAAATTAAGTCATCTTCAACAGGGGTACGATTTTCATGTGTTTCACTTTGTTTGTCAAAGATTAAGCTCATTCATGGTGAAAAAACTAAGACTATCAATTTTGCCACATTAGACATGACATACTGATCAGTAATAAACAACACATAGTCAAAAACTTATTGTTACAAGAAATAGGAATAGAACGATATTTTCTTATATTTCCAAAGATTACTAGGAGCCGATTCAATAAGACTTGTACAAATATATATACATACACACACATATAATATGGGAAAATAACTGTTTATTGTTACAAGATTTGCAGGGAAAAGTCTTTAAATAATGAAACAGAATATAAAAGAACATTTTTTCTTAATAAAGAGAAATAACCATGATATAGATAGTTACTACTTTCATTTTTTTTAATGCTTGCCACTGTAATGGATAAGAATAGCGAACGCCTGAAGGAAGAAAACACTTTAATCGCAGAACACAACCGTAAGGAAACTTCGACTGCAATAAATCTTACCATTTGGTTTAGCAGTTTCAGTAACTTCAGGCGTCTTTCTGCATGATATCACTGTTTTCTTCTGACTTTTAGACACATGGATAGGCTTTCCAAAAATTGACAGTCCTTGAATGCACGACTTATTAGTATTAGACACACAAATTTTACTTGGTTTCTCAATTAACTGCAGACTTGAACCATAAGCAAAATCTGGAATCACGCAGAATAATATGCACATTTTAGATTCTCGTGAAGCTGATTTTGTCAAACAAAATGGAAAAACTGAAGAGGAAGAACAAAAGTTAGCTGTAAAGAGAAACTAACAAGACTAATCAAATCTAGAAAATAACTACAAATAAGGTAACTTTAAAATTTTTTTTGCAAATATAGTCCTTCCTATTAATGAGTATACACTTATTTTCTTATAATACTGATAGTAATGACTATTTAAAATACAATATTAAAACTTAATAATGGTTTGAAAAAATTTGCAAATATAGTAATTAGTATTAATGAGTATTCGTATATCTTCTTATAGTATTAATGAATATTTATAATGCAATATTAAAATGCAATAATGATCATGGATGCAAATACTTGCCTACATTTGTAATTACTCTGCGAGAAGAGCTCATCCGGAACAATTTCACATTTCAAAAATATAGTGCAGCTTATCTATACATTCGGTATTTCGGTAACAAATGGTAACAATGAAGGTGGCAATCATTAAAGGTTTATTTAAATAAACAATCAGGAACCACGGGAATGTTAGTAATCCAAGAACCTCATTAAAATGTTGGGATACCAAATATTTTTCAAATCTACCATTAGCAGGTGGTTGATGATTAAAAGCCGAAAGCAAACCACCATCTCTAAGTCCACCAGCTTAAATTGCTAATTAAGGTACGCCACCTGCTACCATACCAAGAGAATTCAAGATGGTAATATTCTCTCCTTCAACTAATCCGTAATCCGTTCCAAAACCCACAAACCATGAGCAAAAACAATCGCAACGCGGTCGATTACCGTAGCTCAAAATAACTAAACAATAATACGAATCGTACACAAGATTCGGATATGTTACACTAGATTCCATTACTAAAATGCAAACTCACCGTCATCTCAGCTCAGCGCACTCATAATTCAACATTTCGAAATTAAACAATCACATTTCAACCAATATTTTCAATCAGCATCAAACATACAATCAGCATTCCAACTAACGATACAGTAAATGAGGAAAAATCTAGAGACAGTCACCAAAAGCCTAAATCCTTGCACAATGCAATCAGAAAAGTAAAACAAACGAAAAATACATACAGTGAAAGGATCGAAGAGTAGCGGAGGCCTCCATGAAAAAGAATGAGGATGAACTAAAACGCAGCGGATGAAACGATAGAAAGTAGAGCAAAAAACGAACAGAGAAGAGCTGCAAAGTTCGGAGAAATGGAGGCAAAATCGAGACAGATGAATGTAGTTATAGAGTTATACTATAGTTGTGATTCGTGGCAACGATGTCAAGCTTTGAAATCTCCGCTCGTTTTCATTAGTTTCTCCGTGTAATGGATTTTACTCCGAGTTTCTTCCTAGTTTAGCTGGGTTACGATCATCTGCCCGCAGCTTCAGAGATTTTAATATGTATCTGCAGGCCCGTAACCAGGGTCCAGTTCGGGCAGTCTCTTGTTTTCAAGAGCCCATAAGGGAGGCTTATTGGGCTTAAGACGAACTCGATCAAGCCCATTAAATCCATTAAAATTGAACTTTCTTTTACGGAATTCCCATTAATTAAACAAATTAATTTTTTTTTTTTTCACAGTTTATGAATATCTTTTTGTTAACCGAATGGGTCAGTGGCGTAGTGGTTTCATTGTTCTACTCTCGCAGTCGGCTAAATAGAGACCTTCACCCCACGCCCATTAGAATTTAGGGTTTAGGGTTTCGACATCAACGAAACAAATATATTTTAATTTTCTTCGATATAAAATCGAATGATTCTAAACAAACTGAACCAAACCACCCTATAAGTTGAATTATGTTCCATTCTGAAAAAATAGTGATTGCTAAATTTTAATTTTAAACACAAAAAGGGAAAATATATTTTAAATAAAATAATGCTAGACTTTTTTTTTTCTTTTTTTTTTTTTGGTATACCAATGAAATTAAGTTCAATATTTCTAAAACTGCTTGACAAACTATAAAGAAAACCAATGGCTATCAAGAGATTAGTTTTGATTTAACTCAAATTTCTTGAAGTGAGAAATCCAAATGAAATAAGAACACCATTGAAAATCACCACAGTTTGAACATTAACAATATCTAATATATTAATCAAAGAAAACTTGACGTGTGTTCCATTAATTATTTCCGTAATAGGAAGAATTTCAGTATGTTGTTCTATATATATATATATATAATTTTAAAGTAGTAAATTTAGTTCCACAAGTTATGCAACTTTGAAAAGTTGTGATTTTTAGATTACGTTTTTGTTTAATTTTTGGGATATTATCATGAATTATTAATTAAAAGAATAACAAATTAATTATATCTTAGAAAATTTTTAATTGAGCTATGCAGCTAATTAAATCATATATATTTAAGCTAGTTAAAATTTGAATTTTCATAATGCAAAATAAAGTTTTAATAAACTTTATTATAGTACGACCGGTGTTAGATGAATAAATACACCATAAGAGTTACTTCAACCATATTTGAAAAATAAATTATAATAATAATTCGTTTGAATATAGTTTTTTTTAAGAGTGACTATAAAAGCTCGATGTTAGGGACAACGAGCAGGAGTTGTTTCCCCAAAACGCATCCACATTGATATGATATTGTCCACTTTAGAAATCACCCTGTGTTTTTGGTCATCACCCAGAAGTTTCATATCATTGGAGGAGTTGTCTCCTCCTTATATACTCACGCTCTTTGTTTGCAATGGCTAAAAAATCAATGTTAAAAATTAATTTGATAATCATAAATTAATTCTTATAATTTTTCACTCCCCTAATTAATTAACCCCACTTTGACCAATATAACCATTTACAATTGTTTATTTAACTTACCGTATACAAAGTCTTTGATACGAGTAATTAACTTGATGATCACATTAATTAGTCGAAAATGGGCATATCTTGCAAAGAAAGTACATAACTAAAAAGGAAAACAAAATTAAATAAATAAAAATATATTATATTAATATAAATAAATAAATAAAAATTAGAGATTTGAAGTGGTGGGGGTTCTCAACTAACCATAACCAACCAACGAAAATGAAAGTTTGAAGCACAAAAATCAACACAACGTGGAGTAAAGTAATTACTTTAACGACTTGTCGATCTGCTTAACAATGAATCAAATATTATACTAAAAAATAATAATAATAATAATAATAATAATAAATAAAATATTTGTTGTTGATTTTATGTTCTAATTTTTCTTCTAAGTCTGTTACTAACTTTACCAAACTTTTTTAATCTCATTGTTGTTCGCCCATCCATTTCTCAACCGTCTAGCTTCATGCCTTTTACCTTTACCTTTAATGACTTAGCTTAGGACTATTAATACACAAATAACTAACGTAAGTAATGTTCATGATTACATTCATGGTTATGAATTCTTTATAGATCTCGTACAATATATTCCGATTTTCATCTGTTAAAATTCTTATTTTACACCAGTAATATGTATGAAATGAAAGTAGTGGATACAAGTCAACTCTCGTACTTGAGTTCTTCAACAAATGGTAGAAAGGTGAAGGTATTGACTTTAGTTGGGACAGTCAAACAAGTTGCTCGTACAACTGCCGAGTTGAGTGATTCGAATCTATGACTGTGGGTTTACGTGAATTGAGTTGGATTAATTTTTAAGGAAATTTTTTAGATAAACTCGAATGTTCGTGTTGTGAATTTACTAACTCTTCGAATATTATGTATTAGATTAATATTTAATGCAACCCTACCCACCCTTGTATTTTCAAGATTGGTTGGGTCACCTAAATGTGTTGTTTTAAAAAATATAAATGTATTTTTGTTATTTATTTTAAATTTTTAAATAAGTGAATCATTAACCAATCTAATCCATGAAAACTTCGTTAATTTGGATTAAATTACCCAACAAAAAGAAGTTTTTAATCCAACTTAGCCTATCAAATATGGTTAGGTAATCGAATTACTCGAATTAATTAAGTTGTTTGAATACCCTATCTTTACATCTTGCTCACGAGCGCATCGATATCGCTAGCTTTTGCGGCCATACAAAAATCAAATGGTGATTAATATTTTAACCTAGGGACTTTGATTATAATTTTTTTTTTTTTTTGACGAAAATGGAAAAACGAGAGTTGGATTATTATCTAAGAAATTGTGGTGGATGATTATTCTTATAAAATATTTATAAATGTATCGAATTGTAAAATATATACATGTATAATCAATAATATTGTATTATAAATATTTTATTATAAGAAAAAACGTGATATTACTCATTAATATAGTGACAATATTTATTTGTTTTTTAATGATTATACTTACCATAACTTTTATAATTATTTTATTTTTTTGTTAGATTGTTGGATTATCAATATTCTATAACATCATTTTCAAATGGAAACATAAAAAGTTTATGTAGGAAAGTCAAAAGGCGAAAATGATAATTGTCCCTTAAATTGCAAGAAAATCCGAAAAGTTTCTAAATGAAAATGAAAAATGCTAGAAAATGAAAGTGGTTTGACATATAAATCAAATAATTGAAAAATATGCCTTTAACAATTGGCTATTTAATTCATTGCTTCAACAAATTCAATTCCTTTCGTCTCTTCTAGATATTTATTGGTTACCTAATTTCAGACAATTTTCCTTGCAAATTCTTTTTTTTTCATAAGGTTATATACTAATAAAATTTAAATTTACTCCTACCTACTAGCTTAAACTTTTACGGTGATTGATGATTTATATAATTTAACATAGTATCAGAATAAGAAGTCTGATAAGAACGTCACTTATTTGACATTTTTTTAAAATACAAATTGAGAGACGGAGACAACAAACCCTTTATACATTAAGGAGACTCGAACCATGTTGATCGAGTGAATGCTAATTCATCACTAGTGTGTCAGCTCAGCTATATGCCAATGGCGAGGCAGCAGAATGACGACTGTGTGGCACTTGCTCTAACCCGACGAGCAAGTCAATCGAACCAAAATGGTAGAGCGGGTGGCACAACAGATGCAACCTCTATCACGGCGTCGTGGAAGTGTTTTCGAAAAAAAGAGAAAGAAAGTTTTATAAATACTATTTTCTCTTTTGAAAGCTACATGACAAGATGCAACAAGAGACATATCAACGTTGCATTTATCATATAATAACTTGGTAGGAAGGAAGCTCAAGAAGTCATACACCTATAGTACATTTTGAACCATAACCGATGTGATCACACCCTTGCATATGAAAATGGCGAAGAGTCAACACCTAAAATAAAATGAAGGAAACTATCCTAACATGCAATAATAATAAAATACCACAAAAGCATAATGAAACGGGGTTGAACGGACATGTGGCCATGTGCAACACGTGCTGGACAAGTATGACCGTCACGCTTCGGCTGATATTAAAAAAAGTTTATTTTACTATTTTTTTAAAAAAAATTAATAGTTTTAACTTTGCTTCAAAATTCTTAGACAATATTTGACGACCAAAAATAGTATCTCTCTCAAAAAAAACAATCTTGGGTGTAAATATTATTTTGTTATGTACTTCATTTTTACCTTTATACTTCCATTTTTTTTTATTCATTTTAGTTTTTTTTTTTTTTTAAATGTTTATTTGTTGCCTTCCTAGTTTTATAAGGTGACAATTTCGATTCATTCCCTTTATTTTTACTTTATTTATTTTCATTATAAGTTTAGCATGATATTTTATTTACTAAATTTCTTAAAATGTAATCAAAACACTGACAAATAGTTGTCGAGATTTCATGAGCATGCAACTAGTTAACCGATGAATCTTACTAAGACTAAACTCTTGCTTGAATTAAATAGATGATATTTATCCTACCTTTACTATTAGAGTTGATTGCTTAAAATAAATCTTACTTTACAATAATTGGAGGGAAGTTAATAAAGATAATAATTAAAAGAATATAAAATGGAAAATAATAAACAATCCACAATTAAAATTCTTTAATAAATATTGATATATCATAAAAAAAAAAAAAAAAAAAAAGTGCAATAATCCATTAATACATACTTTTAAATTTAATACCATTTTATGTTAAGAAGTTTTAGTCAAAGTCTACAAAAAGGGGAAATTTGTAGTGATGTCATTTTTTGACAAAATAATTATAAAGTATTTGAATTCATAGTCATTCATATATTTTAATATTCTATTATAAATATTAAAACGAGCATAGATTAGTTGATAATAATGATATATTAACATTGATCAGGAGATCGACAAAAAATTCAAATGTATACACCTCCCTCTTGAATCATAAATAATTGATTAGGCTTTTATAAACTAAAATAAAACAAAAAGCTAAAAGGAAAAACTTCGAAACAACCTCTAAAATTAAGGAAAAAAGAAAAATCATCTATAGCAAAATTCTGAAAATATTAAAAAAAAAAGTGTGTTTTTGTAAAATACCAAAATACACCTGTCTCGATCAATTCAACAGATAACTTTAATCAGCATTTCAGCGGTTAACTTTCAATCAATGGTTTAACTGATTGACTCAATCAGTTCGCTGATATATTTAATTAGCTCACTAATAGTTTTCAGTCAATTTGCTGAAAAAGAAAATGTTAAAATTAAAATAGGTGAATGAAAAAAAAAAAAAGGTCGAAATAGAGATTCAAACTCAAGACCTTCTACTCTTAATTTAATTATGTCAACGAAGAAAAGTGTAACTCAAATTTTACATTTTCATTCATTTATTTATTTACTTTTGGTTGTTGCATAAAATTAAATTTTTTTTTTTTCCATGCATGTTGAGGGGGAAAAACTGGAGAGCAATTGAAGTTTAGACAACATTATAATTAAGCCTAAAGTAGAGAAAAGGCACGCATGAAATTTTACCCACCAACATAATGTCAACAAAGGCTGAGGTTAAAATGAATGAAACGTGACTGTATTCATTGCCATGGACTGCTCTTGTCCAATTCAAAATCAATTTCTTTTTTATTTTTTAAATCATTCATTTTTTTTTTTTTTAATGAAATATATTTCTATTCAATTTTCAATCATTTCTACTCTCTCTCTCTCTCTCTCTCTCTATATGTATGTCGTTGCAATAAATATTACTAGCTTCTATATTTTAGATAATTTTGATGGTTTATTTATTCCGAAAATGTAATTATCATAATTCAATATAAAAAAAAAGTTTTCATCAAGATTATTCAAACTAATATAAAATTTAAACGTATGTATTAGTAAATGATTTTTCGCAAGCTAAACAAGAATGGGACAGGAAATGTAATGCTCGCAGTTATGAGGGATACATGAATTAACCAAGAGTCCAAATTGAGAGGAATCTTTTGAGGGATATAGTCTCATGGTTAAAAAAATTTAAAAGAATTGATTTGTATTACCTATACTAACAAGGTGCACCTTCTTTTTTGGTGGATTAATAGTAAGAACTTCATAATTAAGCGTAAGGATGAGCACGAGAAAACATCTTCTTCTCGTCTCATTCAATGGACGTCTATAGTTACATTTTTTTTATTTATATTATGCACTAGAGGTGATTAAGAATTTAAACTTTTAGATCTATTTCTTTTTCTCGAGTTCATTGTATATTCTGGTAGAATTTTAAATTCAGTACTTGAGATATTCGAGTTAAGATTTTTTTTTTTTTTTGGATAGGAATTAATGTTATTAATATATCAAGATGTTGTTGTGCTATTACTCGATATCAAAGACTGGTTAAATTATATATTTCAACCATTTCCCTAAATTTAATAATATAGATAGCCTAGTTTTTCTTTTCTTTTCTTTTTTTTTTTTGGATGGAAAAGTGGTAGCTCAACACTATTATTATTATGATAATTATTCACGAGTGTACGTTTGTGAGTTGAAAAAATATATATGAATGGTAATTAAATGGGTAAAAAATCCCTTTCTGACTGGATCTCAACCCTAAATGTACAAGCATAGTATTTATTCATTTTCACTTGTGATGATGGAAAGTCAAGAATTCAACCCCTAAATATTATGCTTAATTAGCACTTTAGATATACAGAATTAGGAGCTACTGCGTGCTAGTGTGCCAATCAAAATCAAAGATAATTAACAAAAAAGGCTACGTTGTTTAGTATTAATTTAAATTAAAGCCAAAGAAAATCTCACATTATAATTGTTGATTATGTTTGTGGGATTTCGAAAAAAATCACTCATAAGTTTGCAACGAGCTAACTTCTACGCGTATAAAAGTAATAACAACAATCTCTATTGGTGTGACACATTGTAAATAAAACAAAAAATATATATAGTATGTATATGCGCAAACTGGATGAATTCTTAGGAGAAGATGATGAATAATATATACATATACATATGTGTGCACGTGTGGCAAGAGAAATTAATGAATAAGATAGGTTCTTAACATATTGATAAATAGCATACACTACTAAATAGGTAATCTAGGTTCAATTATAGTATTATTCATATCTTATATTCTTTTTGTGTATATATTTACGTTAGTATTAATATATTTTTTTTGTAGATATAATAAGAGATTAATACAACCCGAGAATCCAACCCAACCGGCCAACTTGAAAATATAAAGTTGAGTTGCTCTAATGCATCATAAGGTTGGACCCGATTGGAGAAATAACCAACCCGAAACTTTATGTTGGTTCCTAAAATCCCATTAATCTACGCAACCTGGATGATGTACATCCGTGATATTATAACGAGAGACAAACCATTCACATCTTAGTAATCAAGTACCTTATATATTCACAATATTATTATTGAATTCAGAAAATTCCTAAATTAATTTAGGACAAAATAGTCTTTTTGGTCACTAGGTTTGGAGTTTAGTTTCAGTTTGGTCTCTACATTTCAAAGATGAACACTTGTATCCTTATAGTTCAATAATGCTCACTTTTGGTCTATGGATTTTAAAATTGAATATTTTTACCCTAACATTTCAATAATATTTACTTTTGGTCTTTAGGTTTTTCAGTTTGGTCTCACTATTTTAAAATTCAATATTTTTAAAAATGGAACATTTTTACCACTCCATTTCTATAATGCTCACTTTTATTCTTTGGATATTTTTTAGTTTACTCTTATACTTGTCTTCTTTTAACAGTTAAATTAATAATTATTTAAAATTAGTATAATCATCATTTTAGTCATCATTATATTATGTAACTAAATCTGGGTATCCTTTACTAAAATATAACATTATTAATTTTATTTGATGATAATATATTTTTTGAAAAAATGAAATGATTGTTTAGATTATATTTTCCAAACACTCACAAACTAAGCACACTTTAATTTTAATTCAAAGACTAGTGGGTGCAACCAACTTTCAATAATGTTGAACTAAGCTCTTTTTTTCTTCTTCCTCTCCTTAATCAGACTCTTACTTTCTTTTCTTTTTTTTTCTTTTTTTTTTTTTCCAAATATCAATACCTAATCTGCCAAACTCAAACAACTTTTTTTTTTTTTTCTCATTCTTAATTTCCTCTTTACTCTTTTCCTATAAAAACTTCCATTTCCCCCAAGCTTTTCTTCCTATCTATCACTGCTTTTTTTTTCTTTTTCTTTTTTTAATTTCAAAATCACTTGCAATTTTTTCTTGCGTAACCTCAGCCATGGCGATACCTTGTTTCACTCTTTTTAATTTGTTTGGCGCTTTGGTTCTGTTTTCTTCGGCGGCGTTTTCCTTGGCCCACCCACAAACACATCGACATCAATTTGTTGTATGTCTTTTATTATTATTATTATTATTATTATTAATAAATTGGATTTCTTTTTTTGGTGTTTTTAATATTGGAAATTATGGAATTAATTAATTAATTGCAGATTCAAGCTACGCCAGTGAAGAGGTTGTGCAAAACCCATAATTCCATTACGGTAAATGGCCAGTTTCCTGGCCCGACCTTGGAGATTAACAATGGCGATACTCTTATTGTCACTGTTATTAACAAGGCCAAGTACAACGTTACAATTCACTGGTAATTTACTTTTTTTTTTTTTTTTTTTTTTTGAGAAAGTTAATTTTGAGTAAATTATGGGTTCAAATTAAATCTCCTTAAATCACCAAAAGCTTACATTAATTCAATAACAAAAGGTCACAATTTCAATCTCACACTCGATTGTTATAAACTATACCAATAAAAATAAAATTCCCAACTATAAGATTTGGTGGGTCATGATTAATATTTAAAAAAAATAATCAATTTATATATAAAAAGTCTATTAACTTTAAATTTTAGTCATTATATGGATATAGATAATAGGAAAATTAATATTTCAACAAATTTAATTATAATATTTTTCTAAAATATTTAATTTATAATAGATTTTTTTATTTTTTTATTTTTTTTTCTCTGACTTGTTTTTAATCGGTGTATCTAATTATTTTCAATAAATTGAACTAATTCCATTTAATCAGATTGAAGGAATAGTTTAGTTATTTGAGAGAAGTTTTTCTTTTTCTTTTTCTTTTTTTGTTATAAATGATTTAACTAAAAAAAATTATACCATTCATGCAATTTGTTTGTTTAAATTTTTTGTTTTATATGAAAATACCCTAAATAATAATACAATACGGCCCTTCAAATCATGACATTAAAAATATATATTTATGTTAATTGAACTATGGTTAGTTAAAATTATTATTTAATATGAATGTCATAAAATATATACAAATAAATATATATA
>JBBMEG010000015.1:1463435-1481773 GCA_037832605.1 Cyclanthera cordifolia | reverse complement strand
GGGTTGGTAAAGGACGTAGCCGACCCCAAGGGGTCGGCAATGACGTGGCCGACCTCTGAGGGATCGACAAAAGGCATGGCCGACCCCCTGGGGGTCAAGACCTCCATTTAGCCGACCCCCGGGGGTCGGCGTTGGCTCGTTTTTCCTTCGGGTGGGTCCCAACCTCTTCCGAGTCTTTCGGGATATTTTAGCCTACAACAATAAAAATTATCTTGGAAAAGATATTCGTGGAAACAAGAATATGACATTGTTAATTTTATTGTTCTTAGAATAAACATTTTCCATAACCATAAAAAGTGTTATTTTTTGGGTATTATTTAGGAAAAAATATTCTTGGAAAAGAATGGCCTAAGTAAATTTCAAGAAAATACTTTCATAAAGTACAAAGAGATAACTTTTTTACATCCCGAAACTTTGGAAAAAGTAATTGGCTAAACTACTCTCTTCAAAATCCAACGATTCTAAAGACTCAGAAATGAAGAGTGGGGGTAATGTTAAAAGCCAAAATTATCCCGAAAGACTTGGAAGAGGTTGGGACCCACCAGCAGGCCAACCAAGCCAAATGGAGGCCTTAACTCCCCAGGGGATCGGTCACACCATTTCCAACCCCCCAGGGGTCAGCCGCGCCCATTGCCGACCGCCTGGGGGTCGGCCAAGCAAGTCTGACTCCCTTGAGGGTCAGCCAAGGAAGGCCTCGACCCCCAAGGGTCAGCCCTTGCAGCCTCCCCCCTCTGGGTTCGGCAAAAGAAGGCAAACACCTCTTAGGAGGAAAGCCGTGGAGGTCAGGACTCTCCGAAGAGTCGACCGAGTCCAAAGTAACGACTGGATCCGCTGATAACGCCCAGGTGTTACGCTGAGTAGGCCAGCCCGAATGGGTTGGCCCTGGAGGTCAGGACTCTCTGAAGAGTCGGCTGAGTCCAAGTAACGTATAGAGACGCTGCACCCTACGGCGTCCCTCCGTTACAATGAGTAGGTCAACCTGAGTGGGTTGGTCATGCAGGTCAGGACTCCCCCAGAGTCGACCAAGCCCAAGTAACACATGGAGACGTTGCACGTCGTGGCGTCCCTAGTTACAACGAGTAGGCCAACCCGAGTGTGTTTGTCGAGGAGGTTAGGACTCTCTTATGAATGAGTTGACCGAGTCTAAGTAACGTTTAGGGACGCTGCACCCCGTAGCGTCCTAAAGTTACAACGAGTAGGCCAATCCGAATGGGTTGGTCGTGGAGGTTAGGACTCTACCCTAGGAGTCGACCAAGTCCAAGTAACTTAGGGAGACGCTGCACTCAGTGGCGTCCCCGGTTACAACGAGTAGGTTAACTCGAGTGGGTTGGTCATGAAAGTGAGGACTTTCCTATGGATAAGTCGACCAAGTCCAACTAGCACTAAGAGACGATGCACACCCGTGGTGTCCTAGCGTTACAACGAGAAGGCTGCACCCCTGAGGGGTTGGCCATAGAGGTGAGGACCTGTCAAGGTTGACCGAGTCCCAGTAACTCTAGAGTCAAGACCGTTACACCTCCAAAGAGTAATGATCAGAAGCTACGCCGGTATTCATACCCGGCTTAATGCGGATATTTCTATCGGCCGACCATTAAGCCGCCTATAAGTGAGCTGCAGCGGTTACGAAACCGACTGTTATAAGAGTCAATTCATTCTTCATTCCAAGTGGATGAGTCCTAAGCTAATCGAGCTAAGTATTCTTATGTCATTCTAAGTTCTAAATTATCCTCATAAAATCTTCTACTGACTTAGGTATCGGAGGTCCTATGGCTCACACCACACCAGTGTGTCCTTTTCGTCCTCAGCTAAGCAAATATTAATGTGGATATTTGTTGACCATTTTTCGGCATCAACATTAACAAAGTCAAATTTTAACTACTGTCAAAAAGAAAATTCAAATTTTAACTCATTATATAGTAACAAAAAGAGTCATGTTTTCCTTATAATCGAAAAAAGAGAGTGAAAAAAACGTGCAAATTATCCATAAACACACAAAAGTTATAATTTTTTTCTTTTTTTTCTAAAACTTATATAGTTGAATATTAGAAAGTGTGAGCATTCATCTCAAAATCAATTGACTTTATGAGGAGTAGTCCACTTTATCCTATAAATGTATCGAAGAATCCTCACTTTTCCAATGTGGGAGAAGTGCCACAAGATGAGTATTTCCAATATGCCCCTTTCAAGGTGGCGCCATTTTTGAAAAAGCCGTCTTAGATTATATCCGAATTTTTGGCCCAAAATACCCGTTTTACTTACTCACTTGGGTCGGATCCGAATTTTTTGGATCATCAAATGCCTGCTTGAGTCTTTGCTCTCTTGGTTGAGGTCCTCAAAATTTCTAAACTTTTATGTTAATTGGTGATTTACATAATTTAACATGGTATTAGAGCAAGAGGTCATGAGTTCGAACTATTGCCTAATCGTTTCCTCACCATTTAAAACTAATTTCACTAGTAGGGCATTTCTAAATTTTCCTAAGTCCACAAGTGAGAGGTGTTACTTGATATAATTAAATTTACCCTAACCTACTAATTTAAGCTTTTAGGTTGATTGGTAATTTACATAATTCAACATTGGAGATTGTTCAATAATACTTTTAATATATGTATATGTTATTAATTATCTTTTTAAAAATTGTATAATTTATAATTTGAAAATATGTTATTTTAAATCGATAATAATTGTTTGTTTTTCAAAACTTAATAAATTAGTATTTATGAAATGGTATTTTAAAATCGTGTATATCAATAATGTTGGCTATTTGGGCTTTATTCTTAAATTAATTAATTTTAATTAATTAATATTTTTATTATAACAAACATGATATTCATTACTAATAGTTTTATTGTATAAGAATGTCCACAATGTAGTGCTCGAAAGAAGGATTCCAACGCAGATTTGAATTACTCAAATCATAGTTAAAACAAAGAAGTTGCGGTCAAAATAAGATTGAATGCGTACGATATAGTGACATAGTAGCTGAGTCAACATAGTAGATCATTTTAAGATTGACATGTGAAATCTTGTATGAGTGATACACGAGCTTTTTGATTGATTTTAAAATAAAAAATGTATAATTTATAATTATTAAATAAAATCTATATTTTCAAATTCAAAAGTTGTCCGGTGAGTTTTAGAACTTAATTAATATTTATTATTTTCTTTAAAATATATTTTCAATGTAACAACCCCATTTTTATTAAGTTAAAAAAAAAAAGTTAACAGGGACATTTTCGTAATTTGTCACTAAAGGAAAAATTTAGAAAGCTGCCAAATTTAACAGTTGGATTGGATTATCATACCCAAATAATAGGGATCATAGGTTTCCGTGCAAAGCCAATGAGAGGAGAAAAATTGAAAATTTTTGTGCAGACACGAATCCCGAAGCGCCGACGTCAGAGCTGCCACCCATCAATTTTCGTGCAGCCGCCGCCTTATATTCAGAGCCGCCGCCGCCATCAGCCGAGCTCCAACCAAGAGAAGCCACGTTTCGTCGCTTAACTCGCTCCTGCAATAGAGGAAGGTCGTCGATTAGGCCACGCCGCCACGCGTCAGCGCCGTCTCGCCAGCCAATCAGCGTTCGCTGCCGCTTCGTCATCTAATCAGCGACCGCCGCCTGATCTGCCTCTGTCGTACTGCCACGTGTCGCGCAGTCAGTGGACCCTCTGACGCGAACACAACTTCGGATTGGGGAGTTGTTCCCGAAGCGCAGCGCCACCTGAGCCAAGACGTTGCCAGTCCGAGCCAGCGTACGCATTTTCGGGCCTCGCCTGTGCTCCCGAGCCAAGGTCCCACGTGCCCTAGCCTAAGTCGATGCCTATTGCGCGTTCTCTGGCGAGTGAGTCCACGCACCGCCGCTGGAAGTCCACGCGTCGTCGTCTCCGGTGGCAGAAAAATTCGACTTTCCCTCCTAAGGTAAAACTCGTGCGTCAAGTCCATTTTTCAAAGTTTCAGGTCCAAGTTCTCACTTGTTTAGTATGTCCGCTGTTAGGTGGAGGAGATCTTTTAGGGGATTCATTATTCGAGATCCAAGGGTCGTTTCGAGTAGTTTTCGGTCAAGATAAGAGACTATTTTCCCAGTATAGGGTCGTTGTGGGCAATCTTGAGCATGCATCTAGTTAGTTAAGCATTGATTAACGTGTTCACTACAAATGTATGTTTCTGAAGTTTAGGATGCTTTATAAGTTATGTTTGGTTCGTTTCAGCATGATTCCTGAGTTTGTTTGCATTCGTTATTTTTCTTGTGTTTAATCGAGCTAGTTCAACATGTTTAGTTTCGAGACTATTATGTTATGTCCCGGTTTAATTCCTGAGATTTAGGTTGACTTGATTGTTAGGGTTCGAGGTCTCTGTATCAAATGCTACTTGTTTCGACCAATATGATAGTTCTAGCGTGTCTAGTTGTGAGTGTTACTGTGTTAGGTTGGTGTTAACTGTCCCAAATGGGGTTGAGCTTGTCAATCGAGTAAAGTGTTCTCCGTTAGGGGTTCCAAAGGGAACGGTTGAGTTTAATCGAGTTAAAGGTCTCAAAGGGGACAAGATTTTAGAGCGCGAGCTACGATTAGGTTAGACGTGTCTTGATCGCTAGACTTAGTAGGGGATTAGTTCAGGTGTCGGACGTTGTGGAAGATATTCCTACTTCGCAGTAGTGTCAGGGATCGGAGAGCCACCCTATTAGCCATACCTACCCAGAGTTCGCTTGACTTTTCCCAAGTGTCGTGCTATGAGTGTGATTCGGGAGATATCCCACTACGGAGGTTCCTTGATCTACTCTTTCGCATGAGTGTTCGAAGTCTGGCGACAACCAGATTGTTTCGGCTCGCCGAGGTGCTCTCACACTAGTATATGTTACCAAGTTCAAAGATAGAGTTTTGGTGATAAAAATAAAGATCGAGTTAATGGTAAAGTTTTGAGTTTCATTGTTGAGATAACGATTGAGTTAGAGTTATGTTATCACGTTACTTTGTGTTTCTCTGATTATTTATGTGTTCTTGTTAGATCCCGTGTTGGGATCTCTTACTGAGTTTTTGCGAACTCACCCCTTTCCATAGGGGAATCCTTCCAGGTACTTACCGGCGAACCGGGATGGTTGAGATGAAGCTGATGTGACCATGAGCATAGCTGCACTAGAGTTTTAGTGCTTTCTTTCAAATTTATTATTTGATTCATGGTTTAAAGCATGAAATCGATCTGAGACATGTTTAGCATAGGTTTTAACATTATTTTATTGTTTGCTTCGGGTACCCTTAAACTCTGTTTATGTTTTCTAAGTATTTCAATAAATGCAAAAATTCTTTTAGCATGTCTCCACGAGTTTATTAAATGTATATCATGCATAAGATGTTAAGGCCCCAAGTTTGACTTTGTGTTGGGTCGGGACCTTACATTCAAATTCAAATTTTTGTTTTTTGAAATTTAATTAATATTTATTATTTATTTTGAAAATTTATTTTCCAATTCAAAAAGTTACTATCGAAGATTTGAAATATAATCAATATTTATTATGTTCTATTATGTCTTTTAATCTACACTATTCAACATATTTAATTTTATCAAATTTAACCGACAAAGTAAAATGCAAATTTACATCATTCACTCCCTATATAAATCTCACATTCTTCACTAAAAAGACACAATACATCTATGATATTTTCAATCCTCCAAAACTCATAAGCCTCTTAGGAGGTGTTTGTTTATGGATTTTAATTAAGTTGGAGGTGTTAGGTTTTATCAAATGCTTGTTTGGGAAGCCAAAAAATGGAGCACTTTCCCAAATAAGTGCTCCATAAACCCACTAAATAAGTTCATGTGCTCCTCATAAGTGCTCCATAAACCCACAAAATAAATGCTCCAAATTTTTTATTACAATCACTCTACCAAAACAACCTTACAAACAAGCAATTACTTCGAAACCAACAACAAAACCACTACACAAACAAACATCCATATACAAATTTTTTTCCAAAACCACGAAATAAACAAGTATTTAATTCTAAACATTCCACTAAAACTATTAAACAAAGGAGTTATTATAAAAACAAAAATTTCTAAATACTCATAATAACTCCTCATACCTAAACACTCAAATAAACATTCCATAAAATCTCAAATAAACGCCCTCTTATTGTTGCTCTCTTCAAAGTTCTTCATTTTTTATTTTTTTTTTGTCTTGTACTTGAGAGAGAGATTGTGTAGTGATGATTAGTATGACAGAGAAAAGTGTTTATCTACTTATTGAAAGAGTTAGTATGTTCTTTACCAAAATTTTAATCATTGTAACGGTTTAATCATAATCCGTGAAAAGAGTTGAGTTTACTCTTGAATTCATAAAAATAGTGGTATAGCATTGGACTAATGTGTGAAAAGAGTAAGCAAAATTTAAAATCCCAAGAAGCACACGGGTGGTGGAGTAGGTCATGTTTGGCCAAATCATTTTAAAAATTATCTTGTGATTTTCTATAATTCATTTCTCTTTATTTTATTTTATAGTATTTATACTGAATTTAATTATTGATCATTTGTTAAATAAAATTTGGTTATCATAATTTTTATTTATCGTAATAGTTATTTTAGTTATCAAAATTTTTAATTGATTTCAAAAGTTTGATATTTTGTTTTCTTGAGCATATTATAAAAATAAAAAATATTTTAAAAATCCTATTCACCTTAAGATCGAAAACCTGTATGTTTCACCCTTACATTCAGAACCAACAGAATCGCATTATTATTATTATAGGCATATAAATTTTATAGAAGAGAGTTGAAGGGTATTGATGTACTTTCACCTAGTCAAAAAGGATGATTCTTTTTTAGAAGGATTTTAATCGAACATTTACAATCGTACCCCCAGAAGTGAGGGTGAGCTCCCAATCAATGAAGGAGTTTGAAGACTTTTGAGATTGGCCCATTCTCCACCACAATCGTCATTTCTCAGCTCAACCTTCTACTCTCTCTCTCTCTCTCTCTCTCTCTCTTCAATGGCCTTGCGTTTGCCTCTGTCTCCGCCGTCCTTTGCCTGCTACGGGAAGCAGCCGGTGGCTTCAGTTTCGGACTGGAAGAGTGGATGCTTCTTGAGTTCTAAGAGCTTGAGTGTTAGCAGCAGCAGCAGCAGCAGCAGCAGGAGCATTGGTGGAAATGGATCCTTTAAGGTCAGTTCCAGCTTGGAAACCGCCGGACCTACCGTCGGCCAGGTCACTGAGGTCGACAAGGATACTTTCTGGCCCATCGTCAATGCCGCCGCCGATAAAACCGTTGTGCTCGATATGTACACCCAATGGTCACTATACTTTCTCTCTCTCTCTCTCTCTTCTCTTCAATCCTACCCGATGCTTTCTGTTCTGGACTTTCTAGATCTACTGCTTTTGGAAATTTGAACACTAATTTCGACTTCTTTTGTCAAATGCTTCAAACAATTCTACAAGTTGATTCCCACTCCTGTTCCCATTTTGAGTTCACATCACTGACTTCGACCTCAATATTAGGAGAAATGATACTCACATTCAATTATTTATTTATTACTTACGTAGTTTTCAAATACTGAATTGTTCTCTATTTTAGGCAACTTCGCTTCTTCAGACTGCCTATTTGTGCTGCTGCCTTTCTACCGGTGATTTTTTTTTTTTTTTTTTGGCTTTCAACTGATGATTTTTTTTTTCTAATCTGTGAGTGTTCGAGCCAACTTGTACTCAACTACTTCAAGTATTATCTGATTGTACAACATTTGGATGTTAATAAAAGTTTTAGTAAATTATTTTCTAAGTAGGTGACTATCATGGATTGAATTCATCA
Source organism: Cyclanthera cordifolia (assembly GCA_037832605.1). Taxonomy (NCBI): domain Eukaryota; kingdom Viridiplantae; phylum Streptophyta; class Magnoliopsida; order Cucurbitales; family Cucurbitaceae; genus Cyclanthera; species Cyclanthera cordifolia. The sequence goes on along the minus strand of JBBMEG010000015.1, from coordinate 1,473,982 downwards.
CATGTTAGTTATTTATGACACTCTTGATTAGTTATTTATGACAACTCTTGACTAGTATGTTAGTCTATGATGGTCGGTTTCTCTTTGTTAATTGATGTATGATTTTTGGTGAAGAAAACTTGAGAAAGAATGAGAAAGTGGTTATCTAGAAACACACACACAACTAGGCTAGAGAATCATAAATCCCATAATGTTGCATAGCTTTAATTTTGTAATGTGTAAGTTTATGCATTAAAAACCCCCCCTTCGCCTGTGAAGGCCTTGATTTTCTGGCGGAATCCACTTTTCTGTTTTGTTAATTTGTTAAGATACATTGTTTCTACTGAAGGTTGACATTTGAATTATCTTTGTTTATTTGTCCTTAAATACTACACTGAAGGTGTGGACCCTGTAAAGTGATAGCCCCCAAGTTTAAAGAACTGTCTGAGAAATATGTTGACGTTATCTTCCTAAAGCTTGACTGCAATCAAGACAATAAGGTTTGTTTCATAATCACTACTGACTTGCGAATAGATATGCGTAAATCATATGGTACAAGAACAGTTTGAGTTTTGATGGTGTGATTTATTTGGCAGCCATTGGCAAAGGAACTCGGGATAAAAGTAGTGCCGACTTTCAAAATTCTGAAGGATAAAAAGGTTGTTAAAGAAGTAACTGGGGCTAAATTTGATGATTTAGTTCATGCCATTGACGTTGTAAGATCCAGCTGAAAACTCTCTTCTCTTCTTCTTCTTTGTACATTTGACTGATGCAACACCTGTTATTTATATATTACTCTCTTAATTTAATGATTTTGTGAACTGTTCAAGTCCTGAGGAAGAAGTAATTCAACCATATTATTAGGTTGTTGGAAATGGTTTCTGTATATACATGTTCATTATGGACAATGGCAACTGTTGCTACATGTTCTGATTTTGTTTTTCTATAAAACGTTTGATGCATTCAGACAGTCATTGTTGGTGGTTTATCATTGCCATTATTTGAAGCGTAAATAATAATTATTTAAGTTATCATCATCAGAGGTGCAGGTAAGAGTTAATAAGTTATCATTTTCTGTGTATCTGTGTTTTAAGTACTGTTGGGATTTTGAAGAAAATTGTATCACGTCTAAAACATTAGTGTGCTTCAACCACACACTCTGTAAATAAAATGAGTATGTGACTTTGTTTTTAAAGCATTTCATTAAGTCCTTCAAGTTTGATGTACTTATTCTAGTTTATTTTTTTTGATATTCTTTTGTGTGCAAAGGGTAACGAAATCAGGTGAGAGAATTATGTGTGCAGTAGTAATTTTTTACGCAGTAGAAGTTATTAACGTTCGTGATTCTTTCTCTTAATTTCATAGTTGATAATTAGAAGTTTTTTCCCAACAGGTAATATGAGCTATCACTATATGTGTTTGGCTGCAAGTAATTAGTGGAAAAGGTTAAGAGTGAAGATGAATTAATGAATCCTACAATAATGGTTATTAGGCTGTATGCTTTTTATTTTTTAAAACAGGTATTGATATTTTTTTTATGTACAAGTTGGGGGACGGGAACAACAAACCTTACATAGAGGACACTTCAAGAATTTGAATCACTGATCAAATGCTTGTTAATGGATTACTATTGCCAGTTGAGCTATGTTTGCTTTGACAAAATAGACATCTATATTAATAACATTTACACGGAATAATCACTATTCATTACCCAATTGTTCAACGTTTGTCCACCTCAATCTTTTTATTGTTGGAGCCGGTAACAGTGGCTCATATTTCCTATGAATTTTAGTTATATACCTATGTCAATCAATTCTTTTGATTTGTTGATATTCCCTCTTCTTCTTCTTTTTATTTTATTTTCTTGGTGTAGTGTTTGTCATTACTTATTAGTAATCTTATGAAAACACTAGTGTGGTGATAATAATCAATGGAGAATTATTAGATAATGTTGTCCCAAAATGGATTCTCCTTTTTTCAACATTATATCCAACAGAGTAAAACTACTAATCAGATTGTGCAGCCATTTCCTCTCTTTCTCCTTCTCTAAATTGCAACTGCAACTTGACTGTTCCCCACCATCACTCTAATCTTCAATTATTTTCACACGATAAATCATCTTTACATTACAACAATTTTTAACTTTTAGATTATAGTTGATCAAGAATTGAAGTTTTGTAGAGGATTAAATCACATTTTGTCATTGTTCCGTTGGTCTCTAAATTTAGAGAACGGTCAATTTAGTTTCAAAACTTTAAAAGCAGTCAATTGGACTAGGAACTTTCAAAATGTATAATTTTGTCTTTGAATGGATGTTTGGATTGAAATTTTAAAAGTATTTAAAGTTAGTATTTAGAATCATAATCTATTTCGAATATTTAGAAGTAATGATCACCGTAAAAAACTTATAATCATCTGATTGGACTTAATTTTGGAATGAACAAACTTGATGATATGAATCATTTGAAAAATAAATGGATTCGATTTGTAGTAGATCTCTTACAAGATCAATTCAAATGGGTTCTAGTTCATTTCGAAAATATGGTTCGAGAATCTATGTGGAGCAATTAGACATAAATTGGTATCGACTCCACATAATTTGGTCAATAAAAAACTTTCTTAGATGTAATTTTTAAGTGTTAAGAATTAATATTTAAAATGAGAATTTATTTTGAGTATTTAGAAATAATGATTAATACAGTCAAAAGCTTGTGTTGATGTAATTTTAAAGAGTATTTAAAATTAATTTTTGAATGAAGACTTATTTTAAGTATTTAGATATAATGATTGCAATCAAAAATTCGTTTGGATATAATTTTTTTTAGTAATAAGTAAATACTAATTTGAAATACTCACTAAAAACAACAATGGCAATGTTTATAAACCATTGGGAACAAAAAATAAAAAATAAATAGAGAACAAAAAGTTATAAACTTAATCTATCAGCATCACCTTACAAATTAATTTTCTACAAATTTGTTTAACAACCGTCACAAATGTTAGGGTGATGGGTTCAGGTCCTCACATCCCAGCTAATCAAGAAAAACCAATTTCCACACTACAGACTCATCGCACCATATATTATATAATATAAAATTTCCCTTGCTAACTGCGAACCTTGAAGATAATATAAAATCAACCCAAGTGAAGACATTCAAGTTTGTAATTAATAATAATACAGGCAGTTCAGTTTCAGAAATAAATTCACGGGAGGAAATGATTATTGAAATATTCAATAAAATGAAGCTGCCTCAGCCCAGCATCATTCTCAAATACAGTGAGAAATCAAAATTTCAGGAGAAAACTAAATGGAAAGCATGCGAAGCTTTCGTCTATTTTGCCTGAGGGTGAGAAGCAATAAAATCAACAGCAAGATTGATAGAAGTGATTTTGTCTGATTCATTATCAGGAATTTCAAACCGGAACTCTTCTTCAAGAGCCATCACAACCTCCACAGTATCTAAACTGTCCAATCCTAGATCATTTTGAAAATGAGCCGTTGGGGAAACCTGCCACACAAATTTTAATATGCATTATATAAACCCTTCAAATAAATGAATGCAGTGCTTCAAGTTATTTTTTGCAGTGTTGTAGGGTATTAGAATAGAGAGCAACAGTAGAATTTTTAGAGAGATTGAAAAATGGGAGGAGGAGGCTCGGCCGCTGGCTGAGTTTAATGCATATGATACTATCTACCAATGGTCCCTCACTCATAAGAGTCGATGATCAATTTGCATATCCATTTATGTGGGAGAAGGTTACTATATAACTACCCTTCTTTGGATCCTATCAATTACCTTCCCCTTTTAAAGCACCTTGTCCTCAAGGTGGGGATACAAAAAATGAAACAAAAAATTCCTTTGACTAAACACACATGTGTTATTTACGTTCCTGAACTCTTCTTATTCCTCCTAGTGTATACAAGTAATGGTTTCCGGTTCTCATCAGCCGAGATAAAATGGCCCAAATATTCGATGCGGTTCAACCCGAATTGACACTTCTTGCATTGGCCACGAACGCATGTGTGTAATACTTCAAAGACTAACGCGAGATGCTCCACATGTTCTTCCATTGATACACTATAAACCAAGATGTCATCAAAGAAAACTAGTGCAAATTTTCTAAGATACGGCCTCAATATTTCATTCATCACTGACTGAAATGTCGCCGGTGCGTTCCTCAATCCAAATGGCATGACCACAAACTCGTAATACCCTTCGTGAGTACGAAAAGCTGTTTTGTGAATGTCCGACGGTTTCACTCGAATCTAGAGATACCCCGCCTTTAAATCAATCTTTGAAAAAACTACTGCTCCATGTAATTCATCGAGCAATTCATCCACCAACGGAATTGGGTATTTGTCTGGCACCGTCGCCTGAATCAACGCTCTGTAGTCTATACAAAATCTCAACTGTCGTCTTTTTTACGAACCAACAGAACTGGGCTTGAGAAAGAACTCGTACTAGGCCGCACAATTCCTGCTATCAACATTTCCTGTACTAACTTTTCAATTTCGTTCTTTTGATATTGTGGGTACCTGTATGGCCTCACACTAATTGGCTCCTTTCCCGCGTATAGTTCGATCGCATGATCACAGTTTCGCTGGGGCGGTAACTCTGCTAAAGATTCAAAAGCAAAAGTATATTGTTTAAGCAACGAATGTAATGCATACGGTACCTGAGACAGGTCTGGTGTTGCTCTGTTCCTCCACCTCACCAATGTGGGACATTTGCCACAAGGTGAGTATTCCAACAATCTCCAACATGCCCCCTCAAGATGGCACCATTTAGGGAAAGTCATCTAGGACTAGATCAGAAGGATATTGTTTAAGCAACGAATGTAATGCATACGGTACCTGAGACAGGTCTGGTGTTGCTCCTGTTTCCATACGCGAGGCATCAACCGATTCCAATCTATTCAGCTCAATTAACAGCCCTTGATCTTCAGGTCGTAAGGATTTCATCATGGACTTCAATGAAACTTGAGCCTTGACCAACTTTGGATCCCCTGTAGCTCTACATTCCACGATCCAATTGCAAAACGCATTTTTAGATAACGGTAATTAAATTCTACCTTTCCCAAAGTTGCTAGCCAAGCCACTTCTAGGATTACATCTGCACTGCCCAGCGGTAATGGCAGGAAATCGTTGATGATTTTCAATTCTGCTAATTGTAGCTCTACCCTTTTACATACGCCAGTAGCACGTACTGAGTCTCCTATGCCCAACACAATTCCATAATCATTCGAGGGTTCTACAGGCAACTGCAATTTGGCTACTACTACATCTGAAATGAAATTATGAGTAGCTCCACTGTCAATGAGAACCACCACCTCCAATACCCCTAATTGTGCCCGTAACCTTCGATGTCTTCGAGGAACTTAGTCTCATCAATGAGTTTAATGATAAGGACGCCATCTCCCGTTCACTGTCCTGGCCCTCCTCCAGCAATTCAAAAGACTCATCTAGCGAGATAGCCATTTCCTCTGATTCGGTCCCCAACACCTCATCCCGGACAACCAGAACCTACAGGGTTTGTAATTCTTTCATCTTACAACGGTGGCCTAGAAAGAATTTCTCGTCACAATGAAAACATAAACCCTTATCCTTCCTATTACGTATCTCGCTGTCAGTTAGTCGCTTAAACGGTGTCGTCGTACCCGATGTCACTGCATTTGCCACATTGGACGAGCTTGGACTCCCCTTATTCGGGGTGAACGTAAAGGACCGCGAGTTTGACCCTCCTGAATTACTCAAACCAGACACAGTATTTCCAACACTTGACCGTCCCATACCGGCTGAAGTTCCCACTCCTCTTCTCTTAGCTTACACCGCTAAGTCATCCTCAATCAACTGCGCCATATTCATCTTAGCTTTGATTCCCACGGGCCTTAATCTTCGCATTTCGCTTTGAATTTCCACTTTCAATCCGCTCTCGAATTTTCCCTCCAACACTTCGTCAGTGACATCCCTCATTCCTTTGGCATAACGCTCAAACAATCGCCGATACTCCTTTACGGATCCCGTTTGCTGTAGACTCATTAGTAGCGCATAACGGCTAGCTTGAGCTGATGATTGGAAACGTTCCAACAGCAACCCTCGAAACTCAGCCCATGAATAAATCGGTGCCTGGTCCTCCTCATATTGGTGCCATTCCAACGCTTCACCTTCAAGGCACATTACGGCTGCATCCAACACAGGGTCCTCCTCCTCAAGGCCTTTAAAAATCGGCACTTCAAGTTTCCAAAGTCGCATGTCAAACAGCGGAAACTCCTTACCCACTGCATTCTGCCCAGACGTTGGATTCGCCCGCTGTGTCGGGTTTTCCCAGCCAATGCGGTGTGACAATGACGGCCTTGCAGCACCCCACTCCCAGTGTGCACCATCACCCCGTGGAACTTCGCCACGCCCACACCACGCTCCATCGCCTCGCGGTCCGGCTTCTTCGCGCCCTCACTCCTCTGGCGCAGCCCCCAGACCACGCGATGTTCCTCCCCACGCTCGCTCTCCCCCAGTCTCCCATCGCGCCAACCCGTCGTGCACAGAATCGCGTCGTCGCCCATCGCGCCAGTCGCGCCGCTCGCCTCGCGCAAACTCCTCCCCTGCGTCGCGCATCTCCTCGTGATCACGTCATCGCCCATCGCGCCAATCGCACCACTCTCCTCGCACAAACTCATTCCCTGTCTCACGCATCTCCTCGCGATGGCATCGACGCCAATCACGCTGATCGTCTCGCACGGTTTCAACTCCTGTCTCGCGCACACCTTCACGGTTCAATCGCCAACTCTCACTGAACGGCGCATCCTCTCGTACATCTCCCAGCCCCCCTCGGCCTCGATCAGACCCGCTACCACGCAAAATGACCGGCCGCGTCCCGGTTTCCCCCAAACCCAGCCCAAGAACCGGTTCGATCGCCAAGAATCCTCCAAGATCCGGTTCGGCGGTTTTTTTTCCTTTCAGGTTTTCCTCCACGCCAGAATCCCCTCCCGCTGACTTCAACGCGAGCATCGCCTTCATCTCTTCACGAAACGACTCCAAACTATCTGCGACTGCTTGCTGTTTAGCTTCAACCTCGGCAAACTGTTTTTTAACTGCTCCTCCAACGCCTGCTGCCTCACGATCAAGTCCGCCGTGTTCTCTTCCAGTGACACAATTCGTGTATCCATCTTCCCGACCATTCCCGAATCGAACTTGCTCTGATACCAATTGATAGTATCTACCAGTGGTCCCTCACTTATAAGAGTCAATGATCAATCTGCATATCCATTTATGTGGGAGAAGGTTACATTATACAGGCTAGGGTAGTTAACAAACTAACCACCTAACCACTAACCACCTAAGCAAGTAGTTTACTATATAACTACCCTTCTTTGGATCCTATCAGCATCCTTGTGGCTTCAGTCACTACACTTTTTTTAAATTGTGATCTATGTGTGGTTATGGTCTTTGTAATTTTCTCTCCCGAGTTCTCTTCCTTTCTATTGTAATTTCATACCTCAATAAATTGTTTCTAATCCAAAATGTATAATTCTTTTGGATTGGAACCTTTAACATAGGGCCAGAATCCTTTTTTGTATCGGGATTGGTTTTCTTATAAGAAACGTGCAACTTTCATTAATAAGATGAAGTTACAAAAGAAGAGAGGGAGAAAGAAGGTAGGGGCCAATCATAGGGTTGATACATCGATAAAACGGAGAGAAAAGAGGGGGAGGCCAATCATAGAGTCCATATCAAGCATACAAAGGAGTAGAAATCCTATATTCAATTGATAATTTGAAAGACGACACTTAGATGAAACAGTCCTGAGAAGATGCAGCCAATGAAGAGAGAGCTCATGAAAGTTAAGAAGAGTGAGAAGTTGTGGGGTTGTCCATCATGTGGAGGGAGATGCTGATTGATTGCCACGATCAATCCGAACTCTTCGAAGTTGAGCCGATCAGCACCACAAGGGAAAAGATAAGTTGTGACCTTATGTTCACCGGAGAGTAAAAGGGGAGATGAGAGTAAGATGAAATCCTTTCATGTATGCAAGAGCTCCAAGGGGAGAAAGAAGATCGCCACGAGGGGAGAGGAGCGACATTCCATGGCTTCGAAATGGGTTCGTTGCATTGAGGTCGGCGAAGATCTGAAGGAAGGAGGGGAAGGCCCTTGGTTGCAAGGGATGCCCATCTTTAGAGAAGCGGAACGAAGGCCATCCTTGGTTTAGTCGAGGGAGAGAGTACAAACTTAAAAATTTAAAAGAAAGAGATGATGTAATCAGGGAAGGTTGGAGAAGAATAAGAAAACAAAGTCAGATGGTGTGTGGCAAAGGATGGAGGAGAAAAGGCTCGTCGGAGGAAAGGCAGTGGAAGATGAAGATGTGGATGGCAGGGAGGTTGAAAGCTAGTCGGAGAAGGTGGATTGGGAGCAATGAGTGATCGATGGTGGCTAGGCATGGTGGAGAAGGAGGAAGAAGAGGGAGAAGCAAGAAAACAAAAGATAGAGATGAAGAAGATGAAGAAAGGAAATGAGGATGGTGGTCTGGCAAGGGTGCTTGACGACAATGGGCTTCCCCGCGCCAAATAAGCGTCAATGAGAAGGAGAAAGTCGCTAGGGTTTATAGAAAGAGGTGAGAGGTTTTCAAATTTCAAAATTTTAGAGAGAGGAATACCATTTTCATTACCATAATTTTCTTTTTTTGTATCAGCATTTGTTTTTGTATGCATTGAAATTTTTTCATTTTTTCAAAGTGAGTGGTTTCTTAGCGGCCATATTTATAATGTTTCAACATAAGTTTCTCATGAGAACAAATATTTTTTGATATCCACTAGGAGCACAGACAACTAATATCCTTGTCACAAACGGCATGACAACAATACTTTCAGTCACTTTTTGGACACGGGATCGACACTCAAAATCTGTGTCTTCCTTTATTATTATTATTTTTAATTTTGGATACTTCCAACACACCGTTTAAGAGTTTTATGTTTCAAGTGGTCATCCTTGAAGGTAGATGGACTAAAATGGAAAAAATAAAGAAAGAGATAATATGGATGGAGACGAGGGAAAGGAGATAAAAGCTAGACTTATAAATTTTGTTATGTTGGCTTTTAGTAGACACTTGAGAATGTGAGATCTTGTTATTTATTGGATTTAAATGAACTCAAATAACTAGCTACGTGAAATTCAAACACTAATTGAATTTTCATGTTCATCTTTATTTTAATTGTTTTTCACAGTTTATTCCCAAGGGGTGGCATTGTGGTCGAAGGCTTGAGTTTTGAAGGTGTGCTACCCTCAAGGTCTCAAGTTCGAGACCCACATGTGACATTAATTTGTATGTCTCTCGGTGCCTAGCTTAAGGACGGGTGTGGTTACTCCGGGTATAATGGAGCAAAACTCCAATTTCCCAGTTTCCAAAAGAAACATATTTTTCATAGTTCGTAAATAACCTAAAATATTTTGGATTTTATTTTTTAATAATAATAAATGACGTGTCTCCTATGTATCCGTATCCTATGTTTTAAATAATGGTATGTCCCCATGTGTATCAGTTTCCACGACCATGCTATTTAGGATATCCATGAATGTTCGAGACAGTTTGTGCGCACCTCGATTATTCTCAAAAGACATACTGACGACCCTAAAATATTTAGATGACAAGAAAATTAATAAAAAAAATTAATTTCTAAGTAGGTGGCCATAAACGATTGAACCCAGAAGGGCGCTATCATGTATAACCATGACCACTACTGTCCATGTATCAACACTGAGTAAAGCTATTGAATTTTAGATGTAATTTTGCCCACATCCGCTTGGATTATGATCACCCAAAATATACTTCTTGTGAATGGATTCAACCAGACTTCTATAAAATAATGAATCCTGTTTCAATAGTTTTTTTAATGCGTTATAACATTGGTAATTTACCAACCGAGCAAATTTTCAAGTGCCATGAAAACACAAAATATAACCACAATGTTCTCACATCTTGATTTCAGATCGCCAACAAAATCAACCCTAAATTAAAAATTTATGAAACTAATTGAAAGCCACCGCAAAAACAAATGAAATCCCTCAGAAACTCAACTAATTATGTAATTTGAAACCCAACACAATGAATCAAAGCAATCCTTAATGGAATCGAGTATTTATCATACCTTGGAAGGATCGACTTTCTGAAAATTCTTAACAACGGATATGACGCGGTCGGTGACTTCCGATTTGTCAAGAAAAGAACCCCTTGCTTCCTCAGAGAAGAGACGGCGTCGAATCGCATTGAAAGGATTGACATAGAGAATAGGGCCGTTGGATTTGGGCAAAGCCTGTACGTGAACTCTAAAATACTTCAGTACAGAACTCCTCGCCGTCATTGGAAATGAAATATGCAGTTACAAAGAGCTCAAGGAAATGGCTGCTCCTGAAGGAAGTTTTATGGATTTTCGACGCAAGGCAACCAAGATGCGGAGAAACCTATTTTGAGATTTTGGTTTGGGTTAAATTACTATATACGTTTTTTTCTTTTTTCTTTTTTTATAAAATGATTGAATTATTTATTTCCGTTGAAGTTTCTCTAGTTGAGATTTGAAAA
>JBBMEG010000015.1:1443142-1463335 GCA_037832605.1 Cyclanthera cordifolia | reverse complement strand
TTTTTTCTTTTTTCTTTTTTTATAAAATGATTGAATTATTTATTTCCGTTGAAGTTTCTCTAGTTGAGATTTGAAAAAGATTGAGCGAAAAATGAAAGAGAGGTAATAGCCAGAAAACGTACTTTTAATTGAAGGCTAAACCAAGTATTTAAATACCTCATGTCACGCAAAGAGAGGCACTAACAAATTGAACAGAAAAATAACAAAACAACAAAAACAAAAATTCAACGGAAATATTACACACAGTTGCCAAACGACGTTGTTTACAAACTTTACAATTTTAAAAAAACTTCTTCACAAAACGGCGTCGTTACTACTCTCTTCTTCAATATCTGTTCTATGTTTCTTTTTACACATGTAGTTTTGCATTGGACCTATAAGGCGTATGTGGCATTGACGTATAAAATTTAAGAGGGCCTTTGGACCACTAGTTAGATTAATATAGACCGAGAGTTATGATAAATGGAAGTTATTATACACATGGGTTATCATAAATTATGTTTGGAGTGCAGATTGTTATAGGTAAAATATTTTGCGAAATATCCAGATAAGTCCTAAAACGTCTCAAAAGATAGCCAAAGCCATTGTGACCCCAATGAGTCGGCCAAGACCATTCCGGCTCCTCGGGGGTCGGTTTAACTAGGGCTTGACCTCCCTGGTTGGTCAAGCCCACTCTGACCCCTAGAGGTCGGTTGAAAGAGGTCGGGACCCCCTAAGGGTCGCCCATGGAGGCCTTGAGGAATTGCCCTAAGTACAAAGAAATAAAGAAAAACTACAAGAAAGGTAAAACGGATTAACATAAGTCTTGTTTAGTGTGAGAATTTTCCAACTCTCGGATAATTGATTCAAGAGTTATTTAACATGTGTGTTATTCATTTAAGGAAGTGACTATTGTGAGTTGTTAGACACTGGAGGTTAGCACTACATAAGTTGTTTCAAACTTCGACAATGGGTAATAGTAGAACAAACGACGAAAAATTTATCTAGAATCCGACACATATCTATGAAATCTAAGATTAGTTCACATAAATTTCAATAGGATTAAAAGATTAGTTAAAAGTGATTCTCTAATTAGATTAGAGATGAACACTATACTTGTATGTGAATCTTGCATATAAGGTAAGATGACCAAAAGACTCTTTACAATGAATGGCACTAAAGTCAAGCAACTCAGAACTTATACATTCAGACCTATGTGATTTGATGATGTTAAAGCTCGAGGAGGGTACGAGTACTTTGTATCCTTTACGGATGACTACTTAAGATTTTGTTACATTTATCTAATGCAGCATAAGTAGGAGACTATTGAAAATTTCCAGGAGTTTAAAATTGACGTTGAGAACATACTAGACAAAAAGATTAAAACACAACTATCGGATTGTGGTGGAGAGTATATAGACCTAGATTCAAGAACTACTTAGTAAAACATGGAATAACGTTCCAACTCTTGGCCCCTGGAACGCCTCGCAGAATGGTGTTTTACTAAGAACCCCTACTTAGTAAAAGGGTTTACAAATGATTTGCTCAATGATGAGCTTTGCTTAACTGCTAATATCGTTTTGGGGATACATGTAGGAGACCGTGTTATTTATTTTGAACTTGGAACCCACAAAGGGTGTCTTGGAGACAACTTATGAGTTGTGGAGAGGACGTAAAGGTGGCTTACGTCACTTCAAGATTTGAGGATGTTCGACCAATGTGCTGATTACAAATCCGAAAAAGTTAGAACCATGTTCAAAGCTATGCCTTTTCGTATGCTACCTCAAGAAAACGAGAGAGGGTTATTTTTATATCCCATAAGAGAATTATAGGGTTTTAATCAAAATAGATAAATATGTTAATCACCTCTTGTAGTGTGTGCAGCAGAATCCACACTAAAAACCCAAAAAAAAGCGAAACGATCAACAGTGATAATCACGAGGATATACTTTTTTGTTCATAACTTAAATCATTTATTTTCAAATGCACCAAATGGACTCGCTTAGAGAATGAGAAGTGTTTTACAACTAGGATTTTTCTCTCAAAATGCATGTCTATTTATAGGCATGTAAATTGAGTTATATGTTTCTTAAGTTACAGTTTTTATTTATTTACTAATAAATAAACAAATGACTTAAGAAAATTAATATGTAACTTAATTGTTAATTAAGTAAATAATAACTTAGTAAACAAGAAATAAATAACTTACATATTAAATAAATAACTTACATCTCCCACTCACACATAATGCACTTTCATTATGAGCGTATAAAACAAAAATCTCATTCTCATTACTCAACCAAAGGAACACATCATTTTCCATTTGTATCAAAATTACAAGAAAATAAGTCGTGTGACCGTCATACTTTTAGCTTGAGAGCTCGTCACTTTATAATGGTTAAACATATAAAGTTACCTAAAGTTGAAATGAGTTAGTATGAAGTGCCCTAGAGTCATTTAGTCACATTGATCATCACTTAAGATCTCTTTTGATATATTACATTTACATATTTGTGTATTCACAACTATATCACAAAAGTATAATTGGTCGACCAGTGAGTACACAGTAATGTGACACATGAAATGATCTTCCCTTTTGAAAAAAAAAAATCAACTTCAAAACAATTATTTTCTAGGTAGGTCCCATTAGATCAAATCATTCATGATCTTTGATAACCTCCTTAAGAAAGCTAACATTGTAATGAAACTTCAAAACTTTAACTAAAAGGTCATAAGGGTACTAATTGAGCTTTCTCAATCTTAAGGGTCTCATACAGTGAAGAAGTAGAGATCAAATAACTTCAGTTTTCCTATATGGTCACATTTAGCACATGTGGTATGAAACATATGTTACAGTATTCTACTCTTTAGCATCAGAGTGTATGTCTCTTCTAATACTGTACAAATGATAGTATAGGTAAACTTAATACCTTACTCGAGTCCATCACTCTACTTTCATATTCTATTAACAAATGACTACATGACTTTCATCTATCATTCCTAGACAGTTTAAGAAGAATAGTGGGATTTTTACCTTCAATCATAACATGATCTCATCTTGATTACTTATCAAAGTGATATCTTCTTTTAAGCATTTGCTCTCATTTTACTGTACCATCATAACAATAAAATTGCTTAAAAGTATCTCAATTCTAATTGACACGTAAGTCATAGAAACGATTACTTGTATGAGAAAGTCATTCTATTGTTCGACATACATTTGATTGAATGTACTAAACATTTATGTGTATACACAATAAAGTACATAACTTTATTTCATTACTCAAAATAAGCATAATACAATTTGTAACGACTAAAAAGTCAAAACCTACGGAATCCTAGAGATTTAATATGTCTATTAAAAACATCTCTAGGAATAGGCTTAGTCAAGAGGTCTACAACCATGTTCCTCGTTGAAATGTATTGCACATTCACTTCCTTTTGTGCAACCATGTCCCTTACAAAATTATATTTTATGTCTAAGCTTTGTCTTGGAGTGATACTTGGTGATACGATCCAATCAACGACCCATTGCATGTATCAAAAGGCCCTATTACTAAGAGTAAGGCAAAGAAGATTCAAGAGCCTTATACATTACATCTTCAAATGCTTGCTGATGCACAATAAGAGACAAAGTTTTTTTAGGCCAAATTCATTTACAACATAAGCACAACAAGTCAAGAAGAGAATAAAATTAAGATGACATGAAGGAAATCATATATTGTGGAAATTCAACATTGCATAATTATTAATGAAGGAATTTTCCAGATTTCAAATTTTGGGACTTTTTAAATTCAAACAAGCTCATAATTGCCTAAGACTTTTTAGATGAGTTTGTTAGGTGTATTTAAATCCAATCCACCATTTTGTCTAGCATTTAAGTCTCTCAATTGATGTACAATTGACTTTGAGCTTCATATGTCTTAATTTATATAAAGTGCATTTAAGAGGTTTTTAAGACATTTAGTATTCCAAGCCCTGCACGAAATTTAGGCCTTAAGAATGGCTTGTAATACGTCATTTTGGAAATATTGATATCAAAACTAGAATTTTCTTGACCCCATTTGGTGTTGTTTTTTTTTTCAAATCTTGCTTTAGGTTTGAATGTAAAATCAATTCATTGGATTAGTCTTGATTAAACTAATTATGGAGTGAGTTCTTTTAGGATCTAAGAGTGACCATCATAGGTTCTAAGTGTGATCTAAGAGTTTCCACCATTCTAACTTAACTATTGGTTGGGACCGAGTGTTGAGTTTTTCATATTTGTGAGATTTTACAAGGATCTTAGAAGGACCTCTAGCTTTGTAAAATCAAGCAACGTTGGAGCTTATCATTTGGTATCAGAGCATTGGCCGACATTCTTTGGCCGGCTCTAGAGGTGAACTATCTTTACTTTGTTATTGTTTGTTTTTTTTTATCTTAATTTCTTTTTGTAAGAAGTAAGTGTATCACTTGGATATACTTTCTAGAAATTTCTTGTTTTGCTCTTGGATCAAAAAAAAAAAAAACCAGAAAAAAAAAAGAAAGAAAAAAAAATCAATAGCAAAAAGAAAAAAAAAAGAATTTAAAGGATCCAAGGCACATTGAAATTCTTTTGTAGTTGTTTATGCTTTGTTTCAAAACTGACTTGTTGATCATAAGTTTAAATTGTTCTAGTCTTATTTTGTGAGATTTGATTTTTTTTTAAAAATTGGTTTTATTTCAAGTTTAAAGTGAGATTGCACAAAAAAAAAAATTTAGACCAACCCTTACATCTTTGACCTAGTACCAAAAGCCTACCTTTGAGTGATAAACACGAGTGTCCCGAGTGAAATCTTTGTGTGAAGTGTAGAGATGTCCATTTTGTTATTTGCAACTCTTGTAGGCTAAAATATCTCGAATTACTCGGAAAAGGTTAGGGCCCACTCGGGGGCCGACCAATCCAACGCTGACCCTCCGGGGGTCGGCCACGCCATTGCCAACCCCCCGGGGGCCAGCCAAGTAAGTCCGACTCCCCTGGACCCGAGAGGTCAAGACTCTCTGAAAAAGCCGACCGAGTCTAAGTAACCACTGGGTCCACTAGTATGGCCGGGAGTTACGCTGAGTAGGCCAGCCCGAATGGATTGGTCGTGGAGGTCAGGACTCTCCGGAGAGTTGACCGAGTACAAGTAACATATGGAAGAGCTGCACCCCGTGGCGTCCCTCGTTACAATGAGTAAGTCAGCTTGAGTGGGTTGGTCGTGGAGGTCAGGACTCTCCAAAAAATCGACCGAGTCCAAGTAAAGTACAAAGACGCTGCACCCCATGGCGTCCCCAGCTACAACGAGTAGGCCAACCCGAGTGAGTTGGTCGTGGAGGTTAGGACTCTTATGTGGACAAGTCGATCGAGTCCAAGTAACCTATGGATGCGTTGCACCTCTTAGCGTCCCCCGTTACAACGAGTAGGTCAGCCCGAGAGGGTTGGTCGTGGAGGTTAAGACTCTCCCCTATGAGTCGACCGAGTCCAAGTAACGTAGGGAGACGCTGTACCCCGTTGCGTCCCCGGTTACAAGGAGCAGGTCAACCTGAGTGGGTTGGTCGTGGAGGTGAGGACCCGTAAGGGTTGCTCGAGTCCAAAGCTGGCCTCTGAGGAGAAGGTCGAGTAGGCCAACCCGAGTGGGTTGGTCGTGGAGGTTAGGACTTTCCTGTGGATAAGTTGATAAAGTCCAAGTAGCACTAAGAGACGCCGCACACCCGTGGCAACCAAGCGTTACAACGAGAAGGCTGCATCCCTAAGGGGTCGGCCGTGGAGGTGAGGACCTACTAAGGTTGATCAGTCCAAGTAAGTCCAGAGTCAAGACCATTACACCTCCAAAGGGTAACGGTCAGGTGTTGCGACAGTATTCTACCCGGCTTAATGACGAACGTTTCTAATGACCGGCCATTAAGCCGTCTATAAGTGAGCTGCAACGGTTACGAAACCGACTGTTATAAGAGTCAATTCATTCTCCATTCTAAGGGGACGAATCCTAAGCTAATCAAAAAACTAAGTATTCTTGAGCTATTCTAAGTTCTAAGTTATCCACATAAAATTTCCTACTGACTTAGACATCGGAGGCCCTGTGGCTCACACCACACCGGTGTGTCCTTATTTTTTTCTTTTTTGCAGGCCTTTTCGTCCTCAGTTAACCAAATATTACTGTGGATATCCGTTGACCATTTTTCGGCATCAACAGTTGGCATCGTCTGTGGAGATGAGATAGTGTTCTACCTAAAAAAAAGCTAAATTCCAAACATTTTTTCTGTAAAAAATGTCGAGCATTGAAAACGACCACCACCATGGTGTCGAAGGAGAATCAGACGTCGAACACGCTTCGAGAAGAGTTACATCCAGAGGACCTGACGTTGTTCATGTCGAAAACCACCCGGATCTTTAGGGTGCGGTAACCAGGCAAAAACTTGAGCGTACGGACCCAAAGTTCACAGCTTTGAAGGAACAAGTGCAAGGAATGGCGGAGAGTTTGAATCGCCTGGTGGAGTTGCCGAAGATCGGTCGAAAAACTTCGACTAGGCGATAATGATTGGAGGAAGGAGCATTCGGTTCACCAGGGGATTGGATCCAGAACAGCGAAGTCTTCCCGGATGTAGTAAATCAGAAGTAGCCAGCCAAGGAGTACCACGCGAGGGTCATCCACCCCACATCCTTCGAAAACTCCAAGTGCCCGGATGACAGGATCAGACTTGGAAGCGAATCTCGAGAATGTACTCAACCAACGCCGAAGATAGGCGGGGCACGATAGAACCGAGGATCAACCTTGGCTGGCCCAGCTTCGTCTTCTCCAAGATCAGTTGGGGAGCATGAAATAGGCGCAAGACCAAGACGGAGTAGACTTGGACAGTTTGGTCAATCAGGTCGACCCCCCTTCACCAATGAAATCATAGAGGAGTCCGTCCTGGAAAAGTTCAAGCTCCCTGCAATCATGAGGAATGATGGATCTACATATACTGTATAGCACCTGGATTCCTATCGGGCATGGATGGAACTCCATAGAGTCCGAGATGCGATCAAGTGCATAACGTTTTCATTCACGCTCACGGGATCGGCTCGAAGATGGTTTAGGCAGCTCAGGTGCAAGTCCATTGCCCCATTCAGAGAGCTAGCCGGAGCCTTCGTCACCCAATTCTTGGGAGGGCGAGATCAGAAAAAATCAGTCACCCATCTACTGACCGTGAGGCAAAAGAGTCACGAGACCCTTCGAGAGTATATTGCTCGCTTCAACAACGAGGCGTTACAAGTCGAAGGGTACTCCGACAGCATAGCTCTGGCAGCATTCATGGCCGAACACAAGGATGAAAAGTTCCTGTGGTCACTAGGGAAAAATGCTACACTCACTTATGTCGAGCTCCTAACCAGAGCACAAAAGTACATGCGTACTAGGGAGCTAGTCAACTCTCGAGGAGGCACCGCAGGAAGGTGCTCCATTCCAGAGCGTGAGAAGTCAGACACCCGTCGCGAGGTTGACTACAAGGAATCGCGAAAGCGAAGGGCGGAAGAGCGTACAGTGAAAAAAGAGAAGACCGAACGACGAGGGGGTACTACCCAGCCGATTTAAGAAGTACACTCTAAGGGCGGTTCCTATAGAGCAGATCTTGATAGAGATTCAAGATAAGGAGAAGCTAAAATGGCCAAGCCGGATTAAGGCAGGGTCCAACAAAAGAAATAGAGGCAAGTACTGCCTATTTCACAGGGACCACGACTACGCTACCTCGGACTGCTACGACCTCAAAGAGTCCATAGAATGCCTCATCCGAAGAGGACGATTGGACAACTACGTGGAACGGGGTGAAAAACGTTTGAGTCACCTAGCAAGAAAAGAGGAGGCAAAAAGTCACCACCGTCACCGGAGATCAAAACAATCGTCGGAGGACCGGCTGAAGGAGAGTCCAACCGAAGTCGGAAGGAAAAAGTGAGACAAGCCAGACGCCTACTTAGGGGCGAGGAAGTATGGATAATGGGAGCAGTGGACGAACAGCTTAGCTTCACTAACGCTGAAGCTGTAGGATTACACCAACCGCACAATGACGGCTTAGTAGTGTCTTTGACCGTCTCCAACATCCGCGTCAGAAGGATCCTCATCGATGGAAGGAGTTCGACGGATGTGCTGTCACTAAAGCCTTACAACGCCATGAAACTGGAAAGGGAAAGGCTCAAGCCAAACTCAACGCCCCTGGTTGGTTTTGGCTGGAGCACTTTGATCCCTGAAGGATCAGTCGAGCTCCCGGTAACTTTAGGCGAAGGGGACAGCATAGTCATGCACTTCGTCAATTTCTTGGTGATGAACGACAACTCCGCCTACAATGCAATACTGGAAAGACCCACAATCCATGGGCTAAGGGGGGTCGTGCCAACTTACCACCAAGTGATAAAGTTCCCTACTCCTATGGAGGTGGGGAAGTCAAAGGAGAACAGTTACAAAGAGTAGGTCAGCCTGAGTGGGTTGGTCGTAGAGGTTAGGAATCTCCTTAGGAGTCGACCGAGTCCAAGTAATGCAGGGAGACGCTGCACCCCATGGCATCCCGGTCACAACGAGCAGGTCAACCCGAGTGGGTTGGTCGTGGAGGTGAGGACCCGTAAGGGTTGCCCGAGTCGAAAGCCGACCTCTGAGGAGGAGGCCGAGTAGGCCAACCCGAATGGGTTGGTCGTGGAGGTTAGGACTTTCATGTAAATAAGTAGACCAAGAGACGCTGCACACCCGCGGCGACCTAGTGATACAACGAGAAGGTTGCACCCCTAAGGGTCGGCCGTGGAGGTGATGACCTGTCAAGGTTGACCGAGTCCAAGTAACTCCAGATTCAATATTGTTATACCTCTAAAGGGTAATAGTAAGGAGTTATGCCGGTATTCATACCCGGCTTAATGACGGACGTTTCTAACGGTCGGCCATTAAGCCGCTCATAAGTGAGCTGCAGCGGTTACAAAACCGACTGCTATAAAAGTCAATTCATTCTCCATTCCAAGGGGACGGATCCTAAGCTAATCAAGCTAAGTATTCTTGAGCCATTCTACGTTCGAAATTATCCTCCTAAAATCTTCTACTGACTTAGGCATCGGAGGCCCTATGACTCACACCACACTGGTGTGTCCTAATTTTTGCTTTTTTGCAGGTCTTTTCGTCCTCAGCTAAACAAATATTACTGTGGATATCCGTTGACCATTTTTCGGCATCAACAGCAACATATCACATGATGAGGAAAAAGCACCACATGTTCTGAATGTCAATGGTATTCTTCAAGCTATTCAAGGTATGATGGAAATGATGAGAGAAGAAAGAGAGAAAAGAAGAGCGCATCAGCAAAGATATGAACGAGCTTTGCAAGATGAAGGTATGTTAGATTTAGTTGGACAAGAAAGACTGGGTGGAGGAAGAGGTCATGCAAGGGAAGGAAGAAATAACAGTGCAAACATCATACAATCGAGAATGATGAAAATAGTGTATGAAGATAGAGATGTTGGAATTAAACTCAAAATTCCACCATTTAGTAGAACGGCGGACTCTGAAGCATATTTGAAATGGGAAAGGAAGTTAGAACATGTGTTTGATTGTAACACGTATAGCGAGAACAAGAAAATAAAGCTTGTCATTGGTGAATTCACAAACCATGCAGGTGAATGGTATCAACATCTCAAATCCGAAAGAAGAAGAATAGAGGAGGATCCAATAGAGACGTGAGAAGAACTTAAAGAAGTTATAAGAAAGAGGTATGTTCCAAAACATTATGAAAGAGATTTGAAAACTAAATTGCGATGTTTGAGGCAGGGAACAAAAAGTGTTGCTGAATATTATCAAGAGATGGAGTCCTTGATGGAAAGGGCGAAAATTCGAGAAGAAGAGGAAGACACCATGTCAAGATTCCTTTAAGGTTTAGATTGAGAAATTGCTCATCCAGTTGAAAGAAATCCACCACTTACCTTGAAGATGTGTAAAAATCGAAGCTCAATTTAAGGAAGAAAAGGAACATTAAAAAAGGTATCAATCTAAAGCTCATACTTTTTCAAATTATAATAGTTGGAGCAAATATAGTTTTGTGCATAGGAATGAGTCAATGCAACCAAAAGGGAAAATTGTGGCTGCCAAAAGAGTAGAAGTCGAGAGCTCTTCATAAGGAGTTAAGGGAGAAGTTTAGTTATATTCAATGTTGGAAGTGCAAAGGATTTGGGCACATGAGCAAGAAATGTGTCAATAAAAGAGTTACGGTGATGATAAATCACACAATTGATTCTGATGATGATTGTGAGAAGCATAATGAAAAATTTGAGGTTGAATAGGAAGCAAATGAGGATAAGTATATTGAAGAAGGTAACTTAATTTCCTTAATCTCAAGAAGTGTACTTAATGTGCAAATCAAAGAAGAAAAAGTTAAAGATCAAAGGGAAAACTTGTTTCATACAAGATGTTTGGTTAAAGGAAACTCATGTAGTGTTGTCATTGATAGTGGAAGTTGCACGAATGTTGTAAGTAGCTTTCTTGTTAAAAGATTCCAACTTACTACCCGTTCACACTCAAAACCGTACAAGCTACAATGGTTGACAAACAAATGAGAACTTACTGTAAACTCTCAAGCACTTATTCTTTTTACTTTAGGAAGATATAAAGATGAAGTTCTTTGTGATGTTGTGCCTAGGCATACTGGAGAAATTTTGTTAGGCCGACCTTGGCAATATGATAGAGAGGTTACATTTGATGGATTAAGGAATAAGTATACTTTTACTTTTAGTGGAAATAAATTTACTTTACTTCCCTTGTCTTCATATGAAGTACATTGTAATCATTTGAAATTGGAAATGAAAAGAAAATAATTTGAAGAACAAGAAAGGAGAGAAGAAAGTAGCGTGAGGGAGAAGAGTGAAGAAAGAGAGCAATGTGAGCAGAAAAAGGTGAGTGAAAATAAAGAGAGAAAAAAAAAGTGTCTTTGAGGAACAAAAAAAGAAAAAAAAAAGAAAGAAAGAATGAGAGTTTGGTTATACAAAAAAGAAAAATGAGGAATGTGTTATCTCAAGAACCCAAATTTGTAATTATGTGCAAAGGAATGTATTTGGCAAATGAGCCAAAGTCTGATGATGTTTTGCCAAATATTTTTAAGTCTCTTTTGCAGGAATTTAATGACATGTTTCCACATGAAGATGCACCTGCGGGATTACCCTCTCTAAGAGGAATTAAGCACCAAATTGACTTTATTCCCGGAGCAACTCTTCCAAATATGGCTACCTATAGGACCAATCCTACCGAGATAAAAGAGATTCAAAGGAAAGTCGAATAACTCAGGGATTAAGGATATGTTAGAGAAAGCATGAGTCCTTGTTCGGTTCCGGCTATTTTAGTACAAAACAAATATGGCACTTGGAGGATGTATGTTGATTATTGTTGAGCCATTAACAAGATAACGATAAAGTATAGACAACCTATTCCTAGATTAGACGATATGTTAGATGAATTACATGGTGCAAACTTGTTTTAAAAAATAGATCTTAAGAGTGGTTATTATCCAATTAGAATACATGTAGAAGTGAGTGGAAAATTGCTTTTAAAACAAAGTTTGGACTTTATGAGTGACTTGTTATGCATTTGGACTCACTAATGCACCAAGTACTTTTATGTGACTAATAAATCATGCTCTAAGAGAATATATAGGGAAATTTGTTGTGGTATACTTTGATGATATCTTTGTTTACTCAAAAAATTTGACTGATCATGTTTTGCATGTTAAGACAATTTTACTTAAACTTGGAGAAGAAAAGCTTTATGCAAACTTCAAAAAGTGTAGTTTTTGTTTAGAGCAAGTTAATTTCCTAGGATTCATTGTTGGAAAGAATGGAGTGCAAGTTGATGAAGAAAAGGTAAAGACTATTCGAGAGTGGCCGACACCCACAAATGCAACCGAGGTGAGATCTTTTTATGGTTTGGCTAGTTTCTATAGGAGATTTATTAAAGATTTCAGTAGCATAGCCTTACCCTTAAATGAGATTGTTAAAAAGAATGTGAGGTTTGAATAGAAAGAAAAGAAAGAGAAGACTTTCAATGAACTTAAAGATAAATTGACCAATGCACCTTATCTTACTCTACCTAAGTTTGATAAATCTTTTGAGATTGAATGTGATGCAAGTGAGATAGGTATAAGAGCTATTTTGATGCAGGAAAAAAGGCCAACCATGTTCTTTAGTGAAAAGTTAAATGGATCACAATTGAAGTATTCGACATATGACAAAAAGCTACATGCACTTCTGAAGGCTTAACAAGTTTGGCAACATTACTTGTGGCGAAAAGAGTTTTTTATCCACACAGATCATGAAAGCTTGAAGCATCTCAAAAGCCAAACAAAGCTCAACAAGAGACATGCTAAGTGGGTGGAATTTATTGAGACATTTCCTTATGTCATTCATTACAAAAAAGGTAAGGACAATGTGGTGGATGATGCATTATCAAGAAGGTATGTTTTATTTTCTTCCCTTAGTGCAAAGATTCTTGGTTTTAAACACACAATTGAGTTGTACAAAGTTGAGAAATCTGAATTTCATGATGTTTATATGCAATGCTTAGGAGGGGGTCAATGTTCATGATCATATTGTATTTGATGGAACGCTTTTTACAAAAGGAAACCTTTGTGTTCCTAAGTGTTCAAGTAGGGAGTTACTTGTGAAAGAAGCTCATGGGGGAGGACTTATAAGTCATTTTGGAGAGTCCAAAACATATATAGTCTGAGTGAACAATTTTATTGGTTGAAAATGAAAAAGGATGTGAACAAAGTGTGCAAACAATACTTCAAATGTAAGGAGACTAAGTCTAAGACACAACCACAAGGTTTTTACACACCTTTAGATGTTCCTAGTGAGCCATGGGTTGATATTAGCATGGATTTTGTTCTAGGCGTACCAAAGACTAGAAAGACATCATGATAGAATTTTTGTGGTTGTTGATAGGTTTAGTAAGACGTCACATTTCATTCCATGTATCAAAATACATGATGCTACAAACATAGCTAATCTTTTCTTTAAAGAAGTGATTAGATTGCATGATATTCCCAAAACAATCGTGAGTGATCGAGATGTTAAATTTTTAAGTCATTTTTGAAAAGCCAATGGGAAAAACTGGGTACCAAGCTTTTGTTTTCTACAACATGTCACCCTCAAACTGATGGACAAACTGAGGTGGTTAATCGAACATTAGAAGTCTTACTTAGATCACTGATTTCTAAGAATCTTAATTCATGGGAAGAGACTCTACCATTTATGGAATTTACTTAGATCACTGATTTCTAAGAATCTCATTGTTCACCCTTTAACTCCACTAGATTTATCACCATTACCACCTAATATGTTTACTAGTGATGCAACATCTTCTAAAGCCGAATACATCAAAGAATTGCACAAAGAAATCAAAGAAAGGATTGAAAAGAAAAATCAAAAGCTAACTGCTAGAGAGCCAAGGGAGAAAGAAATTGATTTTTAAGCAAGGTGATTGGTTTTGGGTTAATCTAAGAAAAGAGAGGTTTCAGATCAAAGGAAGTCTAAACTCCAACCAAGGGGAGATGGTCCGTCAATGATAATGCATACAAGTTAGATCTTCGAGGTGAGTACAATGTAAGTTCAACTTTTAATATGACTGATTTAACTCATTTTGATGTAGGCAAGAGGACAAATCCTTTAAAAGAAAGGTGGGGTGATGATACGAATCTAATCAACGACCCATTGCATGTACGTGAAGGCCCTATTATAAGGAGTAAGGCAAAAAAGATTCAAGAGGCTTATACATTACATCTTCAAATGCTTGCCAATGCACAAGAAAAGACAGCATTTTTAGGCCAAATTGATTTACAACATAAGCACAAGTCAAAAAGAGAATAAAATGAAGATGGCACGAAGGGAATAAAGATGACATGAAGGAAATCATATATTGTGAAAATTCAACAGTGCAGAATTTTTAATGAAGGAATTTTCCAGATTTCAAATTTTGGGACTTTTTAATTTCAAACATTGTCAAACAAGCTCATAATTGCTTAAGACTTTTTAGATGAGTTTGTTAGGTGTATTTAAATTCAATCTACCCTTTTGTCTAGCATTTAAACCTCTCAATTGATGTACAATTGACTTTTGGCTTCATATGTCTTAATTTTCACAAAGGCTTTTTTCGACATTTTGTATTCCAAGCCATGCACGAAATTTTGAATGGATTGTAATACCTCATTTTGGACAAAATCATGATATCAAAACTTGAGTTTTCCTGACCCTATGTGTTGTAGTCTTTTTTTTTTTTTTTTTAAATCTTGTTTTAGGTTTGAATGTAAAATCAATTGATTGGATTAGTTTTGATCAAACTAATTCTCGAGTGAGCTGTCTTAGGATCTAAGAGTGACAATCATAGGTTCTAAGTGTGATCTAAAAGTTTCCACAATTCTAATTTAACTCTTGGTTGAGATCGTGCGTTGAGTTTTCCATATTTGTGAGATTTTACAAGGATTCTAGAAGGACCTAATCTAGCTTTGTAAAACCAAGCAACGTTGGAGCTTATCATTTGGGATCCTTAGTGAAAGCTATATCGCGCTATCACAATTTACTAACACTAAGTTAGACATATTTTCTTCAAATCCCAAATGACTTAGGAATCTCTTGAACCACACTGCTTCTTGTACTACAGTTGAAAGTGCAACAAATTCAGCTTCTATCATTGACAATGCAATACAAGTTTGTTTCTTTCAACTCTATGAAATTACTCATTAACTCAATATGAATGCATATTCGGAGGTAGATTTTCTTTCATTTAAATCTCCTCCCCAATCAGCATATGTGTAACATTCTAAGCTTAAATCATTTCCTTGATAGCAAAGTGAGTAATCCATAGTTCATTTGAGATACCGAAGTATTCTCTTAACTGCTTTCCAATGGGGTTGTCTTAGATTGCCTGAAATCTGCTTACCATTCCAACGACAAAGCAAATGTTTGATCTTGTACACTCATAGCATAAATGAGGCTTCCAACAACACTAAAAAATGAACTTTTCTCCTTTGTTCAATTTTTATAGAAGTTTATGGACACATTCTCTAGCTCAATTTATCGCCTTTTACGATTGGAGTATCAGTGGGCTTACAATCTTGCATCTTAAACCTTTCAAGAATTTTCTTGATATATTGACCTTGTGATGTTTCACCCATATCCTTCATTTGAAAACTAGAGGATAACCATTCTTTAATGGTTAATACATACTCTTTACCTTTTCTAGCTAACAGTATGTCATCCACATATAGTGAAAGAATCACAAACTTATCTTTGTTTGTTTTAACATACACATACTGGTCCTCATTGATCATTTGACTACTTGATGAAATCTAATGACTACTTGATGAAACCTAATGTACCACTGTCTGAAAGATTGTTTAAGGCCATAAATTGACCTCATCAATTTTCATACTTTATCTTCTTGTTCTTCAGTAATGAAGCCGAAAGGTTATTGCATGTAAATTTCTTCTTTCAGTTCTCCATATAGAAAGGCAATTTTTAGATCCAATTAATGTAACTCCAAATCTAAACGAACCTTACAATAGATGAAAATGTCTCTTCATAGTCTATTCCTTCTTGTTTTGTGAATCCTTTGGCTACAAGGCGTGCTTTATATCTTTCAATTGAGCCGTCAGCCCTACGTTTAATTTTGAGAATCCACTTGTTACCAATAGCTTTGCGTTCTCTCGAGAGATCAACTAGATCCAATACTTTATTACATTCCATACACTTCATTTCTTCTTTCATTGCTTTCATCAAATTTTCTCTATTTGGACATTGAAGAGCTTCTTGAACATTATTCGGCTCTTCATCATTCTCGGGCGTAATCATGTATACTTCGTTATTAAAATTTCGGTTTGGCATTCTACCACGACTACTATGCCTTATTTTGTGATGTTTGTGAAATTTGTTCGTTAATCGATTCACTAGTTGTTTGTGATTCTCTTAAATCACATGCAATGTTACAATCTCTCCCACTTGGATGAGATACTGTTGTTAGATTTGTGAGATTGTCCCATGATTGATTTGATAAAAACAAATCATTTTAATAATTATTTTCAAATAAGGACATCTCAGTATTAATCTCACATTTCTTTGCAAAATTATTTTCCAAAAATGTTACATCTCGATTCGAATTCAATTGTACTCGCACTTTCTTGTTCATTAATGAACACATACCTTTTTTAGTGTTCAAAGTATCTTATATATATGCTCTTTTTACCTCTTGGACCTAGTTTTCCATGTTGATGTGAATTACCATGTACATAAGCAGCACATCCCCATGGTCTCAAACCACTAAAGTCTGGCTTTCTACCCAGTCTATAATTCATAGGGTATGGAAGTGACAGACTTTGAAGGCACTAGATTTAGTACATACGCAGCTGTCAATTAGGCAACACCCTAAAAGGTGATTGGCAAGTTTGCTTGTGCCATCATTGACCTAACCATTTCCATAAGAGTTCTATTTCTTCTTTCTGCTACCCTATTTTGTTGTGGTGTTCCTGGGGTAGTAAACTACCTTAATATACTTGAAATAAAACCAATTCAAAAAAAAATCATGTCCTCGATCTATAAATTGATTAGTGAGATATTCACGTCCTCGATCTATTATCATGGCCTTGACCTTTTTATCTAATTGATTTTCCACAATAAGTATATATTTTCTAAAAAACAATTCAATGCTTCAACCATGTGGGAAATTAGATAAAAATGACCATAACGTGTAAAATCATATACGAAAGTGATAAAATATTCACTTCCACGTCTGACCTTCACATTTATAGATCTACATATATTAGAGTGAATTAATTGCAATAAAGTATCGGCCCTAGTCCCTTTTCCAAATGGTTTTCTTGTCATTTTTCCCGCTAAACAGTTTTCACATATAGGTAAATCAACAATATTAGTTTATCCTAACAAACCATCTTTAGCTATCTAGCCATTCTATGTTGACCTATATGACCTAATCGAGTGTGCCACGTAGTCACATCAATATTTACATCATGATGTTTTAAAGGAAAAACTAGTAGATTCATGAAATGTCATATTAGTAACATCCATTATCATAAACCATTTAACATATATCCAGAACCATATAATATGTTGTTCATTGAAATAGTTAATGAAATACCATACATGTTAAAGTATAACCAAGGTTTAAAAGGACAGAAACAGAAAGCAAATTTTGCGGCATATCAGGTGCATATAACACATCAAACAGAAATAATGATCGCCCATTTCACATGTTTAATTGGCAAGAACCAATTCCCTTAACAAGTGCTCGTGCATTATTTTCAACATAGAGCCATCTTACTCATGACAGAATTTGACAAAATTCTACATAACGTTCTCTAGTAACATGGTCCGTGAGTGAGTCTACAGTCCACAAAGAATGAGAATCAGCTAAGAAAATGGAACTGGAAACACAACTTTCAGAAATAAAAGAACAAATCTTAAATTTATAAAAAGTTCGTACCTTTTTGGGTTCAGTACACTCGCGAGTATAGTGACCCTTCTTTTGGCAATTATAGCACTTAATATTGGCTTGTTTATTTTAGGACGATAATTAGAACACTTTCCTTTATTATTGGCGTTGGCACTTTCATTTTGCTTATATTTACTACCATCATTCTCATTAAAATCACTCTGATATTTACGCATGACATCATTGTCCATGCTGCTCAACAAAATAACGCGAGCTAGTGAGTTTTTTCTTTCCAAGCATCATAAGCCTCGCGATCCTTTTTATGCTCAACATGAGTTTCTTCTCAGGCTAACTCAATACATATTGTATTTTCATTGACCATATGTCATAATTAACCGCATTTAGCTTTAGTTTAACAATTATATTCTTAGAAGCAAATGTCATGTTTATTGGGTCTACAACATTTTTTAACACACTAGATCAATCCATATGCACAACACGCAAGCTTCATTATTTTATTTTCAAATAAGTTCGTTCATAATTATTTTGCATAGCATCAATTCAAAATATCATTAAGTTTTAAAATCATCGTCAATGTATGCAAAACTTTTACTCACAAGTTTATCACAATATAAAATAGCCAAGAAAATAATAAAATATTATTTGTATTATTATTTTCATTGAAAAATGAGACCTACTCATATTCCAATACCCACATTTAAAATTATCACAAATTAAAATGAGAACATATTTCAATAAAGGTTTAATATCTCAAACACATTTAAAAATGTAGAATGATTCATTCACTAATGTAACATTCTTGAGTATATATCCCAAAATCAAGTCATGGCTTATTCCAAAAAATAATGTCATGCAATTTTTACATCAAAGTTTTCGACCTTAAATTCTTTGAACCTCTTTTTTTTTTTTCCTTTGTCATACACAATATATTTATGTAACAAATACAAAAATTAAAGAATAATTATGACAAAAACAAAATAATTAAGCTAAAGAATGACATGAAATTGCATTATATACAATCAAGAAATAATTTGTCAATCAAATGAGTAGGGCTTGGAGTGTTTTTGCAAGTGACTCATAAATTGGATAACACACTCAACATTTTAAAATGTTCATAACTTTGTCTATTCTTATCTAAATTAGGCTTATGATATATCAATAGAAAGCTCTTGATAATTACTATACGTTCAACCAAGAATCCCACATAAATTTTCAGTATCTATGGAGATATTTGAGGTTGAAAAATTCTGATTTAAATGTGCAAACAAAATTGTCATTTTTGAAATACTCATAAAAAAATCATAACAATTTTGCATAAACATTTTAAAACAAATTCTTTAATTAACATGCAACATTTCATATCATTTTGATAAGTAAAAGTTATCCTTGAAGGATTATAAGCATTTCTATCGATTTTTTGAATCGAGACAAAATATGTTAAAAACCTTATTTTAGGCCCTGATACCAATGTAGAGTTTTTATTTGATATAGATAAATATGTTAATTACCTCATGTGCAGCGAAATCCACCATAAAAACCCAAAATAAGCGTAACTATCAACAGAGATAATCATGAGAATATACTCTTTTGTTCATAACCTAAATCCTTTCTTTTCAAATGCACGAAATGGAACTCAGTTAGAGAATGAAAAGTATTTTACAACTTGGATTTTTCTCTCAAAGTGCATGTCTATTTATAGGCATGTAAATTGAGTTACATGTTTCTTAAGTTACCATTTTTTTATTTATTTACTAATAAATAAACAAATAATTTAAGAAAATTAAAATGTAACTTAATTATTAATTAAGTAAATAATAACTTAACAAGCAATAAATAAGTAAGTTACATATTAAATAAATAAATTACAAGAATAAAGTGTTTGCATCAACTAACATTACATTTTTAAAAGAAAATTATGTAAGAGACCATGAACTTCGATTAAAAAGAATTAACTTAATTGATGCTATAGATCCGACAACAAATATTGTTGTAGTTTGTTGAAGGAAGATCAACAAGGGTTATTGACAACTTACAAACATTGGATGCTAGAAACTCATAAGCTAGGATAGTTGATGAATCCTTGAGATTCGATAATCAAATCTCTCATAGTCAGGAAAGTCGTCTGCGTCGGAGCCCTGGGAGGATTACGAATAATTTAGTTTCCATTACAAGTGTCTTGGAGACACACAACGTTATCATGGATAATGTTGAAGATCCTCAGTCTTTTAGAAAGACAATGAAGGATGTTGACCGGGAAGAATGGATAAAAGTCATGAACCTCGAATTGGATAAGATGTGCTCTAATTCATTTTGGTTACTCATGGATGCATCAAAAGATGTAAAGCCTATTGGGTGCAAGTGAATCTACAAGAGAAAATAGGTGTAAATGGGAAGGGGCAAACCTTCAAGTCTAAAATTATAGCAAACAAGTTTCACTAAAAAATGAGTGGATTATGAAAAGATCTTCTCCCCTATTTCTATTTTAAAGTCTATAAGATGTTCTCCCCTGTTTCACTAAATACTTTCTCTTGCCTTAGTTCAGCTTCATGGATCATAGATTCTGGAGCATCCAACCATATGACAAAATCCTCAAAACTATTTCAAACATATTCCTCATTATATTGTGATGATAAAATAAGAATAGATGATGACAGTTATTCTTCCATCTGTGGGAAATGGACCATCAAGTTATCCTCGCAAATTGCTCTACAAACTCTCTAAAGATTCAAACTATCAGTTAGTAACTTGCAATTTACTATCA
>JBBMEG010000015.1:1430118-1443042 GCA_037832605.1 Cyclanthera cordifolia | reverse complement strand
TTGTGTCATTCTTAGTTCTAAAAGTCATCTAAATTATTTTCCTAAATCTTCTACTGACTTAGACATCACACTCACATCATATCGGTGTGTCATCAATTGTTTTTTTAGGCTTTTCGTCCTCGTTAATACAAATCGTCCTGTGAATATCTGTTGACCATTTTTCGACATCAACATTATTTATAGGTTATCACTTCCATTACCATCGTTCATAATTTCTTAAATCAAATCATAGTTTTATGTTTTTATTCTAAATATTTATAAATTAAGCAGATACTCTTTTTACTATATATCAATTGATTTTAATAGGAATGTCTACACAAATCAATGTGACATCAAAACATAAGATAGATGATACCAAGAAACACTTAATGACTTTGGAAAACAAAAGTCAGCAGAACATTTCTTTAAAAAAACAAAACAAAGAAACCCAGCTAATCCTTCGGGCCGAACTACAAATATGGGCTTCTCTGTAAACAGTAAAGAAGAAAAATATAGCACGCGAAAGCAACCACTGTCGCGCGAATTGGGTTGACCACGTGTTTTTTAGGGTGTGTTTGCATTTTTTTTTTTTTTAACATCAATTGATTTGTTTTTGAAAGAAGACCATCAATTTCTTTTTTAGTACAAATGGAGGGAGTGGCCACGAATCTTACATAATAATACGATTGCTATCAAATAAATGAAAATCAAATATCAATTTTTAAAATCGAAGATGTAACTTAAGTGTTGAACTAAATTATATTAAATAATGAAAGAAATAGTTAGCTCATTGAATAAAGAATCCATCGATTGATTGGAAAGGATTAGACCTATCAACATTTGTGCTTATATATGTTGTTTTTTTGTATGTAAAATCATTTAATTTAATTTTCGTTTAACATGAATATGTTTGGCAAAATAATACCATTGCCATTTATGATAACTTTATTTTTACTTTGTCTATAATTAAATAATATTCTCAATTATATTTCCGGTTATAAATTTTAGAGTTTGACTTGTTGTATATTATTTAAATAGCTTTTTTTTTTTTTTTTTTTTTTTTTTTAGGTAAAAGGACTAAAAATCTATTAATCTTAAATACATGAAAGTTAAATATTGATTTTTAAGACAGAACTTGTGATCATTGTGAAATTATATTATCACTAAATAATAAAATCAACACATCACAAATCCTTTCCGTCATTTATTGTGATATTGTGTATACTTATTTTTTTTTTTCTTCTTTTTTTAGTTAAATAGTAATCGAAGGAATATAAATTTAAATCGATGACTTATTAATTGGGAAAACAAACAAATACAGACGATTTAGTACTTTTGTAATTCATGGTGTTGTAATTATAAAGTTATATAACACTCGAAAATAAAACTATATAATTTTTTGCACCTGTTATAAAAAAAGTTATTAAAAGGGTTTTTTATGGCATGTTTTAAAAATAGGGCGCGTTTGGTTACGTAGGAAAGATAATGGAAGTGCTAGTAAGTATATGGTCGAGATGCAAGGTTGAAAAGTATAAAAGTTGATGTGATGTGATACCGATTATATATAAAAATCAGAAGATAATTAATATAGTGGCTAAAAAAGATAAATTAAAAAAGAAAAAAAAGTACATTAAACTACGCGTTGGATTAAGGTGGGTTAGTGTAACTGATCATAACCCATTCATCAAACCGTATATGAATTTAGTGTGAGATTTGGTGGCATAGGTCAAAATGTCACGAAAGGCCTATTATTA
Source organism: Cyclanthera cordifolia (assembly GCA_037832605.1). Taxonomy (NCBI): domain Eukaryota; kingdom Viridiplantae; phylum Streptophyta; class Magnoliopsida; order Cucurbitales; family Cucurbitaceae; genus Cyclanthera; species Cyclanthera cordifolia. The sequence continues at coordinate 1,441,309 of JBBMEG010000015.1, read as the reverse complement.
TAGGTTATTGTAGGTCTTCTTTATTTCTCTCATTTTTAGGTAGAAATAGGAATATGAATTTTTGGTGGTGATCATTATTAATTGTTTATTATAGGTTAAATTGTGATTTTCTACTTTTTTTAATTTTGTAAAACGTCAAAAGAGCAACATCGATGTCACTTAAAGATTACGAGGTCATGAATTCTTATCTTCTCTCCAATTATTAGAATCTAAAAAAAAAAAAGAAAATAAAACTTGTTCTTTACCAAATTAAGGTAGTCAATTTATTTTCATATACGTGGACGGACGGATTATTCACCTAATAGGCTACGTAGGACCATTGTTGACCCAACTCAGTTTCTGTTCTTGGCGGTTAATTGCCCTTCGAGTCAAGCATATGCCTCCGGCATCTTCCCTTATCCTTTCTCCCTTTTCAATTTCAATTTCAATTTCAATTTTGTAAGCCTCTGAAAATCATCAATCTCGCCTTTCTTCTCTATCCCTGCTCTCAACGATGGCGCAGGCGAGCCCTGTGCTTCACCATACCCACCATTTCCCCTTCTCTCTATCTTCCAAAACCTTCCATTTTTCACTTTCTCTGCCTTCTTCTTCTTCCTTATCTTTGTCCTCCTCTTCTTCTTATGCTGCGGCCTCTTCTTCTTCTTCTTCTCATTCTCGTCATGTACATTTACCTCGCGTTTCTACAGCTCCGATTGAGTACGCACCACCAGCTCCCGACTATGATTTCCACCAGGAGATTCTTCGGCTGAGAACTCTTTCTGCTAAGCTTCGTAAGAGGAAGAGTATCTACGACAAATTGAAAGTGATTGACCGTGATTCCAGAGTGAAACGATTCTTCAATTCTGACCGAACTTGGTTTTCTAGGGTTTTGCCTGCGCTTAATTTGGACTCCCACGACTATTTCTTGCTCAAGTCCTTGGTCGCGGCGGGGCAAGAGCATGTGCTTTGTTTAGGGATCGAGTCTGCGGAGGGTGAGTTTGAGACTGCTCGGAGTGTGGTGAAGCACGCGCTTTATTCTCTGGTGGAAATGATTGAGAAGTTTGATGTTGTAAATGGAAATGGCAATGGCGGTGGTGAGAGCTGTGGGAAAGGCGGAATGGTTCTGGAGAAGGAAGAGTTAGGGGACTTGAATAAGCTCTTGAAGAATTTAGGGGAAATTGAGAAATTTTACGATTGCATTGGTGGAATTATCGGGTGAGTTCTATGTTCGGGTATTGACATCTTGCTTTCAAATCGGGCCTTTTTCCCACTTGGCACCTGTGTGCCTTCACCCCTGCTTGTCAAGGTGGGGAGATAACGAAATTTTGAGCCTAGCTTGTTTCATAGTAAAATTATTTGATTTTAGTGTCGGAAGCTGGCATCCATAGAAATAAATCTTCATTATTTCCTAATTTTTACTACCGACCATTAAAACTGTTATATTCAATTATGTGACCGTCAATGCTTAGTTTTTTTCTGTTTTACATATGAGTCTCACATTGTAAGATTCCAAGTTGGCTGGGAACAATTGTCTGCCCCATTGGTCAAAGACTTGAGTTTTGAAAGCGTGCTTTCCTCTACGTCCCACATTCGAAACTCATTTGTGACATTAATGTGTAAACACCTCCTGTATCTCCAATCTTTCAATGCCTCGTGGTTATCCTGAGTATTAGAGCGAAGATTTGATTTTGCAGTTAAAAAAAAATGGCAGTAAACAATTCGTGAAAGATGATATAACTGCAAGTTTTTATTAGACTCTTCGGGAGTTAAATTGAAATCCTGGGACAGTGGTGGGCTGACCTCCTTTTTATTCATAGATTGGCTTATCCATAATCCAAATCATGATCTTTCAAATAAAAAGTGTTTGCATTCGGACCGGATAAATACAAATATTTCAAATAGCCACACTCTAGTGGGTGTTTGGTTTTACCCTGAAAGCATTCTTCCCATCCCGGGAAGATTTTTAGTTACTGTTGTAATATCAAAATAATCTGGCTGATATAAATTTCGATTCTGAAAATGCATGCTTTATGTAGGTATCAGATTAAAGTTCTAGAGCTTCTTGCCTGTTCAAAACCTGAAAGATATTCTAAGAACTGGATTGGCCAAAAAGACCAGGCAATGGAATGTGAGTTTTTGGAGATTCATACACCCAATGGACCTGATCTTTCTCATAATATAGAATATGCATCTCAAGCAGCATTGTGGGGAATTGAGGTTAACAGTTGGGGAAATATTTTTAACACAAGTAATAAGCAACAAATGTTGTATTGTGATTTATGAGATTGTATTCCTTTTTAGGGATTACCCGAGTTGGGTGAGATTTACCCTTTGGGAGGCTCTGCTGATAGGCTTGGTTTGGTAGATCCTGATACGGGAGAGTGCCTTCCTGCTGCAATGCTTTCTTATTGTGGTAGGACTTTATTGGAAGGTCTTATAAGAGATCTTCAGGTAAATGATCTGATTAATACACATACTTAATAGACATTTGAATGATTAGACTGGAAATCGTACCACTCACATGTGTTTAATTTCAAATTTTTTATTCAAGGCTAGAGAATTCTTGTACAACAAGATCTTTGGGAAACAATGCATTACACCTGTAGCAATCATGACAAGTTCAGCGAAGAATAACCATGAAAGGATCACGTCTCTTTGTGAAAGATTTGGGTGGTTTGGAAGGGGTCGATCAAACTTCCGACTTTTTGAACAGGTTTATTTACGGCAAAAATTCAGATAAAAGTCATTCTAATTCTAATATGGAAAGATGAAAGTGTTCGCTTTGCTTTTAGTTTTGGGATTCTAAAAATCATCAAATTTTACTTTTCTTGTTTAATGCATGTATTCTAGCCTCTGGTTCCAGCAATTGGTGCGGATGATGGATTGTGGTTAATTGCAAAAACTTTTGCTCCTGTATGCAAGCCTGGTGGTCACGGTGTTATATGGAAGCTTGCTCAGGACAAGGGGGTATATAAGTGGTTTTACGATCATGGAAGAAAAGGTGCTACGGTTAGGCAAGTTAGGTAAGATATTTTATTCTTAGTTGAATTATTAACTACGTACAGCTGGTGGTTATACTTGATGTAGACTCTAATGACCTTGTAGTAATGTGGCGGCAGCTACAGATCTGACCCTTCTGGCCTTGTCAGGGATTGGTTTGCGACAGAAAAAGGTAAGCTTGAAGTAGGAAAAACAAATATATTCTTTATTCCATCTTTGCAAATGGTAGTCAGCTTTTCAGATCTATTCCCTTGATTTCATGAAACTCCCTTAGGAGATGTTTGTTTCGCATTTTTACCCAGCTATTACTAATAAGCTTTAAGCTTATTAACCTGATAAGGCCCATATACCCTTTGGAGAGTTAATATTTTATTATAGTTACCTAATAGGATTAGTTAGGCTTAAGGACTATATAAGGACTAGCCTCATATTGTAAATGTTAGGCAATTAGTGAAGACTAAAGGGATTAGGCCCTAGTGATTGGGAGTTTGGGAGAGCTCAAAATCTTCCTTGTAACGTTTTCTCGGTTAATACAATTGACTCTTATCATAACCACTCTTCAAACAAACACATCCAAAGGAGCTATTCTAATCACTCAAAAGAATCACTTATTTCTAATCATTCAAAAGAATCACTCATTTTTAATCGTTCATTTCTACCCATTCATTTCTAACCACTCATTTCTAATCCCTCAAAATAATCACTCAATACTAACTCCATCCAAACGAGTTATTATCAGCAACACCTCTACAAAAACTATCAATCAAACAAGTTATTAACTACAACACCCTAACAAAACCGTCAACCAAATGAGCTATTACTAAAACTAAAATTTCTAATAACTCAAAATAACCCTCATTTCTAATCACTCAAAATAATCACTCAACAATTTTGCAAACAAACACCGGTTGAGACTATTCCAGTTCTGCATATCCTTATCATCAAACTTCTTTGGGTTACAGAAGCTAGGCTTTGCATCTTGTAAGAGAACTGCAGGGGCTACAGAAGGAATGAATGTTCTGATCGAGAGGAAGAGTCTTGATGGGATGTGGGAATATGGTTTCTCATGCATTGAGTACACTGAATTTGACAAGTATGGGATCACAGAAGGACCTCGCTCTCCAGCCAGGTGGGTATCTTTTACCTGTTTAAATCTGTTGTTTGTTTAGTCTAATTCAGTTTAAGTAATTTGACCATTTTTTGTGGAGGGTAAACGCAAGACTTCAATCATCTATCAATATATGAAAGATTGTGTATAATTATTTGAAAACTGTAAAGAATTTACTATAAAAAGTTGGTCAAAGTGAATGATTTCTTTTAATATATACATGTGAGTGTCTGGTCAGCTTACGCACACTTCGACTATTTTCATGGGACAAATGACCGTCAAGAAAACATGTGAAAATTAATTCATAGGTAAGTAATCACAAGAATTTGAATCCATAATCTTTTGCCTTTTTAGGCCTTTTTAAGTTTCTAACACCAAGCCAACCCGTGACGATTACCCAAGTGAATGATATTTTTAATTTTGAATAAATGAAGTGTGCATTTGATATCAATTATTTGGTAATCTCAAAAAAGAAAAGAAAATGAATGTATGGGATAGGGCAAGCTAACCTTATTTATTTGTTGTAGTCTGCAGGAGTCATTCCCTGCTAATACAAACATCTTATACGTGGATTTACATTCTGTGGAATCGGTGGTATCAACCAACAGTGAAAAGAGTTTACCAGGAATGGTGCTAAATTTAAAAAAGCCTGTTGCATATTTTGACCAGTTTGGAAGAAAGCAAAGGTATGTTTCAACGAATAGTTGGTTCTGGAGTTGTTTTTGCTTCATATATTTTTACTTGATGATATGTGAAGTGCGAAGTTCTAATGTCAGAATGACTCAATCTAACAGTTGCGGTTGTATCATTCCTTCAAGATAAACTCATTTCTCTTTTGTGCACTGATAGTGTTTCTGGAGGTCGATTAGAGTGCACCATGCAAAACATTGCTGATAGCTTCTTCAAAACAAGCTCATCTAGGTGTTATAATAATGTAGAAGGTATTGATTATCTATTTTTGTGCAATTATAGTTTAAACATCATTATCTCCCTTCTGTCATGATATTGGCTTATGGCTATTTGTAACATCAGACATGCTGGACACTTTCATTGTGTTCAATGAGCGAAGAAGGGTCACATCATCGGCTAAAAGGACAAAGAAGCATGCCAGCGTATCCTTACACCAGGTAATACTTTCTGGTTGGTTGTGTACGTGATGACTTTTTAGTGTAGAAATTAGATTAATAATTTCCTGTTAGATGATTATTTCTTCATGGCAATAGGGTGAGCTTGAACAACTTCCGATATTCTAATCTGCACAACCAAGTTTTGAATATTCCTGAAATGATATATGCTTGAAATTCCCGAAGAGATTAATGATTGAACCTGACGATCTCTCTCTGTTTAATTTATCAGTTGGATTATTTTCCTATGAAATTATGCAGACTCCTGATGGCGCACTTTTGGATACCTTGCGAAACGCATATGATCTTCTTTCACCGTGTAATATTGAACTTCCCATGGTAAGTCAGTCTAGTTATTATTTATCTTTGATCTATGGAAAGTATTCTACTGTGGGTATCTGGTAGTCGCTAGATTGAACTTCTAAAATTGTTTCCCGCTTCTGAGAACTGTTTTATAACAAACCAGGTTGTTCAGAAAACTGTTTCCACCAACTCTCTTAGAAAACAAGTTATTACATAAAATAGAAAGCTTCTTTCCAACATGCTTTCTAAAAAGACTCGAAAATTGCATTCTTCTTTCTTTCTGCTTGGAAGCTACGATTTCAATATAAATTTTTCTCATGTTTCTGTTCATGCTTAACTAATTTTGCTATTTCAGGTTGAAGGTAATGACAAATATGTTGATTCTGGACCACCATATCTCATCCTTCTACATCCTGCACTTGGTCCACTTTGGGAGGTTGCTAGACAGAAGGTAGAGTCCAGTATATTATTATTGCAAACATCATTATCTAGTCATGTGCCCCAATTCTCTCTGCATCTGCCTACATAATGATGTTTTTCAGTTATAATCATAATGTGATATATTATTATTGCAGACATCATTATCTAGTCATGTGCCTTAATCTTGTATGAGTTTTTCAGTTGCATATTTCACCGGTAATTGTAATCATAATGTGATATATCATATCTTAGTTTTCCGGTGGGTCGATATCAAGGGGCTCTGAATTGCAAGTTGAGGTTGCAGAGTTCGTGTGGAGGAATGTTCAGGTATGACGCCCAAATCTAGCTGGAGATAGATTGCTCCTACACAAGTCTCACACATGTCCTTGCACGCCAAAGACATACACTAGTGAAGTGAATTAATGAAGCTGATCTAGTTCCTCCTGTTCCAGCTTGATGGGAGTTTAATTGTATTGGCTGAAAATATCATGGGCTCATTGGAGATTGTTGATAATGGTGAATCATTAATTCACTATGGACAAAGGTGTTTAAGTTTTGCATCGGAATTCTTTTGTGGATAATTGTTGTTTTAGTTCTGAGCTTGTTCATCTGATTAGGTGTGGAAGATGTAAATTGGAGAACGTCAAGGTGCTGAATAAGGGAATTGACTGGAATGCTGAAGACAATATTTACTGGAAGCTTGAGGTGCAGCGGTGTGAGGGATGCAAGATCATTTTGCATGGAAATGCTGAATTTGAGGCCATGAATGTTGTTTTACAGGTTTGTTAGTATATAAATACAATATTCAATTTTCATGAACCGTAGGATTGACACATTTTCTTATTGGAGGATCTGGGCGCTTATTAAGACCTGTTTACAAACCCATACAAGATTTACCAATAACTTTCTCTAGATTGAAGAATCATGATAGTCCAACAATCTGCTTTAGTGATTACCGAAGGGAAACATTATGTCTGATCATTTAAAATAGCAATTTACAGGCATTCAAGTTGGCATTGAAATGTCTCAGTTGTTTGGTATAGCTTCTACTTCTAGATTAGTGAAAATGGATATTTCAAGATTTCATATTATTTAGATATATGGATATAAGTATTTTAAAAGTTTCCTGAAACAGTTAAAATTACTTTCAAGTCTTTAGTAGGTACTTTTCTCAGTAGTACTTCTATAAAAAAATGTTCCGGAATTAACACTCTTCAAAGTCATCCAAGCACATTTTGAAGTGAACTGAAGTGCACGATAATAGGAACCATATGAAGTTGCAGATCCTTCATCCTTGTTGAAAATCTACCATGCTATGAATTTTCATGTTCTTACTCTGCAGGGTAATCATGTATTTGAAGTTCCAGATGGCTACAAGTTGAGAATTGCTCCAGGAACTTCTGGTAGATTTTACATTTTTTTTTCTATTTATTGGGAAATTGCGTTGTTGCTATTTCAAATTAGAGTTGAACATTTTCCAAAAGCTGAGAATACTCAATAGCTCTCTACTTGGTATTTCAATCTTTCAGGTTTTGAAGCTCAATTAGATCCCATTGAACAGGATACTGGAAGTTGGTGCTGGAACTACAAAATACAGGATTCTCATATCAAGCTTGAGTATGCGGAGCTATAGGTTTCCGACAAAATAACATGGCCTTTGTGAATGATAGTTCACAGACGGTCTTCTCCATAATAATAATTATAATCAATTGAAACAAATCTGTTTGGTTAACCAAAAGTTAACCAACTAAGTCTCTCCCCCTGCAGATTCTTTGTATTAATCCTGTAACTCGTATGAACTAGAGTTGCCGATATGAAATTGTTTGAACCCGATTCCATTAGTAAATAGAAAGCTCTATTCTTTATCAACTCTATCAATTATCTTTGTTGTTTGAATTTCCAATGATCCGCTGGCATGCTTAGTATGTTCTAAATCATGGCCAAGCCCTTCTATTCTTTTGGTAACGTTGTTTTTATTTTTCAAAATCATCTCATTACGAGTACAAAATGTTTGATTTAAAATTGTAAGGCACTGTATTTGAATAAGAAAATAAAATTAGTATACTATGTATGTTCTTATAGCTTGTAACAACTAACAAGCCTACAATACTATTTCTAAAATGTTATTAATGCTCATAGTTTATAGCAATGTTGATTAGTTAATTTTAAGTTCAATAAATTAGATAAAGCTGCTGGAAAGTGTTTCACAACTTTGGTAAAAATCACGAGTTCAGTAAGAAAACCAACAAAATTTGCTCAAGGTATTCTTGTACATAAAAAAGGGAGATTTATGGTTGAGGGTTTGCAATCAAACAAACCAAAAAACCTGTAAATTCATCTTTAGTGTTTGCACAAATATATACTTCTGCAGTATTATCTCTACATTTTGCTATTCAATATGGCTGAGAATGAAAGCAGCATCTGTCTAGCAGTCTAAGCAATGCATCTGCTTTTCTTTTGGCCTTCAATGACCCATCTGCTGCTAAGCTTTGCAGAGAAGGGATACTTCGAGGATTTATCAACAACCGCCTTGCAACTTCCTCTCCTCCGTCTCTGCACAATCCCAATAACACTGTAATTGAACTCTCTTTTCCTTTTGGAGATCCAAATCTTAAAAGATCAATGAGCAAATGCATTAAAACTCTGCTCTTTCTTATCTCTTGCAGCCCTTCAGAGCAACTCAAAACCAAAGATAGAGCCTGCAAGGCATCATCTGTTATGCCTGCCTTGTCATCTGTCAGCAAGTCAATCAGCAATGGCACTGCCCCAGCAGCTACAATACAAGCTTTGTTGGCATTGTGAAGCGCTAGATTGCAAAGTGCAGTGGCGGCGTCTTGTTTTCCGGCTGAATTTCCTTCTTTCAGAAGCCTCACTAATGCTGGTATGGCTTTCGGTTTCGCCCCTATGGTTATTTTGAACTCATCTACCATGGTTAGGCTAAATATAGTTGCTGCAGCATTTTCTCTCGCTTCCATTGTTTTCCCTGATTCTAAGATGTGTGTTATATTGTCTATTGCTCCTGCTGCCACTATCAGCATCTTGTTGTTGTTGAAGATTGCAAGGTTGAACAATGCAGTCACAGCATTTTCTTCGATCCTTGGATCTCCGGATTTCAACAATGTCACTAAAAATGGTATCGCTCCTGCCTCGGCAATTATCCTTCGATTATCCATTCCTGTTTTTGATAGTAACCTGAGTTCATATGCTGCTTGTCTTTGGATAGCTGGTGATCCGGTTGCAAGTTTTCCTACCAGAAACTCGGCTGTCATTTTGACAGCATCGGAAGCTGCTTTCAATGCAAAAACGTGATCAATGGGTTCCTCAGAAAGGTATGTCTTACTGTTGCTTCGCTCCAATTCAGAGAAAGAGCATGGTTTTGTAGGTTCAATCAAACTAATGTTGTTTTCTTGGCACCATTGTTGCATTAAACTTTTGAGTGCATAATTTGGTATGAGAGCCGTATGAATTAGCCTCTGGTTACTCTTGGGACATACATGATGCCCTGAATCAATCCATTGAGCTATTGAATTACGATCGTAAGTATGTCCTGATGATACAATTACAGGGTCTCTCATCCAATCTAGTGAAATGGGGCAGCGAAAATCGTCTGGAGTTGAAACCAATGATTTAGAAGACGACGAGTGATCTAAATGCTTGTTTGAGTTTTGAAACTTTAAGTTGAAATTTTCCCCAGCAGCATTCTTATTCTCTTTTTTACTGAAGATTAATGTTTTGGCATGCTTAACAAGAGAGATGAGGTTGTTTATGTTAGAAACCACAACTATTCCACCTGTTCCTGCTTGTTTTAGAGCTTCAGCCTCTAGTTTTGATATTTCTTCATCACAATCCATCAAGCTTCTCAGCCCAACTCTAATAAAAATCTCTTTGACTTTCCCCACTTCTGCCAACCCTTTGTTCTTGTAGTTTCTTTCCCTGTTGTTATTGTTTATAAGTTGAAGAAGCTCACATCTTCTTTGAAGATCTCGTTCGTCAGTCGAAAACTCCAATCGCTTTGCTTGATTGTGAAGCAACTCCACTTGTTCTCTTGTGTCATCTGTTAATTTTAAGAAACCGAGAGGTAAAATATCAAGTACTCTCCCAATCTCCTTCACTAGCTGATAAAACTGATTGGAAATGGAATCGGTTCGTAGTAAACTCCAGAGGCAGCTTCCTTCCTCGCAGCTTTGAATCAGAATCTTAACTCTTCGGATTACCGAAAAGAGTTCAGTGAAACAAAGAATGGAAGATGGAGGAAGAGGAAAACTGGATTCTTGAACCTCTTCAAATAAGAAAGCAAGAAGCTTGATTCTTCTTCTCATGGTTGAGATAGTCCTAGTGTGAACAAAATGAGCCTTTTCTTCAAAAGTAACTTCATTGGATAAGATAATCAATGATTGTAGCAAAGACCCACAAGGCAAGAGGCTTAATGCTGCCATATTGGGGAGGAAAGAACAACATCCATTGCTATTCTCACTCTATATAAAAAGTTTTTATCAGCATTGACATGATGTCAAACATAGATTACTAGGAGGAAATCTTCAAAACTCATTCAAACTTGAAATTTATTATATTCATTGTGAAAGGAAAGAATCATTTTATTAATTGGAATTTTTTTTGTTATTTTCTGTTTGTTTGGTTGACAATATAAACAAATAGGAGAATTTGTGGGTTGCTGCCACTTGGAGCAATTTGCTTCCTCATTAGTCATATCTCTGAAGTCTAACCAATGAACTTGTCAAACTTTGAGGATAGTCTCCTCTCAAATCTATTGCAAATTTTCAACCTATTTTAGTTTTTGGAGGTTTCTTGGTAGAGTGCATTGAAAAGTTAGCTCATAAGATCCCAAACAATAGTCATTTTCTAAGAACATAAAGAAGGGTCAGTCTCTTTTTTCATAATTTATTTTGGAATTTCAAATATTTATTCAATTAACAATTCATTACTTGTTTGTCATCTCTTTTACTTTCCAATAAATAGTGCTTATTATCATTCCTTTTATTTCTGTCTAGATCAGGAAATTGGGAGCTTGTCTTTTTCTTGGTAATATAAGAGAAATATTTGTAAGCACGCTTCCCCTTTTTTTTTTTCCTTTTTCTTTTTCTTTTTATTTTAATTTTATATTTGACTTAAACAGCATTTGATAAGTTTGTCTTTAATCTTGCACTTTTATTTCAGTTTTCTACATAACATAATCAATATGATTAATATTTCATTCACATTTAATTTTTAATAATTATATATCAATGATCAAATATAC
>JBBMEG010000015.1:1367034-1430018 GCA_037832605.1 Cyclanthera cordifolia | reverse complement strand
TATATATATATATATAAAATGGAGGTCATGATCTATCTAGCCCTCTCTGCATCCTATTGTTGGGGATTTGGTTGTTGAATGTTGTCATCATTGCATTTGTAGGCATGGGATAAGGCAACTTAGAACCGGATGGGCCGATGGACCGGAGTTTGTGACTCAATGCCCAATCAGACCGGGAGGCAGCTATACTTACAGGTAAATTAATCATGAATCAAATTAAGGTTTATCATATGAATTAATAAATTAATTTTAAAATTAAATGTTAATGCAGATTTACCGTACAAGGTCAAGAAGGGACTCTATGGTGGCACGCACATAGCTCATGGCTTCGCGCCACAGTTTATGGAGCCTTAATCATCCGCCCCAGAGAAGGAGATTCTTACCCTTTTTCAAAACCAAACCGCGAAGCAACGCTTTTAATGGGTAAAATTAACTAATTACACCTTATTATAATTGCATACACTAATTAATCAAACCACAAAATACTAAACAGTATTACAAGTTTATTTTGTCAACATTTTGAATAATTCATAAAATATATTATCTTAAAATAACCATAATCTAGCTACATCATCATTGGATCTAATATTCGTTTGGGTTATTGAGCTCTAATAATTTGAACATGTATCTCAAAATTATTTGGAAATAAGAGAAGTAATTCATCTTATCTTAAGAATACTTCAACGAATTCTCATCTTACCGATGTGGAATCTTATGAAATCTTTATTAGTTTCACTTAGATTTGGATGTTTTCTAGATTTTCTAGATTGGTTTTTTTTTTTCAAAAAAAAAAGATGGATGACTTAGTGGTCAATTAAGCTAGAGAAACTAAGTGATTTATTTAATTAATGATTACCACCTACTTAAGAAATTTATATGAATTTTTTAACATGAAAATATGGTAGATAATGTAGTATGTTCCATAATAATAGTCGAGTTGCTGGCAAACTAATAACAATCGTCGCAATTAAAAAAATAAAAAATTATATGATCTTAAAATATTAAAAATTTATTGAACTAGTCAAATTTAGAAAATAATTATAAATATAATCAATTTAATAAATCAATAAATATAGTTATTGTATTAATGAGTATCGTTACATATTTTCTAATAAAACAATATTAAAACGTACTAATATCTATAGATATAAATATTTTAGAATTTACTTATATTTATAATTATTTGGTTTGAATGGCTACCAAAACTTATGTAATGTTGAAATATTTGGATGAGGAAAAAATCCTTAGCAAATTAATTTATAATTCATACCCTAATTTCATTTATTTATTTGGGTTTTATTTATTAGGCGAATGGTGGGATGCGAATCCAATTGACGTGGTGAGAGAGGCCACAAGAACAGGAGGAGGTCCCAATATCTCTGATGCTTACACTTTCAATGGTCAACCCGGTGACCTTTACAAATGTTCTAGCAAAGGTAAAATTTTTCTTTTTATTTATTATTATTTTTTTTTTAATTAATAAACGAATTTCAATTTTTAATTAATGGGAGAATTCGGGTCGGGTTATGATTATGCAGATACCGTAATTGTGCCCATCGATTCCGGCGAGACGAATTTGCTGAGAGTGGTGAACTCCGCCCTAAACCAAGCGCTATTTTTCACGGTGGCGAATCACAAGCTGACGGTGGTCGGAGCCGACGCTTCCTACACAAAGCCCTTCACCACCTCCGTTCTCATGCTCGGCCCGGGTCAAACCACCGACGTTTTAATCTCCGGCAACCAAGTCCCGTCCCGGTACTACATAGCGGCGCGTGCATATCACAGCGCTCAAAACGTACCGTTCGACAACACGACGACGACCGCCATTCTCGACTACAAATCCGCCCCTTGTCCGGCCAAGAAAGGCGGCGCGTCGATCAAACCACTCATGCCTACCCTCCCTGCCTACAACGACACCGCCACCGTCACCGCCTTCAGCCGGAAATTCCGCAGCCCGAAACCTGTTCAAGTCCCGAACCCAATCGACGAGAATCTATTCTTCACAGTCGGATTAGGACTCAACAATTGCCCACGAAATTTCAAACCCAGCCAATGCCAAGGCCCAATTAACGGAACTCGATTCACGGCCAGTATGAACAACGTCTCGTTCGTACTTCCGACGAGCATTTCCATTCTTCAAGCCTTCCAACAGGGGATTCCCGGCGTTATCACCCCTGATTTCCCGGCAAACCCGCCGGTGAAATTCGATTACACCGGCAACGTCAGCCGGTCACTTTTTCAACCGGTTCCCGGTACAAGAGGTTATAAATTAAAATACGGTTCCACAGTTCAAATTGTGTTGCAGGACACGAGTATCGTAACGCCGGAAAATCACCCGATTCATCTCCATGGCTACGATTTTTACATAATCGCCGAGGGATTTGGAAATTTCAACCCGAAAATTGATACTAAAAAATTCAACCTCGTTGACCCTCCTCTTCGAAACACCGTTGCCGTTCCCGTTAATGGCTGGGCCGTCATCCGATTCGTTGCCGATAACCCAGGTAATTACAATTTCCGTTAATTAATTTTATAACGTTTTTCTTATTTTCTTCCACAATTTTATTTTATTTTATTTTTGTCTTGTTAATGATTTATCAGGTGCTTGGATAATGCATTGTCATTTGGACGTGCATATCACGTGGGGGCTGGCGATGGTGTTTTTGGTGGACAATGGAGTGGGAGAGATGCAGTCGTTAGAGGCACCGCCGCCGGATCTTCCGATATGTTAAGATTGCAGAACAAAGAAAATAAATAGCACCGATGTTTTAAATTTATATATGATACCAAATTAAAGGCGTTTTTTTTTTATATTATTATAGCTTTTAAATTAGTTTTTTTTTTTTTTTTTTCATCTTCTATATTGGTTTTGTTTCCCCTGCATTGGGGGCCTTGAATATGCTCTGTTTCATTGTTATCTTCTTTTTGATTTATTAAGATGTGATGTCGACGACCAAACAGATTCTTGTATTATTACATAAGATCTTCCATGCACCTAAGATTACGGTTGATTTTTTTTTTTTTCTGATAGATTTAAACCAGTAATCTAGTGACCTAAGTTATCACTCATGCAAGACAGGTTTTTTTTTTTTTTTAAAGAAAATTCAAATACTCATCCACCAATGAAACAACCAGTACAATCATCCTCCAACATGGAAGACACCTTGAGAGGAGAGCCTCTCACTAAAAAGCAGTCTCAATCCCCTGGGGAAGATAAAAAGTTCCAAACAAAATCATCATCAAGGAAACATTTGGCCAAAAGGTCGGCCACTCCATGTTGGGATGCAAACAAAGTATCCCACATTGGTTAGAAGAGGGGAGGATCATGGGTATATAAGTGATGACAAACATCTCCATTGATATGAGGCCTTTTGGGTGAAACCAAAAGCAAAGCCATGCGGGTGTATGCCCAAATTGGACAATATCATATCAATGTGGAGATTCGGGTAGGGTTGTCATCCTCATCACTCCATTACAAGATCTATAACAAAAGAGAAAGAACACTTTCCCTAATCTAAACACCTAAGAATAAATTGAGCTAAAATTTTAATTTTAGTATTAAACAAAATTTTATTGCTCTCACAAAAAATAATGGTAGTTGTGCTGAAAACTGTTTCTGAAACTAGAGATAATAAATTTGGGAGAAAAACTTGCCTATTCACATATTTGTTTTTTTTTCGTGGAAGATGAGTAGTTAATCACTATTAAAATATCATTTATCTGTAATTAATAGTAAATAATCACTTATTAAACTCTAAATTTTATTTAAAGTATGTCACTCAAATTACCCAAGTACTATTAATATCCATGTTCAAATAAGTAAATTTTTAACTGATCGCTCCTTTTTGCTTCACTCTTTCTAAAGAAAAACAAAACACGGAAGTCATATTTATTCGTGCTTTTTATTAAATAATAATGTATCACATATTATTATTTTTATCTCTCATTAGTTAAATTTTATATATTTATATATATATATATATATATATATATATATATATATATATTTTTTTTTTTTTTTTTTAAGTAAAATTGTTACCCTTAAGATATTTGGATTTGGATTGAGATTTTAAGAATATATAGAATTATAATTTAAAATGAGAGTTTAATTTAAATATTAAAAGTAATGATAATTAAAAACTTTGTTCAAAAGTTTTTAGATATAGTTTATAAAGAATAGTTAAGTATTAAAATAAGGAATTATTTTGAATATTTAGAAATAATAATTAGTAATGATTGCAAATTTATTTTTAGTAGATTAATAATTTGTAATAATTAGTATTTATAATTAGTATTTAGATACGGATTATTTTGAATGTTTATAATCAATGTTTGCAATGAAAAACTAGCTTTGGATGTATTTTTTTAGGAGTATTTACTAAATATTTCTTATAAATACTCTTTAAATACTCATTACAAACATTCGGTTAGAAAAAGAGTAGAGTAGAGAGGACTTAGACAAACTATATTTGTTTTGGTAGAAAAGAGTAATGAGTGAACTGAAATTAAATGAATAATAATAATTGAATAAATAATTACTTATTTGAATATTGATATTAATAATGATTTAGAGATATATTTGATATAACGATTCCAGTATTGTTAAAAATAAATGTTTATTATCAAATACAAATAAATAATTTTTGAATAGCATGATTCATCTTCTAGAAGAAAACCATAGTCTAATGACATATTCAACTAAGTTGACATATTTTTTTGTGAAAATGCTATTTGACACGTCATTATATAAAAATGTCATTTCATAGCATGACGTGGAGCGATCTCCACCTTGTAACGTGGCCCAATAGGCAAAACGAACGTGGTACAAAATGCAACACAAAACAAAAATTAGAGCATCCTATTCTATTTTTAGAGGGAGGACATGACATACACGTACTACCCTACGTGCCATAGAAATATTAGTGGCATATGTGCCTCCAACTAATAAACCTAAACTTTTCATTATTTTCTTAACTATTATTTGGTAAAATTAATAACAAATATAAAATTAGATGAAATTTTTAATTCTAAAACCAATATATTCATTAGAGGCAAGGTAAATTAACCATCAAACTAAACATTCTAAACTTAATTTAGATAATGAGGTTTTTGATGTATTGTAAAAAAAAAAATTCAAAAAATTTTCAAGCATAAAATATTTTGAAAATATTTGTTATACAGCAGAAAAATGAGTCCTTTATGTAAAATGATTAAAATATTATTGTCTTATTTATTTCAATTTATATCTTCAATTAGTTTAACTTCACAATAGTTGATTCAGCTGATAGTTTTATAGTTCAAAATTAATCAGTTTTATAATAGATTCAATTAGTTTACTAACCGTTTTTAATCAATTTGTTCAAATGAGAGGTAAAATTGATTTTTTTTTTTTTTTTTTTTAACGAATGAAAATATATTATGTGTGATTTTTTTAATGGTCAAATTAAAATAGTTGAATAAAAGGTGGTTAGTGGAGTAATTTTCTTTTGGATAATTTATATTTAGTGAATAAATGTATAAATCAATTAAAAAATTTCTTTAAAAAATATTTTTCATGAATAAAAAAATGAATATAAAAATTTGTTAAAAAAAAGAAAGAAATTTATTCAATAAAATAAACTAAAAACGAGATGTTCACCTGGCACGAAGATACCGGGTTGGGGAAGGGCTTCCTCGTCCCGCACTCAAAATTAATTCCATCATGCAAAATTCATCATTTATTTTTGTAGGAATCGAGATGACATTCTTTGCTAAAATTTGTTTTCGTTTAATTTAATTTTTCATTTTTAAATCTTAATTTGTATAAGTAGTTATTTAATAATAATTTCAACCATTTAAAGTTTGATGGAATGTATATATTATTTTTTAATTAGATATTTAATTATTAAATAAAACATATATTCAACTATATTTATTTATACAAAAAATCAAATTTTAACCAAAGATTAAATTTGTAATAAAGAGAATAAAAAAAATAATTTTAAAAAATAAAATGAAAAAATGGGATAAAAAATACATTTTTCGTTTATGTTGCGAAATATTTCTTTACTCGCTTACTCCTCCATTAAAATCGGAATCACGACCCTAAATTATAATAATTGATATTTAAATTAATTAAGTGAAATGTATTTTAAACCGTAAAAGAAATATTTTGTTTCGTTTGAATTATTTAAAAATCGTTATAATTTAAATAAAAACGTTAGAAAATGAGCTTATAATAATAATAAAAAAAAAATATATTAACATTTAATTTTCATTTACCTGTTAATATTTTATGAAAAAATGAACTTGGTAAGGGAGAAAAGGACCATCGATCGGGAAACTTCAATGACACCTGTAGGTTTCAAAGAGCGTAAAAGCGATTAGAAAATTGCCACGTCCTCATAAATTTTATTAAATTGTAAGGCTGATGATAAATATAGAAATTTCTACCGAAGTTATAAATATCTTACTCCATTTTCCCGTGTCGAATCTAATTTTTTGGAGATTTCAAAAAATCAAAACCTTACATAAATCCAGTTCGATTAGCGAAAGAAGGAGAAAAATTCAGAAAAAAACTTGAACAAACTTGTTAGTGATTTCGATCTGAAAGGAGTTCTTCGTTTCGCATGATACCGGAGATAATTGAAAGGTTGGTTTTACATTTTCTGTAATTATTCGTTTTTTTTCTAAATTATTTGGCAAGTCTTTGACTGAGGAATTGATTACTTGTTTGATGCTTTCTGGAAACATTGAATGGAAGAATCCAATTGAAATTTCGAGTTCTTGGGACTATTTTTAGGGTTTCTTAATTGGGACGTGGAGTGCCTGGAAATTAGGTTTCGAGCTTCTCTAGAAGCTTCTTTTCTTTTTGATGAAATCGTTAATTATACGAATTCATAGTCATAAGGAAATTTGTTGCCATTTGCTTTACTTATAATATTATTCTTGAATGCTTGGGGCTCAAGATATCTGTGTATTTTGGTCATAAAATCTGGTTTACTTTTTTTTCATCTTCTTTTGGAAGCTGCAATTACTTGTCGTCGCGTTGGTTTTGTTAACCTAGGGCTCAAGAAATCTGTGGGTTTGAATAATTTGAGCCCTCTAATTTGTTTGTTCTTCCCTAGGGAGTTGTGTTTATCTTGGGCGAATTCATATTTTCAGCTTCCAAGCATTCAGCACTCTGTTTTCTGATTTCCATCAATTTTGGTTCAAAATTGTCGAAAAAATGAGTCTCGATGATCAATGTTCTGATGCGATTTCTGTACCTTCAAATTCATTTAGGAAGAGGAAGTCACGGAGAAGACGGAATCGATCGACCGTGGCCGAGACTCTTGCTAAGTGGAAAGCTTATAATGAATGTGTTAATTCTTGTAAAGATGGAAGCAAGCCAATTCCTAAAGCTCCAGCAAAAGGGTCTAAGAAAGGATGTATGAAAGGCAAAGGAGGACCCTTGAATTCACATTGCAATTACAGAGGTGTGAGGCAGAGGACTTGGGGTAAATGGGTTGCAGAGATTCGTGAACCCAATAGAGGGAGTAGGCTTTGGCTTGGTACTTTCCCGACTGCGATTGAAGCTGCTCTCGCCTATGACAAGGCTGCACGGACGATGTACGGTCAGAGTGCTCGTTTAAACCTTCCCAACATTACAAACACTGGACAGCTAAGAGGGATTCTTTTAGAGGGTTATTTGCCGCTGCGTAATTCGGATTCTACAACATGTTCTGAATCGACAACTACTACCTCGAACCAATCTGAGGAGATCACTGTGAGGCCACAACTTGTCCCTTCGAACATTAAGGTTGAAGACGGAGAAGGTGAGTCAAGGAGCTTAGTGAAGGAGACGAAACCTGAGGATGAACATCCACATTGTGAGCAAGGAAATGATCAAGCGGCTCTTTCAGGAGAAACCGAGTTTCCTAGAATGAATCAGTTGCAGAATTTTCAAATGAATGGAGTGTTAGAGTCGAGGAAGGGGAATCAGGCTGACCACATTGTGATGCCTTCGAGCTGTGAGAAGCATGTTGACCCTGATGTTTCATATCAAGAGATCTTATCAGGCGCCGAAATTCCGAGTTTGGATGAGCTGAATAACTCACAAACAGAAATGTTCGATGTGGAAGAGCTTCTTGATCTTATAAAAAGCGATTCAATGCATGATCCGAGCTTTTTGCATGGCAATGAGAATGGTTTTAGTAACATGACGTCTTCCCAAGTTAGCGATCTTGGGTCGGAGAAACCATCGAGCTTATCTTATCAGTTCCATAACCCCGACGCAAAGCTGCTCGGGTGCCTCCAACACATGGAAGAAGCTCCAGCGGATGTCGATTATGGACTCGATTTCTTGAAACAGGGGAGGGAAGAGGATCTGAATGCTGCAGCAGATGATTGTGTAGGATACTTGAATTATGTGGGTGATTTGGGTTTTTGAAGAGGGCATTTTTCTTAGTTACAAATTATGATTAAAAAACTTGCGTATTCTCTTTGTTTGTGTTGTGTAAATATATGTTAGTATTGAAGCTAAAATTCTCCATAGGTTTTTAGTTTGGAGAATAATGCTTTACTGATCTGTGAATCAGAACTTAGTTTTAGTTATAGATCTAATAATGTTCATTCAATAAGTTTCAATACAATTGTGCCATTATGGCCACAGATTAAATTTTTGTTGAGATCTTGCAATAGCGTTGCATATTTGCTTGCAAAATTTAATCCCGTTCATGATTTTTTAGGTTGTTTTGATTTTTCGGATCCTTCATTGTGAGATTCGGCTTTTTTGAGGAGAGGGAACCTACCTTCTCATGTTACTTCGGTGGTGAACTTGGAGCTAGTTGATGATTGGTTAGTAATGCATTGTTTTTTCTCCTAAAAAAAATAAATCAAAATCTTGGAAGCTATGTTTTTAATGTTGAAAATAGACAGACACGAAATATTAAAGAATACCAAGATCTATACATCAAAAATTTCAACATCTTCTGCAAAAAAAAAAAAAAAAAAAAAAAAGATATATATATATATTAAAAAAACTTATAAATGATCTGTTTTTTCTGAATATAATTAACAAATTAAACAACTAAAAAAATGAGCAAGTTGTAAACCAACTTGTACATTAGGAATATGATAGAAAGATAGAAAGCTTAAATTATGGCTTTAGCTTCAAAGTTTTGAATAGCCTTAGAAACTTTTTAATCTTTCTCCCCTCTAATTTAAAGTTTATTCCAATTTTAATCATATCATGGGGCAATTTGTTTTCGATTTGTGGGCTAAAATTCCCACTTGCATTCACTAATAAAATTTACTCGTTAAACATATCAAATCTCATTTGGTTTCAAACCAATTTTGACTCTAAATTTTAGGTTATTTTAACTGATTAGATAATTGAGTTTTACAATAGCACATTTGGATGTAATTATTTATAGAGGTATTGCTGTTAATAGCTCGTTTAGATGATGATTTGTGTAGAAGAATTGCAGACAATAACTTATTTGGATATTGTTAGAAATGAGTGGTGAAAAAAATATAATATTTGAAACGAGTGATTAGAAATGAATGATTATTTTGAGTGGTTAGAAATGAGTGATTATAATAATTTGTTGAATGTGATTGTTTGAATTTTTTTTTTTTTTTTGCAATAGCTCATTTATAATAGCTCGTTAATAACGTGAATAAACAACTAAAATTATTTTGCATGTTGGAATATGTTAGGTGGGAAAGGTTATGTAAATGGTTAGTTCAACCACTTATTTTACTTATATGAATCTATTCATATATTCTACCACTATACACACTTGAATTATACTAAATTACTAACACTTGTATTAATTCTATGGTGGACTTGGTAAGAGAAAGAAGCTTTTATCAAATTAATCTCTATTTCTCTCCCAACAAATCACCTAGTTGATTACATTTATGTGCAATAGTTGAAGTTTATAATTTCAATAATGGGTTTTAAAATTATTTAATTACGATTATTATTTAATCCCCTAATATATTAATATTATGAAAGTTGATATATAAAATATATATCATGTTTATTTTCTTTAGTTATCTACTACATCATGCATGGCATAGTGCATTTTTTGACGAAGGACAAATACAAATATAATATGAAAGATAAAAAACAATGCTAAAACATCTTAATTATTTATTTCTTAATTAAATATGGAATAGAAAATTAATGCTATAAGATTCATAATTATGTACATTTATTTTCATCTTAATTTTTTAAACATGTATTTTCCTCTTAATTACTTGAAAAGGGAAAGGAAAAGAAAAACAATGTAGCTGCTTTTGAGAATAAAGCAAACCCCATAATCATAGCAGCTGCCGGTTTCTTATTTAATTAATTGCTTATTGTCATTATAAATTGGAAAAATATTATCTAATTTTATAGATAATTGGCGGAAGGGATTTAATTATTATTATTATTATTTAGAAAGAACAAGTTTCATTATTACCACATAAAAACCAACCAAAACTCTCACGAGTTGATATCAAACACTGATATGATTCTACAAGTCGGAACGTGGTCACAACACGAATAAAAACCCAATAACACTGCCTAATGTAGTCGAGAACAATCTTAAATAAGAGTACTTAACCAAAGAGTGATGAAACTCAAAATGAAACCTATCAACACCACCATCAAGGAATTTTTTGGATAGTCTTTCAGAGGTAATCTCGACCCTACTGAAGAAAGATGACAAGGGTTAGGAAATCTTTTCCCGAACACAAAACCTTGTTTTCCAACTAATATTAGAGCACTTGACAACAAGCTCAACCCCTATATGTACGTAATAACATGCTCGAGCCTAAATAACAGACAGCTAAACAAAACACTCAAGTGGAACAACCTAATAATAACCTCTAACCTAACAACAATCCAATAATGAAGAACAATAATAATAAGTAAACCTTAACCATGAGAGAAAAAGGCCCACAAGCCAATAAAACCAAGCTAGGTGAAGTAAAACCAAGAGAGGTGAACCAAATGCTTAAAACTATAAAAATCGGCAATCCAAGTAGTTGTTGAGGAATTGGAAAAGAAATTAGAAGGATCAAACTCGCCTTCACAACTCACTTAACCAACATGTGTTTGCCTGAAATCTTCGACCATGTGGATGCGAAAAAAGAAGCACAAGATTAGGATTCCACTTTCCTTCACTAAGATCTTCGACGTGAACAAACTTCCTGGAAAGCTAGGTTCGCTTGAGAATGCCATAATCTTACTCCTCGGTTACTAAGAACACACATTCCAAACCATCTTACCAACTTCGATTTTGAAGCTCTCCTTATTGTTGAGCACACCACTTCTTTGCATTTTTCTGCTGTGGGATAATTTCTCTTTTAATATATTGCCAAATCCCAAAAAAATCTACCTTGGCGAGATTTTTGAAGAATCCATTTGTTACTACAACATTGTCTTCATCGACAAATATAATCCTCAACTCTGAGAATCATACCCTACTCCGCCATAAAAGTAGACCACTTGAAATTTCACATTTCACTATGTTTCTTCTTCGTCGACTGTCGATTTATCTTGCTGAAATTTATGGTGCAACTTTCACCTACTTGACTTACTTAGAAGTTCTCCAGCATTAATCGACATAACTTCCACCACACACCTTGCATAACCACCAAGTCAATGTCTGTGTGCAAACTTGTGGAACTGTTGATATCACATCCTTTATCATGGCAAAGAAGACATACCATAAAGATGAACTCTTTCTTTCTTTGGAGAGATTCATCATTTCCTCTAGCAAGAGAGGCCACATCAGCATCCTAATTACTCGAGCCCTATGACAAACTTGCTTTGTTTGGATAATTTTCGTTCATAAGATCAGTTTGTTCGTATTCTAAACAACATTTATTCTGCACAAATGTTTTTTTTCTTCTTCTCTTGATTACTTGACTTTTGAGAACCTTTGTTGGAACTACCAATTTCTGCTTAATTTCTTATTCTAGAAGCACCACATCTTGGTTTTCTATTCAAATCCATGTGTAATCTAGATTGAATCAATATATCTCAAACTTTTACTTGGCCACAAGCCGTCGATCATCCTTTCATCAAATTTCTCCACACCAATTTTTACTGCACTCATAAAGGTTGACATATATATCTGCTTCACTCCTATCAAATTCGTGAACAATACTATTCATAACACCCAGCTATAGTTTGTTTTAAGAATTTTTTTCTAATATGGAAGCTCAGATAAAGCTGCAATTACATAAGATGCTTAGAAATTCAAAAAGGGAAAAAACTTACATAATTACTGCAAGAATAAGCAGAAATATAATTGAGAAATTAAAAGGAAAAATAACAAAATAGATTACACGAATTTACGTGAAAAAACTCCAAAATAGGAGAAAAAATCAAGGACGGAAAAAACTTCCACTATATGAAAAATTGCTACAATCACACAAAATAGAATACAAATGAAATTTCATTAGAGTTACACCAAGCTTAAAGTATTTCTAAATTTGATGCTTTGAAATCAAAGCCAGTACATGCTCCTTTTATAGTGCTCGAAACACACCACTACCTTGCATCGTTCCGATGTGGAAGAATCTTTTATATTGTCAAAACCCAACACTAGTCATCTTAAGCCCTAAACACCCTTTCTCTTCCCACGGTCTAAAGGAAACTCCTCCTTGGCCTTCTCCCCTAAACCATGCTCAAACATTCAAGCCTTCCACGGAGACCAGTACCTCACCATCCTTAGTCCAGAGAAACTTCCATACCCGATTTCCATTGCTTCTTACACTGCTCCTATCAAGCACCCATAACTTCGATCGCCATCGAGCTCCTAAATTGCGTACATCCCGACCTTTAAAGAGACTGCGTCAAGGCCTAAGAATGCACATCAAAGTGTGAAAGATTAAGTCTCCAAAAAGTCTAAATTCGCCAAGAGATAATTCGTTTCTCTAAAATTTAGAGAGCGACTAAACCTCATAAATTTTTGTTTTCTATTAATGGAGATTTATTAATTAAAGTTAACAATATCTTCATACTAATTATACTAATCAATTTTGTTGATACAATTGAACACAAGGCCCATGTTTAAAAATAACACAGGCCAGCAATTTGGTTGATTCATCCATTTGACCAGTTGTGTTTAAATATTTAGTTTATATAAATATATATAAATGGTATTTATATAATATTAATATATAAAATTGGTAAAAGCCAAAAAGTAAAAACAGGGCAGGAATATCTCATGCTCTGTTTCTAGACAACTTGTTAAACGTCAACAAAATTCTGCATTATAAATCGTGGCAATGGCAAAGTTGAATGTTTGAATTGGAAATACGTTGAGATTTTCTTTAATAAAAATTAAGGCTTTGCCACTCACCCATCCCACTTGCGAACCTAAAAGAGTTCTTAATCATACATAATTTCTTCCCAAGTGGACCTCAATTTATATCTTTTTAAAATAATTAAAAAAAAAAAAAAACATTTTAATTTAAATGCCTTCAAACCAAACCCAATATATATATATATATACCAACTCTTTATACTCTTTAATCTACCCTCTCTAAAATTAAATTATGCCGTCCTCCCTTCAATTCTACCGCTACACCGCCGTCAATTCTCATAAAAAAACCCACTTCGTTCCGCCGCCGTGCGCGGCTGCCGTGGCGGCGAACCAGTGCAGCTCCGTCGTGGTGCAGACCATCGACGCTCCGGTACCCGTGGTTTGGTCGTTGGTACGGCGGTTCGACAACCCACAGGCATACAAGCAGTTTCTCAAGAGCTGTCGAATCGTCGACGGCGACGGCGTGTCGGTCGGGTCGGTGCGTGAGGTGCACGTGGTGTCGGGACTGCCGGCAGTGTCGAGTAGAGAGCGGTTGGAGATTCTGGACGAGGAGAAGCACGTGATGAGCTTTAGCGTCCTGGGTGGGGACCACAGGCTGATGAATTACCGGTCGATGACGAGCCTCCACGTGTCGGCGGGCGGCGGAGGGACGGTGGTGAGGGAGTCGTACGTGGTGGATGTTCCGCCGGGAAATACGAAGGAAGAAACGTGCGTGTTTGTAAATACAATTGTGCGGTGTAATTTGCAGTCGTTGGGTCGATTATCTGAGAATATTGCCAAAACAAATATGAAAAATATGTAAAATCGTATAATTAACATTTTGAAGGCATAATGTAGATAATCAAACTCTAGATTTTTTTTTTTTTTTTTTTTTTTTTTTTTTTTTTGTTGGTGGGAACCAACTTAAAGTTACATTGGTAATTGGTCTCCAACATTTGTCTTGTTTGAATGGTAGCTACTTGCTACCTATTTTCGAGATTTATGGAAACTTATGATCTTTTTTATTTGTCTTTATCTATATTTTTTTTTTTTTTTTAATCCTTATCTATGTGTGTGGGTTGGTGATGAAAATGTAAATTGATATAGGTTTCTTTTTGTCTATTATATAATATTATTTTAGATCTTTATCGAATTTGAGTTATGATATTTAAGTGAAGGGGTAGATAATTAGGGGTTTGGGAGATTTTTTTTTTTTTTTCAATCATATTTATTACATTAATGAATCTAATCAATCTGATTACATCAGTGATTAGGAGTGATTTCAATTCAATTTTTAGTTGAATGACAATCAATTTTAATCTAAATGTCCAATTAAAATACCAAATTTTCTTTCAACCAAAGTACAAAATCTTTTGGTTGCTTTTTCGAAAGCAACGACTAATTAATCTCTACAATTATTAAATAAAATATCGATTTTCAAAATCAACTTATGACGTGATGTTGAATTAAATTATCGTTAAATAATGAAACAAACACATCGTCAATTTTTTTGATTTAAATTAATATGGAGCATTGTTATAATTAAAAGTATGGAGTGTTAGTTATAATTAGAACATACAAATTTTTACTGAAAAATTGTAAACTAATTGATTATTTTAACATTAAAATAAAATAGACATGTTCACCTGTATATAATTTGTCTTTTTTTTATATATATTCCTAAAAGAGAGGTCTCATTTTCAACCAACAATGCAAATTATTCATTCAAAACCTGCCACACACAAAAGAAATCTCCAAAAATATAAACACCACTTTTTTTTTTTTAATTCATACAAATCTATATATATATATATATACATATATATATACATATATAATTTTTTTTTTTTTAAATCAACTATATCCAATGAAAAATTCAAACTTGGTGTTACATCAATTTATTAACTTTTATCCGACATTCATCATTTTTTTTTCTAATCTTACGAGATATTCATTCTATGTATTATTCAAGAATACAATAGAAAAAACATGACAAAAGATTATATTTAATCTTTTTCAACCTCACATAATTTACAAATATACACATTTAAAATTTCATTATAAATTTATAAGAGTTTAAAAGATACAATTTTTAGAGACACAAAAGAATGATTAAATACTTTTTAGATAATTTTATCATCTTCACACATGTGAAAATCTCTAAAAATTAATTTTAAAGATGTTAATTGTAACACATTTCAAACTTTAAGAAAGATATTGCTCAAATTAAAAGTTTAAAAACTTAATTAATTGTTACAAACACCGTATTTTATGTGTGTTTTGTGCAATTTATCAAAATTTTACGTGCGACCGACGTAGAAATTTTGATACATGGAAAAACGACAGTCGCTGGCAAGTAGCAAACTGCCTTTAGTTTTGTTTTTAATTAACATATCAACTTGTCGAAACGTTTAAAAGGTTTTTTCTGAAAAAAAAAAAAAAAAAATGGCAACTTGCTACTTAATTTGTATATTAAATTAACTTTGGAAAAAAAAAGATGCAATTTGTATAATTAAGGCTGTGCATATGTTTAAGTTTATTTCTTACGGGAAAACGAAGAATCGAGAATTAAGAGAGTTCATAATTGGCAGAAGAAATAGTGGCGGAGGTTATTAGCCCCACACAGTTACATGCTACACATTATATATATATATATATATATATATATATATATATATATATATTTATTAAAAGAAAATATAGTCAGATTATAGAGAGTACAATCATTCTTAATTCAATCAAATCATGACGTGACATTGAATTGAATGTCATCAAACAATGAAATCAACACGTCACTGACCATTTTGGTTTTTTTTGAAGATTCAAAGTTTAGAAGATCAATAATAAAAATCACTAAAACTTTACTCTTTCTTATCACTTTTGGGACATAACATAAAAATATTTAGTTATTTGAAATTATTATCAAAAATATATATAATAAATGAAAAAGGAAAAAAAAAAAAATCAAACATTCTCTGTAGAAATCTCCGCCTCGATTTGTGTGAAAAAATAAAATAAAATAAACGGAGATGGAGATTAATTTTCGAGGCGGGGACAGGGATGGAGACAAAGAAGATATTCTCTAATCCCGACCTGACACGTGGACATCTCTATTTTCATAAGATTAAATAAGAAATAAGTGTGATTTGCTCATGTAAGCTCATTAGCTTTTAGTTATTCTAAAAGTGTACAAATTCTCTCTAAAGTTTCTTGATAAGAATAGAAGAAAAAAATCACTTAAACCTCTCATCAGAAGACTCAGTTGACTATTCTCAAGTGGGCCTCAAGAGAAAAGCCCAATAGGTTGTTAAAACTTGAGGCCCAATTTATTTACTTTCTCTCTTCATTATTAAAGGACCTACTGAAATGTTGAGTTGTACAAATGAAATCCAACCGAGGAAGGTACCATAAAGATGAGTTGCATTTAAACCATCACACCAAACAAACATCCCCCAACTCAAATGGCAATAAAATATCTACCTTAATTAAAGTGAAAGTGAAAGGAAAAAAAAATATTGATTTTTTAATTTTTTTTTTAATTTTAAGTTTTCAATAATTAAAAGTAAAGATTTGATCATTGATCATTTGATATACATGGATGATGTGAAACTACTTCTCTTTTTGGCCAATTATTAAATAAAATGAGTACAATTAATTGTGATCGTGAAAATGTAACGCTCGTAGCCCAGAGGATTTAGATGAGATCTTGGAATCCGAATCTGGCCTCTGTGGGCCCCGACATTTCCCTACATCCCTGCGACCCGGCCTCGTTAACTACCAGCCTCTAAGCACTTCTAAAAATGAAGACTATCCCCACAAACCATCACGTGTTCTTTTAGCATGTTTTGTCCTTACTCACATGCATCCTAAGAATATTCCTAGGAAGTCATCCATTCTAGGACTACTTCAAGTTAAACACGTCCTAAAGGTGCACTTTGATGGTATATGTAGTACAAATCAATTCTCTTAAACATATTCCTCTCATTCGGATGTGGTCTCAGTTCATTCATGTACCCCTCCTATCCCCGGGCATTATAGAAAATAACTCATATTTTTGCAAGATAGTACTTTTATGAGTTCATAAATCTTGAATTCAATCAGAGTCTCATTTTTATTGGACCAATTATCCATTAATTTTAACAAATTATAGTACTATATTAGATGATATTTAATTTTATCTCGTAATCCCAATGGCAAGCGCCTGGTGGGGAATCGTGAAAACTTAATGACGATGGTTTGTAGAAAATAGGCAGTGGAGAAGGTGGTGTATGATAGATCGTCAGGTATCATGATGGAAGCCCAAAACTTTAGGGGTGCTAAAAGTAGGATTAAGGCTTCCATCTGCTAAAATTTTGGAAAGCTTGGCGATGAAGGAAGGCCGTAGACACATTATTGAATGTGGCTTCGATAAGTGGATTCGGATTTCTTATATGTTATAAATTGGATTAATGGTATTTCCCAAAATATTTCTGAAATTGACAATATTATCATCGATATTAGGGGTATGATTCTTTTATTTAAGCAGACATCTTTTCTCTTTGTGGGAGAGCTTGCAACAGTTTTGCTGAATTGTTGGCTAAATTCTCACCCTCATAGGATATTGTTGGTGTGGTTAATATTCTCGATCCCTCCTGATTTGGATTTGGATTTCAAATATATAAATATATACGAGAAATATTAAACTTATACATATATCCGCAACAATTTAATGTCACATAATTTTTTATTATAGGTAATTTAAGTGATACCAAATTATGTCAAATATGTACATAAACAACAATTAATGAGGTAAATAACTATTTCTCAATATATATTATATAATAACTGATTTCAAAAAAAAAAAAAAAAAAAAAAAAACTGATTTTATAGCCCAAATAATACAGTGTGTCACATGGATGTAACCAACACAGTTTTGAAGCAAGTGGGTTGTGGGAATTCCATTATCAGCTCTGTCTTTTGATTGGACTCTTTTTTTTTTTTACCTCTATCATAACTCACCTCTTTTCTCTATTCCTTTCCCCTTGTTCAATTATGTCATTTTGATTTTTTTTTTTTTTTTTTTTTTTTTAATTTCATTCAGCCTTTGTGTGTTTTTCTTCCATTTGCCATAGATAGAATTAAAGTTCTAAAACTTTTTGTTTAGTAGACATATGAGTTAAAAAAGGTGCTCATTCTTAGGTTAAAAAAAAAAAAAAAAAAACTCATGTCTACTAAACAAAAAGTTTGGCTATAAAACTTTTTATTTAGTAGACTCTGTAAAGTTATCATCTATCAATCACTAATTTATTTTCATTGTTCGCTTTTTTTCTTTTACGGTCATAGCCAAACATGCACATGATTGTTAAAGTAGAGTTGAGAAAATAATAGCTTGTTTTTGTAGAGTGAGAAGACAAAAATAAAATAAAAGGAGATTAATAAGAGCAAATTACTTCTTTAATACTTTCTCCATACATAAATCATCAGTCTTTTTATTTTTCCTTGTATATAAAAAATATGAGTTAGGAACACAAGTAATGACACCCCATGTTCTCTAATTCCCACCTTCTGCATTAACAATTAAAAGTGTTTCTTCTTTTCTATTGAATTGTCTCTTTCAAACTTTAAATTCTAAACCCCACATCTTTCACTTGATCCCCAAACAACCCCTTTATAAACACAAATTATATAAATGGAAAAATGTTTATTTTTTTAAATTAAATTCACGTCAATCATTCATTTATTACAATTTAACATTTATCTACTCAATCTTTTATCATGACAATTTTGTTAGTCAAAGAATAAAATTGAATATTATTAAAATGTAACGGGTGTTTGGATTCAGAAGAGATGATGAGCAGAGGAAAAAAAAAATTCAACTTTTTATTTGTTTTCGTACGTAACAACTATTTTACAATTTCTCCACAATTTCTTCAAAAACAATTCATCAAATATCAAATCAAATTTCATTTAAAATAAACGTACTTTTTTCTAAATACAAATCTCAAAAAAAAAAAAAAAAAAAAAAAAAAAAAATCCAATCTCATCCCACTAAAATAACAATTAAAGTAAATACTTCATATCTCTAAATTATTAAATTTTATCCACTTCTTCGGCTCTACTTCCTCGTCCTCTTCTCTCCTCCCTGTTATAAAGGAAGATGGGAATTTATTTGACATGATGACAATGAAAGGTAGCCATGAAACTCGCTGTTCTTCTTCATGTGCAGCCTGCAAATTGCTGAAAAGAAGATGCACATCCACTTGCATATTTGCTCCTTATTTCAGGTCTGATGACCCTAACAAATTTGCCAAAGTTCACAAAGTTTTTGGAGCCAGTAATGTGAGCAAGATCCTGGCTGAGGTGGCTGAGGAGCTGAGGGACGAAACCGTCAACTCTTTGGCTTACGAAGCCGAGGCCAGACTCCGAGATCCGGTTTACGGCTGCATCGGCGCTATAGCTTTGTTGCACACTAAAATGGTGCAACTTCAGCATGATCTTGCTCTTGCAAAAGCTCGCCTCGCTCGTTATAACGGTTATCGTTCTTCTTCCTCTTCTTATGATTCTTGTTGTTTAAATGTTTTGGAAAGTTGTTGTGTTGTTAATATGTCTTATGGAGATGGTTCTGATGTTTTCTCCCAATTTGAATATTTATGTGACTTTCCTCATTTTTCTTTATCCATTTAAAGCTTGAATCTTTGCCATGGTGTGTGTGTGTGTTTTCTTTTTTTTTCATGAGTGTTTGATGAAGATTTTTTTTTTTTTTTTTAATATATTGTATAGAGATTCAATTGAATCCCAAACTCAATTCTAGATGAGAATTTCTTGTTTATCTTGTAAATAAATGGTTACAATTGGGTTTAAACTCTGCTTTAGATCTCTCATTTCTTCTTTTTTTTTTTTTTTTTTCCTTCTTTAATTTCAATTCTAATTTAGTTATTATGCTTGAGAAATACACCATCAATTAATGAATTGTGGAGATAGATTTATAAAGAATCATAACCAGCTTCAAGTGTGTTTGGTTTGGTGGTAATTCAGTTCAACATCATCATCACCAGCTATTCCTCTATCATTTATTTGAGAACCGTCTATGTGAGGTTTGTAGTTTTCGTCCCTAATTTGTACTGCATTTTGTTTAGAGTAATTCTTGTTTTAGACAATGTTTTTCTAATTATTTTCTTAAAAAATATTGTGAAATGAGGACCCAAATATCATAAAAATGACTTTTTTTAGTCGGTAAGAATAATCTTCACTCTTACATCTCTATTAAGAATCTTGAGTGGTTACACATTGAGTAAATGAACATCTGGACTCTTCTTCTTCTTCTTCATCAATACTGTGTCATAATTTATGTCTGATGTCATAAAAGAAGAACAAAAAGAGTAATGGATGAATGGAAATTGCATAAAACATCCATGTATAGGATTGTTGGTTGGTTGTGTAAAAAAAAAAAAAGAAGATTGGTTGTATAAGTTCAATGAAAGAGATGAAAGAAGCTTTGAAATAGTAAGATAGGGACTTGTGATCTGAAATTATTGGGCCAAGAAGATGACATTGGGCCCATAATCCCTCTGGGCCCTACAGGCCTTATGTGATCATTCATGAAGCTGGAAAAGATTGATTTGAAAGAAGAGAAAAAAAAAACAAAAAACAATGAACTTCTTAAAAAAAAAAGAAAAAAAAACACAATGAACTTCTTAAAAAAAAAAGTATAGTGGTTGCTATCTAATATCTAATGTATATGTGATGTTTGAATTGAGTATTTGAAAATAATATTTACTGAATACACTTAAAAAAAATAATATAAAAATAAATTCTCATTTTAAATACTAACGTTAAGTTCTCTTAAAAAAAAATTATATCTGAACAAGTTTTTAACTGCAATCATTATTTCTAACTATTCAAAATCAATCTTCATTTTAAATATTAATTCTAAATATTCTTAAAAACTATATTTAAACCTGTTTTTAACTATAATTATTACTTTGAAATACTAAATTCAATCATCATCCTAAATATTTTTAAAAATTATATTCAAACAAGCTTTTGACTGCATTCATTGTTTCTAAATACTCAAAATAAATTTTTATTCTAAATTCTAATTTTGAATTTTTTAAAATCTCAATTCAAACATCTCTGTGTTGTGAATCTCATAACACCTCAAAAGTGAAAAATTCTTCAAACATCACTGGTATAAACCGGACTTTTAGTGACGGGCATATGCCGACACTAAAGTTATTTGGTGGCGGTCAAACGACCGTCATTAATACGGGTGTCATTAAAGACCTTTAGTGTCAGTCATGACCGACACTAAAAGTGACAAAAAACGACATCAAAAGACTATTTCGTGTCGGTCGTGACGACATTATATGGTTTTAGTGTCGATCATGATCGACACTAAAATATAACTATGGTAAAACTCATAAATTTAAGAACGATTGGTGCAAGTTTACCAACTTTTTATTATATGAAATAGGCTTATTTTGTAGTAAATATTTGTGTAATAGAATTGGGTGTAATAATTATAAAGTGAAGTAGTTGTGTAAGATGAATGAAATATGTGGGGGTGGGTTTTGAGGAGTAATTTTGAGAGTACCGATGCACTGTATGCTCACATGCATATGCCTTTAATTTCTCTTTCTCTATATCAATTTAATTCCTTTGTTGTTCCTCTTACGTTCTTCCACCTCCTTCTTTTGCATGCACTCCCTATACTTTTAATTATATATTTTTTTTGGGTAAAATTGCACAAAACACACCTAAAATTAGTACGATCGTTCTAAAAATTAAGTCTTGAACTTTTAATTTTATCAATCACATCCCTTTAAATATTTTTATTATTTAAAGGGATGTGATTGATAAAATTATCAGAAATTCAACTGATAGTCTTCAATAATCAGTAATTTAACTTGTAGTCTTCAATCACTAGCTCAGTTGATAGCCTTCAATTAATTCGATGATAGTCATTAATTATTTGTCGATAATCTTCAATTAGAATAATGTACATTAGTCTCAATCAGTGCTCGGAGTATAGCTAGCGGTGCCAGCCGGCATCAAAAAATAGTAAGTGTATTATCTCGTTGGGAGACTCTTCTTTCCATCAATATATATCAGGTCTCAGTTTCGCGAATGAAGTTCTCTAACTTCGTAAATTTGAATAGAAAGAAATGTTTTTCAAAAATAAAAATCGCCATAATTAAAATTTGCTTCTTACTACTTTTCATTGAAGCTTTATTCTTACTACTTTAATGTTGAGTTTAAATTAAAATAATAACAACCCCTTCTCCTCTTACCTCTCTTCTACCTCTTCCTCTTCTCTTCCGAACTTTGGATATCAAAACAAATAGATACAGAAGTTAACACCTTTGTGATGAAGATTCTCAATTTTGCTTGTAAACCTCATTTTTTGCTAATCTTTCTGAACCATTCAAAATTCAATTAATCCTCTCCAGAGTTATTGTTATGGCAATCTTAGAGATGAGCTACTTGGTTTTCTTTTGTCAATCTAATAACCTTATAATTACGACATTTGAAAAGAGAAATTCAAATTAATAACCTTAGGAAGTGTTTGTTTGTAAAATTGTGCATTGTTTATTTAGAAATGAGGAGTTATTTTGAGTGATTATAAAGAAGAAATTTCGTTTGTATAAGGTTTTTAAAGAGTGATTATAAAAATTCGTTTATAAAATCTCCATAAACACTCAAAACAAACAGTTTCTTATAGTTTTGTAATGACACAAAAAAAAGTACTCATTTTAATTTTATTATTAAATGAGTTTCATTCTTTTTAATTTTATATAAAAAACATTATTTTTAATTAACTGGTCCTCTTAATCACATAGACCTTATATAATATTATTGAAACTTAGCTTATTTTAAGAAATCAATAGGTTTAATTTTAGTTGATAGTAAAGAAGCAATTTATATATCATTTAAAGATATTAAACGCATCATTTTTTCGAATGTGAACAAGTATCTCCAACAAATTAAAACAAATAACTATTTTAAATCACAAATTAATTTTGAATGAAACTAGCTCATGTTATTCAGATTTATTATATTTGATCGTAACCTCATATTAATGTGGATTGAGAGGTTGATAGGTGAAGAAAACTCAATTGATTTAAATTAATATTTGGTTAATAAATTTGAATGGATATATATATATATATGAAGTAATTGTAAAGTTGGAGTATTAAAACATTTAATATAGTAATACACGTGTGAAAATAATTTAGATAATCTACAAAAGAGTTTGGTTGAAGAATGGGAAACTGAGTCCAAGAAGGGCAGGAAAGTTGTGGACGTTTGCTTTAAAACCTTCCTTCTTATCTCAATGGACAATGGCTGCTTCTCGTTTACTCTTCAAAAATACAATTACTTCATCCTCAAGCAAATTTCTCAACATGCAACTAACATAATTAAGTATGTCTCGATTGAAATTCTAAAAGTATTTAAAAAATATATTTATTTTGAATATTTAAAAATATTGATCGTAGTCAAAAGCTTAATTATTTAAATATAATTTTTTAAAAATATTTAAAATTAGCATTTAGAATAAAATTTTATTTTGAGTATTTATAAGTAATAATTACAGTAAAAATTTTGTTTTGATTTAATTTTTAAAGCTATTTAAAACTAGTATTTAAAATGAAGATTTATTTTGAGCATTTAAAAATAATGAATGCAGTCTCAATTTCGATGCAGATTTTTTAGAAGTATTTAGTAAATATTAGCTTGTTTGAACTACTCTTTCAAAATCTCTTAACAAACACCCTTATTTTACAACATTAAAAAAAAAAAAAAAAAAACAAAAATAAGAACCGGTGAGGCCCGACATATTGGTTGCAAATCACGGCATATTATTTAGATCTTGTTACATTATAAGTCTAGAAAATTCGTAACCTTGAAACTCTTAAATATATCTTCTTCATTCATTAATTAGTCACTCTATGATGTTTAGTAAAATTAAATATATTTTTTTCTTTTTATTAGATCAGAAAAATAAAAAAATTATAGATTCGTATTGTTTAAACAAAAAAAAATATTGAATGATTAATGTTGGAATACTCACACACTGGTATTAAAAAGATGAATAGTCTTTACAAATTATATGTTAGCAATTTGGCTCAATTCCTTAGTTCATTGCTTTGGAATATTGTCGGCATGACGCAACATTGATTTCACTGTTAGATGTGTTCGAGTGGGTGTTACTTAGACAAGAACATCACATCAAATATATCAGCTAGATTAGGTCATAGTCGTGGCTACTAGTACGATAACAAGGACGTGGATCTACAACTCGGCAGCATGTCGACTTGCATTCTCTATACGCAGCTGGGACAGGCTTGAAGTGCATCTTGCTGCAGCCAAGGGTCATGCACTATGGTGCGCGAGTGAGGCTCGTCCATGATGATGCAAGAATAACTTGTGTGGGCTTATTTACGAACAAGCAAGATAAAAAAAAGGAAATGTTATGAACTAAATTTATATCTTAGATATACAGAATTAGCAGAAATATAAAACATTATAGTATCAAAGAAAGAGAGGATATGTATTTCATAATCCTATCTAATAAATTTACATAATAGACAAATTTTTTTTGAAATTATAATTGTAATAAGGAATTAGTTTGAATATAAAAAATTATAATTTGGGGTTCAAGTGGATGTGAATGGTAATTGGCAGTCAATCCAATCCATTTCCATATTGGTTAAACTTTGAAGAAGCAATATGTCTTCAATCAATTATCCATATTGATTAAACTTTATACATATAATAAATATAGATATTTATATTATTTTATTTGTTGTTGTCAGACAAGAGTAAAGAGAGAGGAGATGTATTCATAAAAATCGGCTGAAATAAGTCTCTCACGTGTATTCATATACTCTGCTTCCTGCTACAAACCACTCCCCCAGGAATCCCAATTTGAACTACTGTATTCCTTTTCATTTATTGTTTTTTTTTTTAATAATTTAATCTATATATCTGAGAAAATTAGAGTTTAATTAATCAAAAGTAATTTGTTTGTAATATTTGATTAAAAAAAAAAGAAAAAGGAAAAGCTATTCATGTATTTGATAGGGCAAGTGTAATTAAGTGAACAAAAATTGATTTGAAATTCGTATTTTATTACAAATTTCTTTGAAAATTTACTATTTAATTTTATCCAATCAATTATTTAACACATATTATTAGAAAAAGTTACATTACTTGTACATATATACTTAACTTTAAGTGCCCATCAAAACAATAGTACAAGTATTAATGTATTCTCAATCAAAAATAATTAAGAGTTCAAAATTTTACAATCTCACCTCAATTTTTGTAAGCTCTCTTTTTTTTTTTTTTTTAATTCAACTTCTAAGTACTTAGTTTGTCAATAGTTATGAACAACACATAAGTTTAATTTAAAATCATTGTCTACTTTATAAAAATTAACACGAATGTGCGACGGCGACTCCGTTACTTGTGAATATTTAATTAAATCTAGAATACAGTATTTGTTATTTGTTATTCAGGGCAAACTAAATGTAAGGAAGCTCATTATTTATCAGAATTATGTAATAGTTTTGGTTGCACTCCTTTACCCAAACTTTCATCATTTACCAATGAATAATTAACATTTTAATTTGATTACAATCAAAAAAAATAAATTCTAATTTTAAAATTATAAATATTTAAAATCTATTTTTTTTATAATAATCTGACTAAATTCTAGTTCTTAAAATTATATAATTAAATTATAATTTTTTCAATTAAACAATAAAAAGTAAATTGGTTTATATATATATATATGCTTCGTTTTCTTTCTTTTTTTTGAATAAATCTTACCCAGTTTAGTTTCTATGTTTGTTTGCAAAATTGTAGTAATTATTTTGAATGATTAAAAATGAATAATTATTTTAAATGGTTTATATGAAGAAAAAATTCTAATATTAACTTGTTTGGATGATATTTTAAAGAGTGTTCATACAAGTTCTCTTTTAATAGTTACATAAAAATTTTAATCAAACACCCCCTAACAATACCAGAATTTATTGCTAATATATCATTAATATCAACTGAATTATGCTCACTTTGACAAAATATTAGAGTTTATGATTGTATATATTTCACACCATTTTATATAATTTATAATTTTTCTTTTATTTCAATATAGAAAGTTGACAAATATTGCAATATATACACACATTACACATATATTTATATTTATATTTATATAGGTTTGTGTTTTTTGTGGGTTTGTATTTGAATGATTTTTTTTTATATTAGATATAAAAGGAAATAGCACTCAAAACCACCGCCCTATTCCACCATTAACAGAGTTCACATCCAAATCAAACCTCCAAACTTGAACCCTTCACTTCTTCTTCCTTTCTCTTTCTCTTTCTCTCTGAACGAGGCCATATGGATGACCATTCACCTTCTTCCTCTCTCTCCCCTCACCCTCCCCGAGACCCTAACCAAAACCCAAATCCAAACACCAACACAAACCCTTCTTCTCCTCCTCCTCCTCCTCCAAACGCTGACCCTAATTCCCCAAACCCTTCCTCTTCCTCTTCCTCCTCCTCCTCTCGTAAGAGAAAAGGCAAAGGCGGCCCCGACAACAACAAGTTCCGTTACCGTGGCGTCCGTCAGCGCAGCTGGGGAAAATGGGTAGCCGAGATCCGCGAGCCACGTAAACGCACTCGCAAGTGGCTCGGCACTTTCTCTACAGCCGAAGACGCCGCCCGCGCCTACGATCGAGCCGCCATCATCCTCTACGGCTCCCGCGCTCAGCTCAACCTCCAACAATCCAATTCCTCCTCTCCCTCCCTCTCCTCCTCCTCTTCCCAAACATCCTCCTCTTCCCGTTCCTCCTCCGCCACTCTCCGCCCTCTCCTCCCTCGCCCCACCGCCGCGGCCGCCGCATTTTCTTTTTCCTCCATGGCTTCTTCCCTTCCTTCTCCTAATAATTACTACCCTTCATCCGCTGGATTCAATCTGCTACATCAATTCACACCGCAACTTACCCAACACCACCCTCCC
This sequence comes from Cyclanthera cordifolia, assembly GCA_037832605.1. Lineage (NCBI taxonomy): Eukaryota > Viridiplantae > Streptophyta > Magnoliopsida > Cucurbitales > Cucurbitaceae > Cyclanthera > Cyclanthera cordifolia. The sequence goes on along the minus strand of JBBMEG010000015.1, from coordinate 1,402,737 downwards.
CACGCTTTTTCCGCTACTACTACTACTTCAACCGAAATCATTCCTCCCTCACCAACTACCTCGTACCATCCAAACCCTAATCCGGTTCATCCCGGTTCACCTGACCCTATTGCACCACCGCCGGTCCTTTCAGATCTTGGGCCTATTGGGCCTGACTCTCCTTCCGTGGGCTGGCCCTTGGAGAACGATGACGATTTTCTCCCTTCCCTTTGGGATTATGGAGATCCTTTCTTTTTCGACTTCTGAGATTTCTTCTTCTTATTATTATTTTTCCAAAAAAAAGAAAAATGTGAGCTTTAATTCCTACAAAATGACGCCTTCTTCCATTTGAGCTTCAATCTTGCCTTGCATGTAACCTGCGATGCTTCAACACGCCGCCGGCGAAGTTGACGGAGATGATTTTGTGATGATCTGATTCGTAAGATGATATATTTTTTTCTTTTTTTTTTATATACATATATTATATATATATATATGGTGTGTTTTTAGCTGTTCTTTGTTTTTTTGGAGAGATTGTGTTGAATCTCTTGATTTGTTTTTTCTTTTCTTTTTTTTTTTCAAACACGATTGATTATGAATCAAATTGGTGTTTTGCATGAGATTTATTATGGATGAATTTTGGTGTTTTTGTTTTGGATTTATGATTTTGATGGGAATGAGAATGAGAAAAGAGGGTTTATGGTCAATTTTCTTCTCTATTTGTTAGTAAGTGTCAACAATATTATTGTTTTATTGTTTTTCATTTTCATTTTCATTTTCATGCATTTTTTATTTTTATTCTTTATTATTGTTTTTCTTACCTACATTTTGATTTTTTTTTTTTTTTTTTTTTGCTCCTTATTAATGTGTTGGATGATGCTGAGATTTTGTTATTTGGAATATTAATTTACAGATATTAAGATTGTTTTTTATTTGTTTTAAATTTTCTGTTTTAATAAATTAAGAGTGTAATGTCGGGAAATTGTGGCGAATTTAGAATTAGGGTTTTGAGTTGTCTCATTGCATGGCTGCAGAGATGACTGCAAAAAGTCAAAAAGGGGGTATAGGGAACTTCGACTTTTTATTGTTAATCCAACATGCAGGTTTGGTTAATCTTCTAGGACTTCTTTTATTTAGTTTTCTGTTGTTTTGACGTTAATTAATCATGTTTATTATTTCTTTACTTCTAATTTCTTTATTATTTCTTTTTGAGATATAATTACGATTAATTTTGGAACATATGTGTTAAATATATATATTGAAAAAGAGTTTTTTTTTTCTTAATTATGAAAAATATGGGTTATATTTCCCATTACTATTTGGCTTTAAGATTAAGATGTTGATTGTCTAATATGGTATAAAAATGGGAAATTGTGGTGATGTGTTTAAAATATTTATGAGTAAATTATAAATTTAGTTAAAAATGATTTGAAAAAAAAACTTGGGAGTTTAATCGTTATGGTTTAAAAATTTAGATGGAAAAATATAAAATTTAGTTCAATGCGAAGAAATATAGAATTTTTAGTTCTTAGCAATATAATTTTGTTCATATGATTTGATAAAATCTAAAAATTAATTTTTGTTATTTGTATATCATAGACAAATTAGGTGCGTAGATATAATATATAAATTATGTATTTTTTGTCCAATCAATTATTTAATCTCATACTTCCGTCATCAAAAACAAAAATAACTAATTTCTGCAACTAACTTTTGAATGTTTATTTCACCAACGGTTATAAAGGATGAATTGTTTTTTAGATTTTACGAGATCTTAGGAATTAAATTTTAATTTTTCAAAACTAATATTGTACGTTTTTCCAAATCATAAAAATTAAAGTCTAACTTTTTAAACTATAAAAACTAAACTCTAACTAATCATAGACTAAATTTATTTACCTAACACGAAAATATTGATAATATTTATAAATACGGTCATAATAACGTTGCTTATGTAAAATGATCAAAATGATTCCGCCTTAATCAGTTCAATTGATAGTTTTCAATCAGTAGTTCAACTATATACTCAATCAGTTCGCTAATATATTCAATTAGCTCACTAATAGTGTTTAATTAGTTTGTTGAAAAGAAGGGTAAAATTGAAAATTTTGAAAACCGAATAAAAATCTACTATGTCGGAATTATTTTTTTAAAAATGTCATAATTAAAATAGATGAATGAAAAGTTGTGAGTAATTTATTTATATACATATATAATTTATGATTAAATTTTTTGAAGGCATTCTATCTCTATTTTTTGATTTTTTTTAAATTTAAATATTGTTTTAAGTTTAAAACATATTATATATTATCGAAAGGGTCAGTAGCACGTTTGTTTTTTGTTTGATAGTAATCCAGTTAAATACCTCATCACGAGTTCAATTTTGAAAATCGGTATTTGGCTCTCATTTATGCGTATCAAAGTGTTTTTTTAAAAAAAAAACATATATATATATATATATATATATATACACACACACACACCTCATCAACATCAAATGAACAACCACCTAAATAAATAAAAAACGACACCATTGAAGATATCAAATGTATACACACACACTCATGATAAGACGTTCGATTGAAAATATTAAAGAGATGAATAAACTTAAAATTATTCAAATTTAGAAAATAATTATAAATATGGTTATTTATGTAACGTTCGTAGTTAGGAGGAATACTTGAATAAACCGAGTCCACATCCAAATAAAAAGATCTTGGGATATAATCCCATGGTTAAGAAAGTGATATGATGTACAATAATTTCAGAAGAAAAACTTCTGCTACATCATTTCATTCAAAAAAATTATGAAAATTGATACATAGCTAATCACTTCTTTTTCTCTGTGTGTGTGGGCGCGCGCGCGCTTGGTTAATATGTCCGCGATTTGAGCAGTGGAGGGTAAATGTTGAATTCGAATCTTCCCTGTGTTATTCACCAAATCTCTTAGAAAATATATATCAATTTCAACGTGCTTAGTTTTGACTGAGGCTCAGATTCTTTTGAATTTGTAGATTGAGAAACGACATTTGTTGTAGGTAAGCTACCATCTACATTAACTGATTTAGCTTCCAAACGTGTTTCATGAGTGAGGAGAAGAGACATCACTTCATGAACATCTTCCCAACAAATTTTTGTTGGATTATTGAAATCATAGAATCATATTTTGTGCCCAAGCCATTTGAATGAACAAAATATTATCCTCAACTGAAATAGGTTTTCCAATTGCTGATAACACATCTACACATTTCTTTATTTTAGAGAAATACTCATTGATTGTAGATCCTCCCTTTTTTATATTTTGTAGCGTAGATTTGATCTTCATGACTTGAGCCAAACTTCGAGAATTAAAATTTTGAGATAGTGTAGTCGATCCTAACAAGTAGGAGCAGATGAGCTTATTCTGCTTCTTCCAGTGATCAAACAGTGGATTAGTTTGTTTTGTAGTTGTAGAGAAGGTGGAGGAACGTACATGAATGTATTCAGCAGAATGATTCGACTGAGGTAGAACATGAGCTGAATGAAGACCATGACCTTCAATCGTGAACTCGACTTGAAAGTTCAACAGCAGATAGTTATCATTTGTTAATCGGACTGTTTGGTCTTGTTTCCAGGTTGAACAATGATCAGAGAAGCCACCGAGTTCGCCGTGGCTTCTTGACTGACATTGAAGCTAGCTGTCCATTATGAACACAAACTCCAAAAAAAAAAGAAAAAAGAAAAGGTCATAAGACTTGTGAGCTTTGATACCATGATATGATGCACAATAATTTCAGAAGAAAAACTTCTGCTATAACATTTCATTCAGAAGAATTATGAAAATTGATACATAGCTAATCAATCCCTTTTATCTATATGTGTGTGTATATATATATATATATATTTATATATATATATATATGGAAACACAGAGGTGAAAAACCATTTGAAAAAGGACGAGTACACATTACTCTTTATACACATCATTACAACTCAGCAACAGCGACAAATTCATGATTTATAGAGAAATGAGCTAAAGCCCAACAACACCAGCAGACTTTTATGGGCCAAGCAAAGATATTTAAAAAGCTATCTACCGTTTAAGAGAGAAGGTCAATATTCAGTGCATGCGCTATCTCTGCAACTTCCAAATTTTAAAGAATATGTTTTATTCCCTCCAAACTTAAAATTAATTCGACGATTCAGATAATGACTAAATTTCATATTTAATTGGCATGATGTAGCATGTATGAGACATATATATATACAGTAAAGAGTGATGTTTAAAAAAAATCCCAACAACTTTAAATTTTCAATAAAAACCATTAACGATAATCAACAAATATATATATTTTTTTGAAGGGTCAATAAATATAATTTTTACTTATTTTTTTTAAATGGAGTTGGTTACACAAAATAATTTAAATGTACAAAAAATAATTTAAATTACAAATAGGTAGTTCAAATTTTCTTTAATCTTGGTCAACTTTTTTTTTTTTTTAGTTCTTCAAAGTGAAAACATATTTATTCAACAAATAGTTAGTTAGGGAGGATCTTTTCTTATATTTCTTATTTTATTTAAAATCTAATTAATATTAAATGTATTTGTGTCCATAATTTTAATATAAGAAAATCAATAAAAGTTTAGTCCATTTGCGAAATTATTTCCTAAAAATTAGCCATTTTCCTATCTATCCCTTTCCTAAAAATATTAGGGTAGGAAAGTTTAGAAATGGGCCACTTCGGTTGGTATTTAGGCCCACAATGGCCCAATCGCCCATAAAAAACTTATCCGACTTTAAATGGGCCACTTCAAGTTTCGAGGTAAACAGATCTCAAACTTCTAAAAGTTTAAAAAATATCTAAAACTTAATAAAATATTTGTATCATTATTTTTTTTTTTTTAATGTCAAAAGTTTTGTTTCAAATACTTTAAATATTTAGTTGTAATTCTTTTTACATTTATACTTTTAATTCATGAATTACTTTTATATGTCAATAATAATTGTTTAATAGTAATAGTTTTTTAAGTTAATGATAATTTTTAAACTTTTTAAAGTTTATAGTCATATTTTATATTAAATTTTAGCGATTTCTATTCAAATTTAACGATGTTAATTTTTTTGAATTATTTTGTAAAGTTCAGAGGTACTTTTTAAATTTGACAAAATTGAAAGACAATATGCAGACAAGACCTTATACTTTACAAAATTGAAGGACAATAGGTAGACAAAACCTTATAGCTCAATGCTTGATAATTTTATGAATATTTAAAAACGTTTTTAAAAATTTACATAACAAAAAAAATTGAAATTTGTTATCAAAGATCAAAATTTGAAAAAAAAAAAAACAAAAACAAAAAACTTATAAAATAGATTTTGATTAATTCACGTTTAAATATTTTTAGTATAAATTTTGGTAATAAGTTAGAAAACAAATTAATACTATATTATAAAAAATGTATAAATAAAATTAATGTATAAGTTAGAAATGGGCCACTTCAGTTGGTATATAGGCCCATAACGGCCCAATCGCCTGTAAAAACTCTAAGTTGGACTTTAAATTAGGGTTTTGTTAATATATATATATACACACACAACGTTTCATCGCCTCTCATTTAGAAGATCATCAATTTTGTGCATAGCCTTGTTCGTTTGAAACAATTGCCGTTTGGCAGCAGATCAATTAGTTAATCTTAAACATGAGGGCTAAGGTAAGTTTCGAAGTAAGCTATTAGATCTGTATTTTGACTGGTTTATGTGTCGATTGTTGTTAATTTGATTTTCTTTTGATTCGATTAACCAGTGGAAGAAGAAGAGAATGAGGAGATTGAAGAGGAAGCGCCGAAAGATGAGGCAAAGATCCAAGTAGTTTCTTTCTTCTTTTATTGATCTAGGAAGAGTGTTTTTTTGAATTTTTTAGTGTTTCTGTTGGATTTTTATCAATTAATTTTATTTTCAATGTTCGATTTCGGTTGTTGCTTCCACTGTGATCTACATTATTTAACTCGCTGTCTTTCGATACGATTGATACGTTCTGGCACTCTATCGATGCAAGCATCTAATCTCTTTGATCAATTTCGTTTAAAAATGTAGTCGATCTTTTCCATTTTATTACAAGTTTAATGTAAGATTTCTCAAATTGTTAGGCAGTTCTAATAGTTGTCTGATGTTAATAGCTAGTACATTGTCGGTGTATTCTTGATGTATTCTCATCAGGCGTTTGGATTAGTAGTTTGATGATAAGTTATTTTGTAGGATTAGTATTATGAATTGTTTTCAGTGATTAGAATGCTCAGAGTCAAGGGCATAGTTGAATATATGTTACTTGGATGATGGTTTTTGTAGTGTTTGTTTCATCCTCCTGATTGATTATTATGAATAGATGTTTGGAGGGTGAATTGTGAGCGATTAGTTTGAGTGATTACAAACGAGGATTTATTTTGAATAATTTGAAATTTGAGTTTTTGTAATAAAAAAATTATTCTTGAATCTACAAATTATTCTTTGATTAATAATTCGTTTGGATGGATTGCAAATGAGATTTTACTGATTTCTTAATCTTACTTCCAATTATATTATCACAACTATTCTTAATAATTATTCATTTTTATTCACTTAGAATAATTTTCTTTTCACAATCAGTCATTCAAATGATTGCTTATTTTAATCACTAATAAATAATCTTCATGTAACTACTCCAGTAGTGAAAGGTGATTGTTTATTACTTCTACAAAAAATAAATTCATCTGTAGGTTTACTTATTTCTGGTGTTTTGTTTTTAGAAAAAAGTACGGAGAGAAGGGGAGGAGAAGAGGAAAGGCTAATGTTGGTTAAATTAATTAATGAAGATTTATATTAATATTGATTAAGTAACTAATTGTCTATTTAGATGTGGTTGTTAATATTGGTTTAGTGATAAGTTATGAAGTTTGATCAAGTTTTTAATTATCAGTTAAGGGTGATTATTTGTTATTAAATATGAATGAATGATTGTTGAAAGTTAATATCTTACTACTCTTATTGTAAAAACAAAATTTTGAGAGATCTGAACTATTGCTAGAATTGAACTCTTTTTTACTATCATTCTTTACCACGCATCTTAAGATGGTAAGAGTAAATTAATATTGACATCTACCCCCACAATTTTCAAAGATTGGAGAAAGACTTTGATTATTGTTCGAATGAATTTGTGTATTTTAATGATATATATTTGATGTCCATATTGCTTCAATGGAAAATGAAAAAATAAATTACAATGTAATTCTATTCATTTTGGTTAGAACTTTACATATATGTAAAATAGATATAAATTACTGTGGTAAAGACCTAAGTGGTCAAAAAGTTTATAAAAAAAAACTAACCTGGTTGTTCTAGTAGTGAATGAAGGTTATATAGATATAAATTAATTTGATGTTATTATCTTGTAGCTAGTGGTTGTCTCTTCCTCTTCTTCTTCCATGCTAATACCACATTAACTTGCTTGAGTTTCAGCTTTCATAGAAGCAATTCTTGAGACATGGCTTGAATTATGATGATTCATGATTACTTAGTCTAAATCAGTGAGTCAGGGTTTAGGGTCGAGACTTCGGTGGAAATTTTGTTTATATATTTGTATTTTGGTATTTATGTAATTAGGTTGTTTATTATTATTATCTATTTTTTTTTTGGAAATTGGTAAGCCAAAGTTTTGCTCCATTATACTATTCTAGAAGTTACCACTCCGTCCCTAGACCAAACACGAAGAGACATCAAAGGAATGAGCACACGAGATGTGCCTTCATATTAATATCACATTTAGGTTTTGAACCTGTGATTTTGAGACTTCAAACTTCAAGTTTCGACAACTTGAGCTGTTTATTATAATAGAGTTCTAAGAGAGTTCATTTTACAAATTCTTCATACAACCCTAACATCTGATTACCATTCTTGTATTTGATTCTCTCTAATAAATTTGTTCTCCTTCCTATCGATGAACATAACTAATACATTGTTTGTGAATCATATGAATCTTTGTGTGTTTTTTTCACATTCTCTTTACGTTTATTTGTCACTACGATTTCATAACAGTTACAATAATGAATCATTTAATGGAATCACAATCCCTGCTATTAATTTCTCAATCCTCAATTTCATTGTGGCGTCACAAACTTCTGTTCAATCCATAGTGATATTTGTTCCGCACTCAACAAGACACCTAATATGATCATCACAAATTAAACCATTAAAGGGAAGAAATTTTTACTTAGAATAATGAGAAGGGAGGAAGAACCTCTGCCGTTTACTTCTAATACGACAAGTCGAGACAGTCGACAACGACGACGATGACATTCGACTCAAAGCTAATTTAAGAGACTGTTGAATTGTGTTGAAGGATATACTTTTTTCACCATCTTTATTGCAAAGTACAAGTATGGTTTTAATGCGGCCTCCTACACTAGCCATATCTGCCTTAATGGTTGTGAGACTCAGTCCCTTGAACACTTGGATGAGCTCGGTGAACAGTTCCGGCCGATCGTCGCAGCTCAACGATACCTTTATCGCAATATTGTTCGTGTATTTGTCTTCGATCATGTTTGTTGAGTCTATTGTTACTTCATCCATGGCTGTTGGAACTGTCATGTTTTTGCTCACTTCCATTGCTTTTCTCTTTAGGTCTTTTACTTGATCTATTGCTCTTCCCAATAGTGTTGCCTTGTCCATCTGCCATAAGAAACAAGAAGATTGGTCTCAACTAGGGGTAAATGAAAAACCGAAAAATCGACGAAACGTAATCGAATCAAACCAATCCAATAGACCGATTCGATTTTTTTAGAAAAGTATTAAATCATTCGATTTGATATTTTAATTTGATAATATTGGTCTAGTTTGATTTGTAATGGAAGAACCTACATAATAATATGTAGCAAAACCATTATAAAAATTATGTTATTAGTAGAAAATATTGTTTTGGTTTTTAAAATAAATTCTTTAAAATCAAATTGAAAACAATACAAAAATTGAATAATGAATAAAATTTTATTGATATCAAATCCCAAAATTAAACCAAGACACAACATAACCAAATGAAAATCAAACTAATGATTTTTTCATTCATTCGATTGTTGGTTTAGTACAATATCAGACAAAAATCAAATCGAAATCACTTTTTTTTTTGAACTTAGAGAGTATATCAGAAAAAAAAAAAAAAAGAACAGCTATGCTACCTTTAACGTTTGTAATCATTTTTTATTTGTTAATCATTATCTCCCGTGTTCTCGTTTTCCATTATCATTTCTTTTATCTTTAAATACAAACAATCAATCATAGTATTCAACATATTGATATGAACCATAGAAATTTGAATCTAAATGATAGTTTTTTTGTGAGAAAAATAAAGTAGACCTTATGAGAGATGGGAATGAGTTTTCGAAGAGTTGCAAGCTGAGCATTGATTCTGTCTCTACGCCTCTTTTCTGCTTGGCTATGGCTGTTGGAAGCAGAACCTGCTCTATCTCCTTCAATTGGGCTTGAAATCTGAGGATTAATCATCCTCCATTGATGATCAAGCAGAGAAGGTATTATTTCAAGCCTTGAATTTGCATTGCAATCCCAATAATTCCCATCACCCATATCTTTAATTAAAGAAAAATCAGGGGCAAGTCTTCTGAAATTTAACTCAATTTTTTTGTTTTTATGGTTGCATATTGGGAGTTACTGTTCATTGCACTAATAATATTAATAATAGAAATGTGGGTGTGATCTTCCAACCTTGATGGTGATTGGTGTGATGTCCAATGGTCTCTCTAACTTCTCAAAAATGAAAATCTTATTTGATAAAGGTAAAAGATAGTTTTCAACTAAAATCATTACCCACCTGTTTGGTTTGGAGTGGCGGAAAAGGATGTGAGAGAAGGGAAAAGAAGGTACGAGAATCGATCTCTTCTTACTGTTTGTTCAATAAGATTGTTATCTCATCAATCGTTCTATATTTTTTTTTCCTTTCTTTAGTTTCACTGCTTCCTTCACTTCCCTCTTTGCCGTAACCAAACATGTCCTAAATAGTTGTTACTTAAGGTTTTCAAATATGCTTTCTTAAGTTTGAAATCTACTATTGATCTTGATCTTAAAATCTTTTATTGTTTTCAAACTTTGAGACCGAGTTTATGCTTATGAATCTATAGTGTGGAGAAGATCCGAATCTCGATTATGAAACTATAGATTCATAAACAATGCATCACACGCAATAAACTCAAGTAATTGTTGAAACTAATGGAAACCCAATACCAAAACTGAATGACGTTAAAACAGTGGCAGATGATCTAGAAAATCTTTGAAATCTTTCGCACACACAATCAATTCCCACACAATTAGTTTCATGTGTTGGTGTCATAATTTTTCTTTTATTTTCAAATCTGATATGAAGAATTTCAAGAGTTACAGAACAAAGAGTTTCACCGCATAATAATCAAAATCGAGCCCAGCACTTTACATTCCATATCAACAGATTCTCCGTATTTCCAAGTAACCGACGCAACTTTCCATGTAGCATTATAGAAATGTATAGTAGGAACATGTTTGGAGTGATGGAAAGGTACGAAAAGAGATTACTTCGTATCGTTTGATCTTGTAAAATTGTCATTTCATCAAATACTAATTTATTTTCAATTCTTTCTCCTTCTCTTACCTTCTCTTATCGTCGTAGCCAAACATGTCCCTTAATCGAGCAAATTTTGGAAAAGTCCAATCTGAAAATCATGAGTAGAGACTTGGGAAAGAACATGAGCTTAAGAGAGAAAGGAGGGGTCTGGATGGCATTTACTTTAGGATAGGGATGAGAAATTAATTAGATAATGATTTCATGGGCAAACAGATATGAGAAAAATTGTGGCTAAGGCCAAAGATTTCATTTTCAATCATATAAATCTAACATTTTTTTTGTCCACCATATAATTGGAGCATCTCCTTTTGCAACTTGGGTAAACCATTACACTCTACTTATCACACACATTTTCACATTAGTTCTATTATTATATATATATATATATATATATATATATATATTTAAAGTAATTTATTTTTCTACACTTTTAATTGAAATTAAATTTACTACCATCTATCAAATTCAACTTTTAGATTGATCTATAGTTTAACATAATAATGAGTAGCTGATACTACAAGAAAAATAGCTGAAATTGAGCCTACAATTTTTATGGTTGAATTACGCATTCTTTTGTTGAGTCAATTCAGTTATTAGCATCTCTGCCCTACCCTTTTTTTCTTTTTAATTCTAAGAAGAAAAAAACTCTATTAAACAATGTTTACAAATGAACTATGTATCGAAAGGGTTGGTGGCGGTTGATTTCATTGTTTAGATGTAATCTAATTCAATACCACCTCAAGGATTCGATCTTAAAAATTGGTATTTGACTTTCATGTATTTGAGAATAGTAGTGTCCTTTAGGTAAGGTTTGTGGTCCCCTCCTTCAATTTGTATTAAAAAAAACAAATGAACTATGTAATATATATATATATATATATATATATATATATGTAATCATTAAATTTGAATCTAATTTATATTTAGTCAATATGTTCCTAAATTGAATAAAATAATGTTTAATTTTAGTCATTGAAATAACACGTTATATATATAACATAATATTAACTATATCAATTTTAAATTTTTATTATATTGATAAATTGTTTATTGTATCTTTTGACGTGAGTTTAGCATTTTTTTAATAATTAAAAAAATAAATTAGAAAAATACACCGAGACTAAAAATGAGTATAATTGAAATTCAAAAAAAAAAAAAAAAGTCAATTTTCAAATATAAGGATCAAACTGAAATTAGACTCCAAAACTTAAATATGAGATAAAAATATTTCATTTTAAAACCAGAGAAATCAAATTAAAACTAAACTATAAAGCTAGAGCTAAAACAAATTAATAATAATTTTTTTTTTGTTTAATATATGATATGTATGAATCTCTAAATACAACATTGTAGTTAACAAAAGCAAGCAACATCATCATTTAATAATCAGTCATCTTGGAATTACGTAGTTAGTTGATAACTTTGATTTTGAATGTATGCTCCCTCAAAATTACAAGTTCGTCCATTTCTTTGATGTCTTTTTATTTATTTATTTTATTTTATTTTCTATGTACATTATTTACTTATTTTTAGTTGACATTGTCTAAATCAATTTCGTATTTATTCTGAATTTCCTTTTTTTTTCTCTGCTTTTATATAATATTTAGTTAATAGCATTAAATTGATTTATAAATGACTACATCATTGAACTTTTTTTAAAATTGTTTGGTTGTGAAATTATAAAGCGATTATTTTAAATAATTATAAAAGAGAAATTATTTTGAATAATTAAAAATTTAAATTTTAGTAATAACTTATTTAAATGTAATTATTTATAAAAAATGTAATTAATATTTGTTTGAATAATAAATTTTGTAAGATAATCACAATTAGCAGATTATTTAGATGTGATTAAAAATAAAAAATTATTTTGAGACGTTAGAAATAAATAATTCGAATCAAATGATTAGAAATGAATAATTATTTTGAATAATTACGATTTGAAAAAAATTCTAAACTTTCATTTGTAATAACGTTTTAATAAGGGAAAACAAATATGGGGACAGTGTTTACCACAACTTATTTTGGGAAAGAGATAAAGTAGAAGAAAAGTAGAGTCTTTCTTTGACATTAAGCGCAAGTTGCAGAGTTTGTAGTTCGTATGGCCGTAGACGTCCCCTTCAATGTCTGGCCCAATAGCTACAATTAAATACAAAGAGAGAACACCAAAAGAAGATAGAAAATAATTACCATTTCATCAACTCACAAACCGAAACAGCTTGGGGGAGAGAACGTTACATTTGCAAAATCATTCACGACAAAAGTACAACATCAAAGTCTCATACCAAAGAATACCAATAAAATATTAGGACGGCAAAGGGAACCAAAACAAAACCGGAAAATTTTCTATGAATATGGGTTTCTTTTCGTAGTTTAAAAGCAGCCCTAATGAGAGGCCAGATACAGTAGAGAAAAAAAAATGCCTGCACTACTTAAAGAATATTACAAGACAAGTCCTCGACACCATAACATAATAACAAAAATTCAAGAAAATCTTCACCCATCGAGGAAGAAGAAGCATCAAATTTAGGTAAGAAAAGCCCCTAATTGCAAGGTTTTTAACTCTCCCTAGAATCTATGGCCGATTCCCCGTTTTTTCCGCTAGGGTTTTCTATGTGTTAACTAATAGGTGCTACCCATTGGTGGCATTCCGAAAGGTGGCATTGGAGGCATCCCCATTCCGCCCATTGAGGGTGGGACGGGTACATAACCTGGCATTCCTGGCATTCCTGGGCCTCCACCCATACCCGGCATAGGCGGTGCAGGCAAAGCGAGAGGCAGCAACTGGGCATACATATTCTGCAGTTGAAGCTCACAATTTTAGAATACAGCAAGAAATAACGAAGCTATATAGATAAAAGAAAGAAGGGGGTAACACAAATTGATAAGAGGCAAGAAGGGTAACACAAATTGATAAGAGGCTGATATAAAAACTGAGGAATTTACCTGCTGAGAAATAACGTCCTTCTCTTCCTGCTCCTTTGCCTTAACCTCTTTGAGGGCCTCAATCTTGTCCTTCACAAGTTCATCAACTTTTCCTGTATATTCTCGGATAAACTGCAATTTTCATCGGGTCACATATTATTATTACTACTTTGCTATGGGGACAATCATATTTATTACATTGAAGAGGACCCTGAGAATTGGTTCATCAAAATCGGCTACGCCTAACGGAACGTAGTTGAGCGATGAGCATTGGTTTATGTGTGACCTAAAGTTGGTTTATGAGTTTATGATCAGTTAAAGTGGTATCTTAAAAGATAAATTTCATAAATCTAGTTTTGCAACTTTGTATAATATAAGTTTAGCTCGTGAGATTTGCAAACTCGTAGTCAAAAGTGAGCAAGCAAACCTAAGCCCAAACATAGCCTTGATTGTAACACTATGTCACAAACCAAAACTGTGACCCAAATACACCTTTAGATATGCTAGAAAAGCCCAAGTTCCACAGTTGCTAGAAAACGTAAGGAGGAAACCAAGGTTATCTCCAAATTAAATTCTGCCAATAAACCTGAGTATTAGAAAATGTCAAGAAGTAAGAAGTCACCTGCAACAGATATGGGAAAGCAAAGTCAACCATGTTGTTGACCCACGCTAGTTCAAGAGCAACATCTGCCCGAATTAAGTCGTAACAAACAAAGAGGCATGAAGCAAAGCATTCCTTCTTTCCCTGTAGAGAAACCATTTATGTCAAGGTTAAAAATAGTTTCATTTGTTAACTTCCTCGTAACAATAGAAAATGCTACATATATGACAGAGTCAGGAAATGAGAAATATAGTTCATATTTTCATTATTTTTTTTAATATGGAAAGCATGCCATAGACACTCCCTGAAAGCAGTACCACATGAAACAAAGATTTCTTTGCGAGAGGCCTCTGTAAATCTCTCCGTTCAGCCTATTACCTTAGCTGTGAGATCACGGCCTCTTCAAACAAAGCACCAAGCGACCCATGTTCACACAAGAAATGAAAGGGCGCATCTATTGATCTATTTGACCCAATTTTAAATATTAGATTTCTGTTATTCCAATGATGAACATCCATTTGTCGTGATTTAGCAAGTGACAAAAAACTCCGATCCAAATTCAAATGTGTATATACTGGATAACATTTTTCACATCCAGATCCAGCAAGAACAATTTGATCACTTCGACAAAATTTTCAATTATCCATTATTTGTAATAATTCAACATTTAATATATGATTCAAAATTGAGTCAAAATTCATGGGCATGCTTTTCTAAACAATTAACTACAAAGATCTAAAATATACCTGTTCAATAAAGTAAACAAGCAACTCCTCGGCAAGTTCACGGTCACCAGATTGTGATGCTGTCTCCATTGCATCCTTGTAAAGATTGTCTTTCTTTGACAAGGCAATTGATTGCTTCCATCTTCCGGCTTTTTTGTATATGTAGGCAGCAACACGTCTCATTTCAAGTAACTCGTGCTTCTCAATCTGCACAAAAAACACATTCTTAAATTTATGTGCAACCAAATTTATTACACATCCCGTTGGAAACCATCACTTGACCTTCTGTGCAAGGCCTATTTGATCAAAACTATCGTGCAGATCAATCGATTCACGCAATCTATCGTAGTCTTCCTCTTCAACATATATTCCATTCAAGGCCTCATTAACAGCGGACACGTTGTTGCTCTGAACTGCAATCATGTATGGCTTCACAAGCAACAAGTGACCAGCCTAATATCCAAGAGAAAGGAATGTACTCAGTATCAAGAGTCAAGAAGATTACTACAAAAATAAGAAAGTACAAATGGGCTTCAAAGTACCTACCTTCCTCATAATATCAACAACTCGTGTGTGGTCTACACGAAGTGCAAGCACATTGAGAAGATCGTTAATAAGATCAGGATGCTCTTGCAAGTAAAAGTGCACTGCCTTGTAATATAATTCCACATTAGCAACTTTAACAGCCACATCTTTAAACTGCATGTGATCCCATGCTTCGGGAGAATGATTCATTATGGTAGTAGCGGCATTATCAAATTCATCGTACTGGATATACAAATAGGTAAGTTCCTTCCAATGTTGTTGTTCATCACAAGCTCGTATAAGCTTAGGAATATTCAGCCGAGTTGAGAATAGTTTGATGTGCTCCATAAGTTTCTCGTAGCGGTATCTAGCATACAGAACTCCCAACTCTGTAAAGATACCCATATGAGCACGTTCAAGCCCGAGTCCACTTTCCATTAGAGAGATCAATTCATTGAAACATCCTCTATTCTGATAATATTCACTAACCTCCTCCAGATCATCCACCTATTCATAGAGGCACCAGAAGATGATTAATCAACGACCAAGTCACATCACACACCGCAGAACAGTAAGTTGAAAACAAAATCCATGAAAAAACAGCATCCCTAGGAATTAATAATAGCTATTGGTATACATCTTTGTTCTACTCTAGGTGGAGGTAAATAAAAATATAGCCAAAGGGGGGAGAGTAAAAATTAAGCGGTTGAATTTGATAGTCATATTCACCTGGATAATAATATTAAGACCACATATTTGTGCTAAGCGGAATTCCTCAGCATCAACACAAGCAAAGCACACTTCCTTCCATGTCTTTGCACTGTTTGCTTTTCGTGCTGCATCAACGGCACCTTGGAACTGTTTCAGTTTTACAAGAGTGATAGCCAACTTGGCCCAGTTAGAGATGAAGGCAAATATAATTTTAGCAGCCTCATATAAAGCTTCATCATACAAGCGATCCCCAACATTTTGAAGATTAGCCACATTTGGCATGAGAATAAATTCTTCGATCTCAGCCAACCGATCAATTTTAGCATAGGCATATATCAGCTCACTGTCCACCTTGGGCTCTTTGGCCTTCTCTCTAACCATCAATAGGTACCTTACTAGGTCCTGATACACATTTGCATCCTCAGCAGCACGAATGACTTCCAAAAATTGAGTGGCATCATCTGCGCGGATGAATGACTCAATAGCATCGCTCACCAATCCTTCCCTCAGTTGGGCCTTTGCCACCTGGCTCCAAACTGCATCTTCTTCAACCCGGAACGCAAACTCTACAGCTCTTTCAATACTTTGAATGTTATCCAACAAGACATTGACAGCTTGAACATTCAAGTTGAACTTCTTGAAAATGGCAAATGCCTCCTCATATAATTGTGCCTCCACAGCCACTTCACCAACTGAAGGTCCATCAAAATTATCTAGTCTGTTAATGTAATCCATAACTCTGGAAGGATCTGCCTTGATGGCTGTCAATATAAGAAGATTTTGCAGATTAAAGTTTCCACTAAATGCAGAGTTTTGAAGGACAATCTTTTCAAGAAGTTCAATTAATTCGTGTGGCAGATCTGCTGTCATAAAAGCCTTAACAGCAGCTGAAACTTGCTCTGGACTTTTGCTTTCTGGCAAGGCTGTTGATACAACTTGATCAATGAGCTGCCTTCTATATTCATTTTCAGGATTAAGTACTGCCTCCCAAAGATCGCCATCCATTCTCTCAACAACGTATCTGCATAACTCATTTTTATAAATAAACTATATTGGTACCTATGCTTCCAATCTTGATAAACAACTAAATTTTTTGTAATAAACCACTAACCTTGCTTGCAGTTTGAACAAAGAATTTTTGTTTGTAACATTAATAAGCTCATCATCACACTGTCCACGTCGATAGGCCACAACAGCCAAAGTGGGATCACGTTTTTCACAATATTTACCCACAACACGGGAATCATAGAATGGATTGGTGGTGAGGAAGTGCTCTGGGTTATTGTTGCTATCAATAATAATTTTACCCAGAGCATTATGTACATGTACATCCTGACTTCCCTCACTCACCAGATGCTCCAAAAATTGAGTAAGCAACCGCAATCGATTTCTGCATCAACAGATAAATTACTCAGATCTCGTCATTATACGTTAATCATATGGAAAGAAAAAAAAAGAATGAGGGGGAAAAAGGGATCAGAAATGTCACCTCTTTTCACATTCATCCACTAGGGGCTCCACAGGAAGCAAAGAACGGACTGATAGAATCAAACCTTTAATAAAATCTTCAGGACACTCGTCATCCAGCAGCTGGCCCACAACTAGAGGAGCATTCCCAGGGTTCACCTACCAAATCATGCCACCAAAACTGATTAAAATAATAATAACCACAAAAACATTATTTTTATCAGACCGAGGCGTGGAGAATGCACCAAACTAGCAAAGCCATATATACCTTTTGAACATAGCCTTCAATATACCGGAGCATGTTATTTGTGTACAGATAATGTGTGAGATCGGGAACAAATCCAAACCGATCACAAACATTGATTAGAGGACGTGCATCAGGAAGCTTAGCTTCCATCAAAAAATTCTTTGTTTTCTCTGCGTCATAGAAATTTGATTCTCTTGTTACACGTTCAACCTCCTTAATCTGTCCTGTTTTTGCAGCAGCCTCAATGTACTTGAAGTGAATGTCAGGATCCTCACTGTACCAACAAGTTAAAAAAAGCAAATTAAATCATGAAACTATAGAAAAAAACCAATAGCCAATACGTTCTTTCTATCTAGGAGAATTACCTCGAACTCAAATATGAGCCCAAGAAAAAGTACAAGCCCTCATATGACTTGAATTGTTCAAAAAGCTTTATGCATGCATCAACCCCCAACTGTTCACAATATTCCTTTGCAACCTGAAAAAAACAAACAAATGAACATCAAATCTAGACCATTATTATTGTCCCTTGCTATTCTAACACCCCATTCCGTTAAGAATTGAAAAAGAAAAGAAATAGAAAAATTGTTAGCTTACCTGCACAATAATCTGAAGGTTGCCTCTGAGATTGACAAGCAAGAGGTCCTTCATGCACTCCAAACCCCATTCACGAGACAAGGTGCCGAAAAACTCTACAAGTGACTGCAGATAAACCATATGCAAGATCAAATATACATACTCCTGGTATGTGATAAGAGATACAGCAGGTACTAACTAGACAAACCTGTGGCTCAATAGCATGTGTGTTCACAATGACTCGTTTAATGTCTGGAAGCTCTGTATAATGCTGCATGTAGGTAAAAATATCAATAAATTTGCATAAGTACAAAAAGATAAAAGAAAATTACAAAATTGGAAAAGATAATACAGTTTAAAAGTGATCTTACCTGCAAAGCTCTTACGAAAAGCCCAGCCTTTTCACAGAGTTGGCCAATTCGAGGTCTATCGTAATGACTAAACATTCCATTTGCCAATATGGCATCAGCAACATTAGGAAAAGTTACCAGATTGATTTCCAGAACCTATTTAATAAAAATCATCAATATACAAAAGTTAATAAAAAATCATCAGCAGATAAAGGTAACTTTTATTTTAAGAAAGGTGGGGGAACCTTGGTTTGGAGAAAAGCATGCTCAGGTAGATTTGGCTTTAAAACATCTAACAAGAAAGCAGTAGCCTCACGGATCAAATTCCTCTGGAAAATGTCAAAGCAGGAACCGTATTATAAGAATCACATGTAACCACCTATTTTTCCAAATAGTTCTAATGCAATAGAATGATAAGCCAAAAAAATTATCTGCCTCTTTTGATGAAGGAAAAACAAGATACAATAGATGATAGCACCATCAACTATCATCAAAATGCATAGCTTAAGCACTGATAAAACAAACCTGAAGAAAAAGATCAGTTATTGTATTGTAATCAACAGGACATCCTCCTTCCATTTGTGACATCATCAATGCAAAGTTAACTGCTCCCTATAAACCAGGAAAATATGTCTTAATCTCTCGTTACAAAGGGGGAAAGTTTCATACTGTTTAGAACAGTTTTATTTTTCTTTTTCAATAGGACCAGATATTAATTAAAAATATTAGCTAACACCGGTTTAAATGTGTATCTTCATACCTGCGGATCTGTTCGGAGAATTGTTTGCAAAAGGAACAAATAGTCTGGCGTGTATCCAACCTATAGCATGAAAAACTTCAATAAAAGTTGTTGCAGGAGATACATCTTAAATATCAAAAAATAAGAGAAGTATAGTTCCTTGTACCAAACACATCAAAGTCTAAATACTTTGAGAAGTATAATTACATGAATACTACTATAAACCAAACTACAGTAAAGAAAATTTTAATATCATAATTAGCATCATCATCATTATGATAATAAAACAACATATCGGAAAGCACTTCACTAATTTTAGAAAAATGGAACAATAATAATAAAAAATATCGGATTAAGACTAATTTTACGAGTAAAAAAGCCCTGAAAAATGATATCAGATAACTCTGTACATCACACAGAGAACAACTTTCTTTACCTGCTTTGAATATATAAGGATCTTGTCAAATTCCCTCCGTTCAGCAAAGGCAGCAACAACCTTAGGCGTTGCTCTGGCTTTTATATAGATTTTCAAGGCCATGTCATTATCCACAGTCTACAGAAAACATCAGTTAATAAATAAGTAGATGACTTTTTTCCCCTGAAACAAGAAAAAGGTGACATCAGTAACAGGTGGACAACAAACCTTCACAAGATCGCCTAGTTCCTCACTGCATTCCAACTTGTCATCAGCCAACCAATTCTCCAAGAGGTTCTTCTTATTCTGGTTTACAACTAAACGAGATAGTTCCAACGATTCAAATGCATTCAGCTTTCCTCTAGTTAATAAAGTTCCAAAATACTGCAGCAGAGGTGGTGTTTGACCAGTTTGCACCGGTACACTCTGCATCATTTAATAAATAAAATAATTAATATAAACCCATGGAAAAGTTCAGAAATCAAGAGGAAACTTCGTTCCACAAGTTGTCCCCAAGAACCAATCATCGTGGACATAATTTTTCTTTTGATAGCGTCTTCCAAACAACATTAACTTGATTCGTATTAGGGAAAAAAGATGTCCCAATTACTATCATTGTTTTTTATTATCACTATGCATATAGTAACTGTGTAGCAATTTAATACCCCAAAGATTTGGAGAGAAAATGTTAACATCGCCAAGGGAAAAAGATAATAAGTGACAAAAGCAAATTTGCATACAGATATAGCCATAAAGAAAGTGTGCAAATAACAAACCAGAGATAAAATCCAAATAAAATAGGGTAAGACAACCTGTAAACATGGCACCATATATATCCATATGAAGATCATAAATCATGATTGACCTTAGAGAAAAACGGAAATGAAAAGGACCTGAAATTTTGCAACAGTATCTGGTGTGCGGAGAATTCCTTGAGGAGACTCAGCAGCCAATTCAGCGGCTTCTTTGTACTTGGTTTGAGCAAAAAGTTCTTGGAAACGCTGGACAATCTGTGAAAATAGTGATAGGATGAATCAAACACCCAAAAGTTGATAGGAATGTCGTGAATGAAAATAAATCATAGATTTTAAATGTGAACCAATAAGAACAAAGCAAAATTTATTTTCTTGGATAAGAAACTATGTCATTGAAGTATGAACTGTTTCCCTAGTAAGAAATATAGCTTTTTCATACAAAGCAAAATCTATATGAACATGAAAAAAAAATTATGATCAGGAATCGAAGCATCGCTCCCCTAAACCCAGAGACAACTGGGTCCCACGCCCGTCCCAAGGTGCATACCTGGAAGACATCAAGGGATTTCTACTTTTTCACACGACAAAATAAGTCAATCTATTCTAGTAGTTTATTTTAAAACAAATATATATAATATAAATATAAAAAACCAATAACTGATTAACCTATTTAACTTATTTAGATATTTAAAATTTAAGTGTAGTTCTTTTTTGCAGGAAACAAACTATTCATTGATTTACAAAAGAGTTACGTAGGTCCTATCGAAACAAATTACAAGAAACACCTCCATTGTGCAAGTAGTGAGACTATAATCACAAAAGGGACAGAGACAACGGCTTAAAAATCACTTCCGTTATTTCTCTATTTCAAGAACATTAGAATGAAATACTGAGTACTTCAAGGCTCTAAATTTAATATTTACAAATTTTGGCAAATAGAAAGGAAAAAATCAAAAGAGGCACCAAGTAAAATGAATATAGCTAAGAAGTTTTATTCTTTTTCTTGTACGAGTCAGCCTGCGCACACCTCGACTAATGTCACCGGACATACCATCTGACCCTACAACATTTGGATCTCAAGGAAACCCGTAGGAAATTAATTCCTAGGTAGGTGGCCATCATGGATTGAATTCATCACCTCTTAAGCACCACCCCAAGACCCTCTTGACCACTAGCCCACTCCATGATAGTTCTTTTAAGAGTTTTGTTCTGAGTTATTTTTTAATAAATTTGGGTTGTATCCAACTCAAACTGATTTTATAAGATCCAAAAACTACCAACCTCTATCGAACATATTTCAACAGTTTGAACCAAAACCTTAACTTTGTGCTGTTTGGTTTTACTGGCTTCTCCACGGTTCTACTTCTATTAGCCACCCCAACTCGGCTATTTGACTAATGGATGGACTAACCCATGATGGGTTCAAAAGAACTTTGCTTATACGAGCAAGCTTACCAGATTTTCAGCACCAGGAAGGTTTCCTCTTTTAGCAAGATTGACAGCAAGCTCTAAATTGTTCAACTGTCTCAACAAATAAATTTTTATCCATAAGTCTCAACTGTTTTATGAAGAACAAAACACAAGACTTCGAAAGAGAAAAATTAGGTCATGATCGTACCTGGCCACTGACAAAAGAGATAATTGTTTGTTCATTGACAGTAGCCAGTAACACCTGACCCCTCCTGTTTATTGCATAAAATCCTCCCACTGAAGAGGCCTCGGCAGTTAAGAATATAGGATCTGGACTGATTCTATTTCTATATACAGCAGAAGCGGTCTCCAAGTCATATACAAATAACAGCCCAAGCTTGGTGATCACATAGATCAAACTATATTTGTGTGAGATCTGTAAATACAAAACCATCACTAGAACTAATACAAAATGGTTAAAAGAATCAAGTAAAATCTAAGTAACTCTCCAATACCTGCATTGACACAGGAAAGTCATCAGCAAAATCAGGAGGAAAGAATAGATCTGCTTGCTTCTTTGTAAATGATGGTTTTCCTGTGAATAATTACATTAAATTATTTTTACAGAAGTCTAGGAACTTCAATATGAGAGATCTCAAAAAACTACATTCAACCTGCTCTGGTAGTCCAGTACTATCCTCACACACTTCTAAGGTTTTTGTTTTACGATTTCTTACACTCTCAAGCAAAGACCTTGGTAATACAGATCAATTTTATTGACATGATTGTTCATGAATAAACGTTCAAGTCAATCAACAGTCACAGCCTACCAGGCACAAGACATATTTCAATGATGGGATAATAGAACAAATATGTTACAACCATTTAGTGATACCAGTTGCAATACCAACACTTTGGGTGAACAGGACAAAGAAAGATGATACATGCTGTTGAAAAATAACCAAACATAATACGTTGAGTAAAATGTAACTTTCACCCAAAAGTCTGGGACTCCACAACTTGTCCAAGAAAACAAAAAAATAGGATATATAAGAGCAAGCTAACCTGGCTGGGCACCAAGTTCAATGACATGCAGCTTGGAAGTGACCTGTCCAGCATTAAGTGACTTTGTGGCAAATGATATAAGAGTCGAAGGATTCTCGTTTCCAGGAAGCTGTTTGAATCAAAAAACAGATGAATACACCAAAAGTACATGAACTTAAAGATGGAAAAAAAAAAAAAAAAATCCTCTTACTTTAAATTGAGCAAATGATGCTGCATGTGCTTCAAGAGCTTGACTTCTCTGCTGATCCACAGAGAAAAGTTGCATATTCCCTTTCACAAGTTGTGGCCTCTATATTATAAGGAAAAGCAAATCAGAACCACATCCACCCTAGAGTTGTGAAAGCATCAACACTTCTAAAATACAAATTTTTTAAAAAGTTCCATATGCAAGGAGAACAGGAGTTTAAGAAAATTATAACACACCTCAGGTGAACCAGGCGCAATCCCAATCAAAACCAACCACTTTTCAGAAGGATCACACCGATAGTTTATGATCTGATTGTTGGTCAGATTGGCTGTTCTTTCAAACACTTTCACAGGTTCAGTATCACCTACAAAAAGCGAGAGTTAAGACTTATAGGAGTCTTTTTTTATAGGAAACAAAAAGTAAAAACATTTTCATTGATAGGTGAAAGTGTTATAAGAGTGCATAAAAAGAGAAACCATGAAACAAGTTGTTCAATATCCAAGATAATTACTTGAAAAGAAAATGTTCCCAACCTTCAATAGACCAATGATACACTGCAGTTTGTGTGACCAAGCCCAATGTCTTAGGGGTTATCCACTTCCAGAAGACAACCTATAAATAAAGAAAATTCATGAGTGCAATGTCATGTGAATCTCAGTGAGAAAATCATGCACTACAACAGTTTTAAAATTCCAATTTGAAAACACAGTTCAGAGTTCCAACCTGCTCGGGCATCAAATGCGATTTCATTTTTGCCTTCATCTCAATGTTGAATATTTGTAGGTGGTCTTGAGTTGACCCCTGAACTTGAGCTACATGATGGTGCAAAATAAGTAAGTTCAGAATAATGGGTAGAAACAGTATGCAATAAGGACTTCTATATTCACAATCATAAAGCCCGCATTGAGTGAGCTTAGTTCAAAAAAGTCAATACATCAAGAACATAGTTCAAAACAGTCGCAGCATCAAGCACATACATTTAAGTTCATTTCGCATACTTCATGCTCAAATAAAAATGATTATGGGCGAATGAGAATGATTATGGGAGGAATGAGAATGAGGGGGAGAATGATTATGGGAGGAATGAGAATGAGGGAAGAATGATAAATTGTGTTTGGGGTGAAGAGAATGATAATGAGAAAAATAAAATAATGAGAATGATGTGAGTGAAAAATAGTTACGGGGAGAATAAAATTTGTTATGGGAAGAATAAAAAGTAGTTAGGAGGAGAATAATAAGGTGATTTTGGAGAAACGTGATTATAGTAAGAATGATACTCGGTGGCCCAAACACCAGGAACCATTCCCCTTCCCATTCTCCCCCCCTATTAATGGTGGCCCAAACACCCCCCATATGAATCTTGTCCTTCCAAAGAATGAGAAACTTTGTGGATTAGATTTAGAATGTCTCTTTCACATCATTATATTACATTTTATAAGCATTAATGAAACTCCATTTACAAGATGTGTTAATGTATATAGTTTGAACTCAAAAACCTAGAAACTTGAACACGTAAATGATCTTATCACATAGATGTTAGGTCAAGCAAACCAAATAAAGACTGAATTCAAACTACATTCCACTAGCTTGACTGTTATTAAATAATACAACGTAGAAAATCATTGGGAGAAATCTTCCACAATGACACATGATCAGAAACAAATCTTCAATTATAAATCTAATAACTATGGTCCCCAAGGATTAACCTCATTAGTAGTGGCTTGGAGGTCTCCAAGGTATGCTCCTCCAAAGAATTCAGGTTTGAAATGAACGACTTAGCTTAATTAAATTTTTTTTTTTTTTGTCTCTAATGAAATTTGAGATAGGCACGGATGCCTGATTATGTAACCGGGCGAAGCCCCAATTCCCATTTATAAAAAAGAATCTAACAACTATGTTTTTTCTTGCACTAACATTTCTACCACGGTACCCCCACAAGTTTTGAAAACAAAATACCATCACTCAACATAACCATAAAATACCTTTCAAAGCCAATATTCTAGAATTAGGATTCATAAGTGCAGAGTCCGCAGTAATGGGCCTCCTCAACGGCTGCATAGGCATGCTCATATCAATAATAACAACACTGTTCTGCGGTGATGTCTCTCGAACACAAATATATTTATCGGATTCCATTGTCACATGCGTGAATGTTATGAATTGCGGATTAATACCAATGCTTGGAAGCTGAAAATTCATCACATCACACAATCCGATCAGTAAGCATTAGTCTATGTAATCCATATCACATGAACAGAATTGACACACTCAATAGACAAAAGTAAAAGCCAGAAATGAAGAATCAAATACAAGATAAACAATAGAAAATCCACAGATCTAAAAAGAAAAAAGTATCTGATCTGAGCCAACTACAACAAGCGGTAAAATGAAAAAAAAAAAAAAAAAAAAAAAAAAAAATCAAAACAACTAAAATTGAAAAAAACAAACCGACAGCATAGGATGCGAAGTCGGTGCAAAATTGAGCAATCTAAGACCGGAATACATCAACTAAAACACAATACGATCTGGAATTAAGCTGAGCAAGTGCATAATCGAAAATTCAATAAAAACGTAACAAGAAACACACCGTTATAGCTTCCTTCATGGTGATCGGAGCGCTGGCCGCCGCCATGATGGCTCGATAGCAAGAACAGGCGGGGATCTAACAAAACAGCGGAAAAGAAATAGAGAGAAAAAGCAAGAAAACGGACGCCAATCTGCGGAGGTCAATGACAAGGCGAGATCTGAGGCAACGACGAAACCCTCGGACCGTCGGAACGACAGAGGGAACGGAGAGAGATCTACAGAAGAGAGAAAGAGGGAGAGAGAGAGTGAAAATGTGTAATCTGGCTCTCGACCATGTTAACAGGGAGTGATTTTTCTAATCAGTCGTAAATAAACCGCGAAGGCGTGATAAATTAATATTAGACAATATTAAAATTTGTAAAATAAATTAATTTTAAAAAGTTGGCGATATAATAAAAAAAAGCAGATTGCAACTATACCTGGTTTACATTTATGTACAACAGGTTTTTAGTTAAAAAAAATATATATATATATATTTCTATTTTTCATTCAATGTTTTGAACCCATATTTCTATTTATTTATTATAAAAAAAAATTTCACCCATAACAGAGATGAGAATTTGAACTTGAAACTTCTTAATTGTTATTTCGTATAAAATATATCGTAGCTTTGTTTTTGTTGAACCTTTTTATATATACATCATGGTGTATTTTGATGACCATCATACGATTATCTCATATTATTTAACCTTGTAATCAAATTACCTAAAACTATACTTACAATCCAAGTATTTAAATGACTAAAACATTACATTTATTCCATAAAGAAAAGTAGTGCATTTAATTATATAACCTATAGTTTTTTTCTTTTACAACATTACATTTGTTCTAAGAATTAAATTATACGTTGCATGCATTGGAAAAAATGTACTATTATATGACAAAACGAAAATAATATTATATCAGAAAAAGAAAACTAATAAATTTAAGTGGAAAAATCTACCCAATTGCATTATGTGTCATACTCTTTATTATTATATTTTTAATAATTAAAAAAAACTACTCAATATTCTTAGTCAGCAGTTGGCAAAGTACAACACTGAAATGAAATGAGCTGGGTCGAACAAGAAGCATAAACATATGGCCCATCACACTTGGGCCTATCACCTAAACAGCCACGTCATACTGGTGGGCTGATTTTTTTTTTTAATTTTTAATTCATTTTATATATTTTTATTTTATTTTGAAATTTTTATTTATATATTTTGTTTTTTTTTTTTGAGTATATGGAGTTTGAGTTTCAAATCACACACATGATGATCATTTTCACATTAAAAAACGCACTATAATCACTACTAAGTTGTTGTACCTATCGAAACTCAATAATACCATAATTATAATGAATATATGGTAAAAAGTTTCATCAACTTCATACATAATAGTATCATAAGTTTTTTTCTTTCTTTTTTTTTTTTTTGTGAAAACAATAGTATTATAGGTAAACAATACAATTTCATGAACAAATAATACTATAAAAAAATTGTAAAATTTTTTTTAGTACAAATTGAGGATGAGAACCCCACAAATCTTATGCAGTAGGTGATATCAAAGGACTCGAACATGATCGAATGGATGCTAATGCATCACTAATGTAAGTTGAGATATACCCGCTTAGATAAAATATTGTAGGTTATTATAAGAGAACACGAGTGGGTAGTTTTGTTAAGTATGATATCAACAATATTAATAATTATACATGTGTGAGGGTACTTTTCATATATTTCCTTTTATATTTTAATTTTTAATCAAAATTTATTTTTACCAATACTTGTTAATTTGAATAGATTTATAATTATTTTCTTAAAATAACTCCATCTATAAACCAACTAAAAAAAAATAAAAAAACTCCTCACAAGTAGAGGCGACTCTGAGAAGAAAAATGTAAGAACAAAATGGCTATGGACTGTATAATAATTTTCCAGTGTTACTTAACTGTGTAAATTCTCCAACATTAGAGAAAACTGTTACCGAACTGTGAAAAAAAGGCTAGGATGCAGAAATGACACGCGTGTAAACGAACTCGTTCCAAGTGTCGGGCAGGCCGGGCAGACACCAGTGAATGCAATCGGCGTAGGTAGCAGGGTCAGCCTGCTGGTCTGGGTTCAGCATTTTGCCTTGTCGGATGGTGTAGACAGAGGTGTGAGCGTCTTTTCGATATTCGGATAGGGTAGTGATATTGAGGAAATGAATCGGCACTTTAGTTTTCTGTGTTATGTTCACGACGATTTCCAACATCCGGTAATCGGTGCCCACTTGCGGCGGCGCCGTCGTGTTTAGAATCGGCAATGTCTCTTTTGCGCATTTTATCCCGTTTGGGTTGTTCCAATCCAAGCTCCTGTTTCGCAAAACCAAAAAAATGAATCCTGGCTACATTTTTTATTATTAGGTATTATTAGAAAATGGCCTAGCTTTAATTATGATTATTGATTTAATTAAATACCATTTTAAATCAATAAGTTAATACATAGTTAATAAGAATAATTAGTTTAATTTATAACTAATTGAAATTTTTAGTTTGATTAATCGTATTGATTAGTTATGAGGTTTTAACTACCTAAATTTAATCATATGTTGTCAAGTTTATCTGTTACATATGTACTCATTTTATGATTATAAATTAGTGGCATCACTTCTTCATTAATTAAGCTTTTGATTCAAATTATTGAGTGATATATTGCTTGGAAATTATCAAAAAATCAAAGTATTGTTTGAGAAAATAAAGGAAATAGGTATTTGTGTAATTACCCACTTTAAGTGAGAGAAAAAAACAAGGGGAAAGGAGTCTCTCCCATTTGACTGAGAACGAGAAGGAGGAGAACCCCAAAGGGGCTCTCAATTTTTGCAGCAGCAGCGCCAATTTCAGGCGGTTTCCGGTGCCGGTTTGACGTGGTCGATCTTGGTCCCTCTTGGTCGGAACTTCGTCTGTTTGCCTTCCTAGATCTATTAAAATCTTGGAACATTTTGCTTGGAAGGAAGATTTGACAGATTTGTGGCTTTTGCTTTTGAAGACTTTTTGGAGTAATTGATCGAAGAAAAGCTTCAAGATAGTGGAGAAGATTCTTTGTGTGTCTTGTATTACTTCAATAGGTGTTTCCATTCCTTTTTCCTTTCATTTTGTATGGTTTATGTAATTTTTGTTTAGGCAATTTTATCAATCTTTAAATTTGTAACTCACTTAGGCTTGCTTGTGGATGTAGGACATACGTACAGAATCAAGTATATCTCGTGCTCATTTTTCTCTCTTTTTTACTATTTTTCCAGATTTATGTTTGTTGATTTTTCAATTAAAAAGCATAAATTTAAATTTCGAAGTTGATCGTTCATAATTTCTTTGGTATCACATATGCTTAGATAAGGCCAAGATGAATTTTGTAACGGGTATATTTTCTTTTCTTGTATATGAACCATATTTTATAGTTACTTTAACCATCAAATATTTAACACAAAAATTGCGTAAATATCTAAAGTAATCGATGATAAGGGAGAAAAAGAAGAAAAAGAAATAAAGATAGAAAAGAAATACTTGATATGAAGAGGAGACGTGCCGCTAAAGAAGACCATGGTGCGATTAGGGTCCACATTTTCTTCGACCCATCTCATCCATGTATTCAACACTCTTCTGTACGCTACTGGCCGTTCGATTTCATCATACTCCGTTGATCCTTCCTCGAACGATCCACCACGACTATTTAGATTGCATTAAAAGAAATTGTAATTCATTAATAAATGATAAAAAAGATATAATATATCTTGTTTCTGATCAATTAATTAGGTAGAAATAACTTATTTGAATTTTTTTTCTTTCAAATTAATCAAACATTTAACTCATATAGTTATTATTTTTAAAAATAGAAGAATTTTGTTGGAAAATCTTGTATATGACCTAATTACAGTAAGATTATGAATTTGAATTTCTCATCTTCAAAAAAATAAATTCATATTATCATTTTTAATGAACGAAAAACTAATTTTCACACAATTTATTCATTAACAATCATGGTTGCAACACGAAGATGTGACCATCAAAAATTGAACTCAACTAACAATAAATACAATACGTTAATCAAAAGTTATAAGTTGAAATCATCTAATCTCTTTATTTTTTTTTTTTTAATGATAGGGTGAAAATTTTGATACACATACTAATACTGACTAAACTATTATTAATTGGCGACAAAAAAAAACTTAAATTTTATCAAATTATAAGTATCACATTCAAAATTTTAAAATTATATAAATTAAATTTTATTTTTAAAATAAAGTAGTGAATGTTGAATCTAACCCTTTTTTTTTTTCTTTTTTTTTTTTATCATATAAACTAAGTTTTTTTTTTTTTTTTTCAAATTATAAAAACGAAATTTATTATTTACGATAATGTTTATATCTTAATTGAGGATGTTATAGTTAACAAAAGTTGATAGGAGTTGAAATATTTCTATGTTATTTTATATTAAATAAAAAAAAAAGAAAAAAAAAAAAGAAAAAAAAAGAAGACTTACAGAAGTTTCATGTTGAAAGTATTCATCCACCAAATGTAAGTATTGAAGATTAGATAATCAACATTCTTCCAATTCTCTCCATGCTTGTTGATGGATTCAGGCATGATGATGCGATTCAAAATACTGTGCATCTTTGGATCATCAGAATTTGACTCTACCAAAAACGGGGCCCAGTAGAATTCCACCGTAGCATTGTACTCCTGCACGCACCCGATCATTCCCCCCCTTAAATTCCAAAGTCCACCATTAATTACTCAAATTCTCAATCGCAAAGATTAAAACTAAGATCCGTGGGAATAATTGTAAAAACTTTACCAAATCATACTAATAAATCACGTCTTAATCATCATTATTATATACGTCCAACATGTTTAAGTTTATGATTAATTAAAAACGCTCAATTCCTACCTTTTTAGACTAAGTTCATTCATATACTTATAAATTTGACAATTTCCTTCCTTTGTGAAAAGTCTAAACTTAATTGCATCATTTTAATTATAACTTTACTCATATATTTGTTTTAGGGGCGAAAGAAAAAATTGAAAATTGACATATCCAACCGAATTAATGGATCGGTTTGTTTTTTAGAACAATAGAAAATCATTCCATTTTATATATTAGAAAACCGAAATATATCGGATATGTTTTGATTCTGAGAACCAATAAAAATCTAATCGAACCAAATATTAAATAATAAGGAAAAAGAAATACGTTACTATTTAAATTTGATGGAAGTATGGATTTTAAACGTGAAATATGAAATAAAAACATTGTAAATATTGTGATACTTATGAATTTTTTTTTGTTATTAACAAAATGAAAGTCTTTAAAATAAAATTGAGATTCCTCCGTGAATTCTGATGTCAAGGATGTGGTCAAGGTGTTGGTGGGATATGATTCGGATCTCTCTGAGTTTAACAATATTTTTGTTGTTATTAGATATCTCTCCAATTTGCTTGGGGATACGTTTTTTTTTCTTCATTGCAATAGATCTTGTAATAGGGTGGCTGATTTGTTAGCCAAAAACCCTCGTGAACCTTCTGTTGTGTGGGACTTTTCTCATTCTAGGTTGGAAGATAGGACTTTTTTTTAGGGGTTCTCCCCTTTGATGGCCTCCGATGGGGAGGATGATTGTATTAGTTATTTCTTTGATGGTTCATTTTATTTAGTTTCTTTCTTAAAAAAAAGAAATTGAGAATGAGACAGAGAAAAAATTGAATAGTAAATCAAAACTGAAAACGATCCGAATCAAATAAAAGTTGAACCAATAATTTTGTCTTTTATTAGACATCGAGTTAGAATATAATTATTGAAAAACTGAAAATATTGTTTGGATTGTCAATTTGGCACAAAATCGATCTAAAATCACTCCAATAACCAATAGATTACTCGTTTAAGTCTAACCAAGTATTAATAACGTTTTAACTAAAAAAACCCATCAAAGGGAAGAGAACCGACAAAAGAAATAAAAGGCAAAGAAAAAGAAATAATACCTCAATTTGAAAGACAGTAAGTGAACCATTCTTGTTCAAGCTTTTTCTACCCGGAGGAATCACTGATTGAACCAAACAAACCATTGATTCCCATTGGTTTCTGTTCAACGAATCTCCCACGAACATCATCCTCTTTCCCCTCAATTTCTCCAGCAGCAATCTAGCTTTAAATCTTTATAATAAACAGCCCATTAAATTAACTAAATAAATTAACCATTTATTTAAATATTTAAAACGGTGTTTCAGACAAATAAATCAAACCCATATAAGAATTGAAATATTATGAATAATAATAATAATAATAATTCTCCTATAATCATTTTATCTCCTTTCACTTTATTAATCATTATTTTGGTATATTTTAATTTTTGATTTAGTATATTACCTGGGCAAAGAGCAATCTCTGGGTTGCCATCTCCAATTCTGAAACAGAGAATCTTTTCTTCCATTTCTCAAACAAGTAACTTGCGATGTGAGAAATTCACATTCATCTTCTTTATACAAAGGATGAGAAATATTATCAAAAACCCAATTTCCATTATACAAATCGCAATCTCGAGGCGGCAATTCAACATCAAAGTCATCATCTTCTTCAACCTTTTGATTGCTCTGTTCTTCCTCTGCTTCCAAAACCTCGGTTTGAATCGTGTTGTGAACAGGGGAGCTCTGTTCTTCAACCTGCTCTGTTTTGGGGCCGATGAATGGGAAATCGGCAATCGACTTCACATCTTCACTGTACATGAAAACCCCAAATAGAAAAACGAGTAAAACAATAGCAAATATTGAGAGATTGCTGTTCTTTCGAGCTTTCATTGCCGCCATTTCTGAAGAGAAGAGGAAGAAAATTAGAAATCGTTATGGAGAGAAGAATGAAAGAAGAGATATAGAGAAAGAAAAGGCAGTGATTTTGATTTAGAGAATATGAAAAAGAGAAACTTTAAGTTGAGAATTAGGTTTTTGTTAGTGTAATTGAAGTTGAGTGAATCCAAAAGGGCATCCTTTTGTTGGTCTTCTTTGCCTCTTTGAAGTTGTGGCCTTCGTATTTTAAGAAAATTTTGATTTTTTGTTTTTTATTTTTGAAATATAAATTTATATTTATGTTTTTTATTTTTATTTTTATTTTTTTTTCCTAAATAGATGAATAATAATCAAATTTCATAAATTAAAACCAGTATTGCGAAATTATTGTTTTTAGTTTTCAAATTATTGATATTGTTTTTAAAAACACAACGAGATGTAGATATCAAAATCATGAAAATTATGTATTGAAGTAATACCTGTAAACTTAAATTTAAAGAATTAAAAATAAAAGATGAAATGATTATCAAACGGAGTCTTAAAGTTTAGTTTATGTAGAGTTTAGTTTTTTATCACAAGAAAATTAGAATTCAGTCATACTAAAAAGTGTGGACATATATCACAAGATTAATTAATAATGAAAAGAGTAGTCCACTTATCTTATAAATGCTCACAAAAATCTCCTCATTTTTAAAATGTGAGAAAATTTATCAACAATTTTTTATGATTTTAAAAATTATAATTTAATTTTGATAAAATCTAAAAAATAACTAATCATTCATTGATTGATTGATTTTTTATTTTTATTTTTTATTCTTTTAAACATGAATAACTAAAATTCATGTATATAATTAGTCACAAACTACAAGAAAAAAAAACTTATTTTGTAGACTCTACTAAAACTAATTTCTAATTTTTATAACCATAAAATTAAGGGACTTTTCATGTATATATATATATATATAAAAAAAAAAAAGTTTATTAGAGCAAAAATTTGAAAATATTTCATATATAAAAGAAAAATGCATGGTTTATGTAAGATAACCAAAATATTCTCGTTTCGATCAGATAATTTCAATAAGTTTAGTTGATAGACTTTAGTCAGTAGTTTAACTTTACTTAATAGTCTTAGTAGTGCAACTAATAGCTTTCAATCAGTAGTTCAACCAATAGATTCAATCAGTTTACTGAGAGATTCAATCAGCTCCTAACGTTCTTCAATCAGCTAACTGAAAAGAGAGATAAAATTGAAAATTTTGAAAAATAAATAAAAATCTGTCATATAAAAATTACTTTTAAAAAAGTTATAATTATAATAGATGAATGAAAAGTTAACGCAATGAATAGTTTTCCTAAAACTAAATTATATATATTTTTTAAATCATATAAACTAAATTTCAATTTATAAAATTATACACTAAAATTTAAATTATAGTTTACTCTAAAAATAATTGAGGTTAGGTAAAATGAGGTATAAAAATTTGGTATGAAGAGGGGATATATTTTTCAGTATTTTCATTTGATCATATAATTCTTTTTTAATTTTTATTCTCTCCTTCCTGCTAACTACTACTATTGTTGATCATCTTCAATAAAACAATGGCGAAATAGGAGAGAGAAAATATAAAGAGAGATGAGTGATCTCAAAGTTTAGGTTTTTTTTTTTTTTTTTTTTTTAGTGGGACCGTTTGGTTATGAAGTTGTTTTCAAATCTGAGTTAGTGAAATGGATGAGAGAGTGAAAAATGAGTTCTATCATTTGAACTGTTGGCTTGCAGAGGAGGAAGATATAGTTTTTATTCAGTGAAAATGAAATTTCCACATCCTTAATCTACCTATATCCAAACACAATATTTAAACAGGCTGTACCTTATCCAAAAGAGAAATATTCTCATATTACCAAAATCGCCATTACAAAGTTTTGTATAAATTATAAACTTAGTCTAAAATATAGGAGAAATCTAATATTATCTTATGATTTGAAAAATTAGAATTTTATCCATAAAATTTGACAAATCTAAAGAATAGTTTGTCGTCGTTCGTAATTATTACTGAATAAAACACGTTGAAGTTAACTATTTCCATAGAGACAAAAGTCTAGATCTTTCCTTCAATTATTTTGAGTTGAATTAAGTTTAATGTCGAGTTCTAAGAATTATATATGAAAATATGATAAGTTGAAGGTTAAACATTAACAGATTAGTATTAGGAAGGTGGACATCCCTTTCAAAATCAAAGCTTGAGTCGGATCCAAACTTCTTAAGTCTTTGTCTGCTTGTGTGGGGTTCTCGAAATTTCGAGATTAATAACCTAGAGGTCTAATATCATCTTAGAAAATATGAGCATTCATCTCAAAACTAATTGGTAATGAGAGGAGTAGTTCACCTTGTCTTCAATGTGGCACAAATAGCCACAAAGTGAGTATTTTCGATTAGATTATATATTTTTTTGAAGATATGCTAATTACTAAATTGGCAATAAAAATTAATTGTCAATTGACAATAAAATATGATAATTTTAAGGTTAAACATGGCCAATTAAGTTTAATTCATCACAATTAATTCTCTTTTTTTGTTCATCTTAGAATTAGATAAAAATTTAATAGAGGAGAGAAGAAAGGGAAAGGTTTTAAGAACACAACCTAATGAAGCTACATGTGAATGATTATAAAGAGAGGTTGGCAGAAGTAAACATGTAGATTAATTAGAAAGTTAAATCCTTCAATTAATAGAAAGAGAGAGAGAGAGAGAGAACCTTTTGTTTGGGTTTAGAAATGTGGTTGTTTAATTTTGTTCTCAACTACCCACCATAATAAACCTTTAATGATGCATAATTAACATTTTAATTATCTATTTTAGGACAAATTTTAATTGGGAATTTATTATAAACTTTATGTTTGAAAAAAGTAAATGCTAAGTAAAGCAAGTTCCTACTTCTCTTTCTTGTTGACAGAAATTTGAGATTTTTTTTTTTTTTTTTTTTTTTTTTTTTTTTTTTTTTTTTTTTTTTTTTTTTTTTTTTTTTTTTTTTTTTT
>JBBMEG010000015.1:1348517-1366934 GCA_037832605.1 Cyclanthera cordifolia | reverse complement strand
GGTCTAAGAAATGTTTAAAAAAACATGTTAAATTGCAATCGAGAACCTAACTTTATTTTACATCTATTCAATATAATAATCAAACAGATCATAGAATTCATCCCTAAATATAGTTAATAAAAAAACGTTATAATACTTATTTGCATACCCATGTGCCACTAAAAAAAAAAAAGAAAAAAGAAGACCGTGTGCATATAATCAAATTATTGACTTTTATAGGTACATTAATGACTTTTCTTATAACAATCAAATTAAAGGTTTATGGATTATAATCTGCCTAACAATAGGTATAGCTTGGATACTCGATGACAAAAACTATATCAACTTCTGTTTTACATTGGTACTCTTATGTACATACCAGTGTAGTCCAAAAGGGCAGTTGGAACTTATTTAAAATCTCACTTTAATGTGAAAAGAGTACTACCAGGTGGCCACTGTCATGCACACCTATTTTGCAGCAGAGTACAGTGACTAAAATGTTATTTCCCACGTAGCTGAAATTGTACATGCGTGAATATCTTCCCATATTTTCTAAATAAAATACTCCAATAGAAGTTTGATTTCACATTGACCATCAAGTGCAAGTTGCTAAGTTTCAAAGTTGTGAACTTATAATTTTCAATCTAACAATAATTGAGAGAGTTATTCACAACAGAAGTACAAAATCGAAGTCGTTATTCAAAGAATACTGATAAACATGAGTATTAACCGAACAAGAAATAAGCATTAGATCCATCAAAACAATAGAGGGGCAAGTGAACCAAACAAAAAACGGGTAATTCTATGGATCTGGTTTTTTTCTTTATCATCGTTTAAAGCAGCATTTCCTAATGAAAGGCCAGACTTACAGTGGAGGAGAAAAAATCTTTAAATACAGAACCCTCAGGGTGCTGCACCAGCATCCAAAAAAAAATGCCTGCCCTACCAAAAGAATATTACAAGACAAGTAAAGTCCACAACACTATAACACAAGAACAGAATGACAAAAATTCAAAGAAAATTTAACCCATCGAGGAAGAAGCGAGGGGGGTGAAGTGTAAAATGTAGGTAAGAGAAGCCTCCCCTAACTGCAAGGTTTAACTCACCCAAGAATCTAGGTTGATTCCCGCTTTTTTTGGCTAGGCTTTTTTATGTGCTAATAGCTGCTACCCATTGGTGGCATTCCGAAAGGTGGCATTGGAGGCATTCCCATCCCACCCATCCCACCCATCGGCGGCGGAGCAGGTGCAAAACCAGGCATTCCTGGGCCTCCCATACCCGGCATAGGTGGTGCAGGCAAAGCAAGAGGCAGCAACTGAGCATACATGTTCTGCAGTTGATGCTCAGAAATTAGATTTCAGAAAGAAATATTGAAACTGTAGAGGTTTTCTACAGCGAGGCTATGGATAATAAGAGTATAGGGGTAACAAATTGATAAGAGATGCTGATACAAAAACTGAAGAATTTACCTGCTGAGCAATGACGTCCTTCTGTTCCTGCTCCTTAGCCTTGTTCTCTTTGAGGGCCTCGATCTTGTCCTTCACAAATTCATCAACCTTTCCGGTATATTCTCGAATAAACTGCAAGGTTAAAAAAAAAATAAAATAAGGCACATGTTATTTGGACAATCATATGTTTTATAGAGAAGAAAAAACAACGTCAAAGGCGCCACACAAAATCTTCCACGACTAACTCAGCTTATCTGGCGACAAGCATCAGAGGAAATGAGACTGATAAAAACTTCAGTTTTTTCCTCTTCCTCTGAGGCTCTGATAAATACCAACACTTTAACTTGAGTTTTGTGACCTATAATTGGTTTATGGGTTTACGATTGGTTAAAGTTAGAATGGGGTACTGCTGTAAGAGAGAAACATCTTTTTTGTTTTACTTATCTCTCTGTAATAGGTAAACTAAGTTCCACAGTTCCTCAAAAACATCAGTGGAGACCAACTTAATCTCCAGATTGTAAGTTATAAATAATACACCTGGATATTAAAAAATGGTATCAAGAGAAGTCACCTGCAACAGGTATGGGAAAGCAAAGTCGATCATGTTGTTGGTCCAGGCAAGTTCAAGAGCAACATCTGCTCGAATCAAGTCATAACAAACAAAGAGGCATGAAGCAAAGCATTCCTTCTTTCCCTGTACAGAAACCATTTACAAATAGATTAAAATAGTTTTATTTTCTAAATTGCGAGCAACACTAGAAAATGTTTTATATATAAGAGAGAGTTCAGAGATGATAATTTCATCTATTTGACCCAATTTTAGAATTTGGATTTCCTTTATTCAAATTGTGTACATTCATATGTAGTGATTTAACATTCAATAAATGACTGCTAGATTCAAGTTAAAAAACAAGAGTGAGCTTTTTCAAAAAAAAAATTTAGACCACTTCGACAGAATTTTCAGCCATCCATTCCTTATAAAAATTAAGCATTCAATATTTTGAGTCAAAATGCATGAGCATGTTTTTCGAAGCAAGTAACTAATAAGATCAAGCTAACCTGTTCAATAAAGTAAACAAGCAACTCCTCGGCAAGTTCCCGGTCACCAGATTGTGATGCGGTCTCCATTGCATCCTTGTAGAGATTGTCTTTCTTTGACAAGGCAATGGATTGCTTCCATCTTCCAGCTTTTTTGTATATGGAGGCAGCAACACGTCTCATTTCAAGTAACTCATGCTTCTCGATCTGCACAAAATTACAATATTAAACTTTTGTGTGACCAGATTTATTGCTCAATTCAAATGGAAACTATCACTTCACCTTCTGTGCAAGGCCTATTTGATCAAAACTATCGTGCAGTTCAATTGATTCACGCAATCTATCATAGTCCTCCTCTTCAACATATATTCCATTCAAGGCCTCATTCACAGCAGACACGTTGTTGCTTTGAACTGCAATCATGTACGGCTTCACAAGCAGCAAGTGACCAGCCTAATATCCAAAGAGAAAGGAATGCGGTGAGCATCTAGAGTAAAAAACAGAGCTAAAACAAGAAAGTGTAAAAAAGGGCTCCAAAGTATTACCTTCCTCAGAATATCAACAACTCGTGTGTGATCTACACGAAGTGCAAGCACATTGAGAAGATCGTTAATAAGATCAGGATGTTCTTGCAAGTAGAAGTGCACGGCCTTGTAATAGAGTTCCACATTGGCAACTTTGACTGCCACATCTTTAAACTGCATGTGATCCCATGCTTCGGGAGAATGATTCATGATGGTAGTAGCAGCATTATCAAATTCATCGTACTGGATATACAAATAGGTGAGTTCCTTCCAATGCTGTTGTTCATCACAAGCTCGTATAAGCTTAGGAATATTCAACCGGGTTGAGAACAGTTTGATGTGCTCCATAAGCTTCTCGTAGCGATATCTAGCATACAGAACTCCCAATTCAGTGAAGATACCCATATGAGCACGTTCAAGCCCAAGTCCACTCTCCATTAGAGAGATCAATTCATTGAAACATCCTCTATTCTGATAGTATTCACTGACCTCCTCCAGATCATCCACCTATTCATTGAGGCACCCCAGGATATGATTAATCAATGACCAAGTCACATCACACACCACAATATAGTAGGAGAAAACAAAAGTTCATAAAAAACAGCATCCCTAGGAA
This sequence comes from Cyclanthera cordifolia, assembly GCA_037832605.1. Classification (NCBI taxonomy): domain Eukaryota; kingdom Viridiplantae; phylum Streptophyta; class Magnoliopsida; order Cucurbitales; family Cucurbitaceae; genus Cyclanthera; species Cyclanthera cordifolia. The sequence goes on along the minus strand of JBBMEG010000015.1, from coordinate 1,363,329 downwards.
TTAATAATAGCCAATGGTATGCATCTTGGTGCCACACTAAGATGGAGGTAAATAAAATATAGTCAAAAGGGGAGAGCACAAAAAATAAGCAGTTTGACTTTGATAGTTCATATATTCACCTGGATAATAATGTTAAGACCACATATTTGTGCTAGGCGGAATTCTTCAGCATCAACACAAGCAAAGCACACTTCCTTCCATGTCTTTGCACTGTTTGCTTTTCGTGCTGCATCAACAGCACCTTGGAACTGCTTCAGTTTAACCAGAGTGATAGCCAACTTGGCCCAGTTAGATATGAAGGCAAATATAATTTTAGCAGCCTCATATAAAGCTTCATCATACAAGCGGTCGCCAACATTCTGAAGATTAGCCACATTTGGCATGAGAATAAACTCTTCGATCTCAGCCAACCGATCAATTTTAGCATAAGCATATATCAGCTCACTGTCCACCTTGGGCTCTTTGGCCTTCTCTCTAACCATCAACAGGTACCTAACTAGGTCATGATACACATTTGCATCCCCAGCAGCACGAATGACTTCCAGAAATTGAGTGGCATCATCCGCACGGATAAATGACTCGATAGCATCGCTCACCAATCCTTCCCTCAGTTGAGCCTTCGCAACCTGGCTCCAAACTGCATCTTCTTCAACCCGGAATGCAAACTCTACTGCTCTTTCAATACTTCGAATGTTATCCAACAAAACATTAACAGCTTGAACATTCAAGTTGAACTTCTTGAAAATGGAAAATGCCTCTTCATATAGTTGAGCCTCCACTGCCACTTCACCAACTGCAGGTCCATCAAAATTATCAAGTCTGTTTATGTAATCCATAACTCTGGAAGGATCTGCCTTGATGGCTGTCAATATAAGCAGATTCTGCAGATTAAAGTTTCCACTAAATGCAGAGTTTTGAAGGACAATCTTTTCAAGTAGTTCAATTAATTCATGTGGCAGATCTGCAGTCATAAAAGCCTTAACAGCAGCTGAAACTTGCTCCGGACTCTTGCTTTCTGGCAAGGCTGTTGATACAACCTGATCGATGAGCTGCCTTCTATACTCATTTTCAGGGTTAAGAGCCTTCTCCCAAAGATCGCCATCCATTCTCTCAACTACATATCTGCATAACAATGCATATTATGAATAAACCATTGCTACCAATGCTTCCAATCTGGATACAAGTTCAGAAAATTCATAAACAATTAACCTTGCTTGTAGTTTGAACAAAGAATTTTTGTTTGTGACATTGATAAGCTCGTCATCACATTGTCCACGTCGATAAGCCACAACAGCTAAAGTGGGGTCGCGTTTTTCACAATATTTACCCACAACACGGGAATCATAGTATGGATTAGTGGTGAGGAAGTGCTCTGGGTTATTGTTGCTATCAATAATAATTTTACCCAGTGCATTATGCACATGTACATCCTGACTTCCCTCACTCACCAAATGCTCCAAAAACTGAGTAAGCAACCGCAACCGGTTTCTGCATCGAATAAATAACTCAGATCATGTCATTGTATATAAATCATATGGAAAGAGAACTATCAAGAAATAATAGTATAAGGAAAAAGGGATCAAACACACCTCTTTTCACATTCATCCACTAGGGGCTCCACAGGAAGCAAAGAACGGACTGAGAGAATTAAACCTTTAATGAAATCTTCAGGACACTCGTCATCCAGCAACTGGCCCACAACTAGAGGAGCATTCCCAGGGTTCACCTACCAAATTATGCCACCAAAAGTGATTTAAAAAATAATAACCTTAGTACAATTATTTTAGTCAGATGGAAAGGTGGAAAGAAAAGCTCCAAACTAACAAAGCCACATACCTTTTGAACATAGCCTTCAATGTATCTGAGCATGTTATTTGTGTACAGGTAGTGTGTGAGATCTGGAACAAATCCAAACCGGTCGCAAACATTGATTAGAGGACGTGCATCTGGAAGCTTGGCTTCCATCAAAAAGTTCTTCGTTTTCTCTGCATCATAGAAATTTGATTCTCTTGTCACACGTTCAACCTCCTTAATCTGTCCCGTTTTTGCAGCAGCCTCAATGTACTTGAAGTGAATGTCAGGATCCTCACTGTACCAGAAAAGTTAAAAAGAAAAATTTTAAAATTTAAAATTAAATCATAAAACTAAAGAAAATCTACCAACAATCAATTTACTCTTCTAACTAGAAAAATTACCTCGAACTCAAATATGACCCCAAGAAAAAGTACAAGCCCTCATATGACTTGAATTGTTCAAAAAGCTTTATGCATGCATCAACCCCCAACTGTTCACAATATTCCTTAGCAACCTGTATGAACAAACATCAAATTTTGACCATTACTTCTTTCTTTGCTATTCTAACATCCCCTTCAGTTAAAAAGAAAACAAGGAATATTGTTAGTTTACCTGCACGATAATCTGAAGGTTGCCCCTGAGATTGACAAGCAAAAGGTCCTTCATGCACTCCAAACCCCATTCACGAGACAAGGTACCGAAAAACTCTACAAGTGACTGCAGATAACCATGCGTGAGATCAAATATACTTACTCCTGGTAGGTATAGGAGATACCAGTGCTAACTAGACAAACCTGTGGCTCAATAGCATGTGTGTTCACAATGACTCGTTTAATATCTGGTAGCTCGGTATAATGCTGCATGTAGGTAGAAAAATCATTAGCAGGAGTCCATACGAGATATACAGATATAATAAAATTGGTAAAGAGAACACGGTTTCTAAAAGTGATCACACCTGCAAAGCTCGCACGTAAAGCCCAGCCTTTTCACAAAGTTGGCCAATTCGAGGTCTATCATAATGACTAAACATTCCATTGGCCAATATTGCATCAGCAACGTTTGGAAAAGTTACCAGATTGATCTCCAGGACCTACGTAGTAAAATCATCAATATACAGAAGTTGAAATAAGTAATCAGAAGATAAAGGTAGCTCTTGTATTTAAGAAGGTAGGGGGAACCTTGGTTTGGAGGAATGCATGCTCAGGTAGATTTGGCTTCAAAACGTCCAACAAGAAAGCAGTAGCCTCACGGATCAAATTCCTCTGAGACATGTCAAAACAGGAACCGTATATTATAAGAATCAAATGATGAGTTTTAAAAGCACACGGTGTTTCTTTTGATGATGCAGGAAAAACAAGACTATAAATATGATAGCACCTTCAACTATCACCAAAATTTACAGCTTAAACACTTAGGTATAACAAACCTGAAGAAAAAGATCAGTTATTGTGTTGTAGTCAACAGGACAGCCTCCTTCCATTTGTGACATCATCAATGCAAAGTTAACCGCTCCCTGCAAACCAGAAATATATATATATATATATATATCAGTCTCTCAATAAAAAGTTGGAAAGTTTCATGCTGTTCATGACAGTTTTCTTTCATCTTTTAATATATGACCAAATATCAATTAAATATACAAGTAAACATGGGTTTAAATATGTATCAGCATACCTGAGGATCCGTTCGGAGAATTGTTTGCAAAAGAAACAAATAGTCTGGCGTGTATCCAACCTATGGGAAGAAAAACTTCAATGAAAATTCTAGCAAGAGCTACATGCGAAATATCTAATGATAGGAAAAGTATAGTTCACTGTACAAAACATGTCAAGTATAAATACTTGTATAATTACAAGACTAATACCATAAACAAACTACAGTAAAAAAATTAATAGCATGATTGGCATCATCATCAAACACCATCAAGGAGCAACTATAATGGTAAATACTTAATAATTATAGAAAAACAGAAGTACAACAATAAAGAAGTAATTAAAGCTCCGAAGAATCATATCAGATAACACTGTACATCACACAGAGAATTTTCTTTACCTGCTTTGAATATATAAGGATCTTATCAAATTCCCTCCGCTCAGCAAAGGCAGCAACAACCTTTGGCGTTGCTCTGGCTTTTATATAGATTTTCAAGGCCAGGTCATTATCTACAGTCTATGCAAAACATAACTTAATAAGTAAAGGGAGTGATAACATTTTGTTCCCTGAAACAAGAAAAAAGTGACATAAATAACGGGTGGACATCAAACCTTCACAAGATCTCCAAGTTCCTCACTGCATTCCAACTTGTCATCGGCCAACCAATTCTCCAAGAGGTTCTTCTTGTTCTGGTTTACAACTAAACGAGATAGTTCCAATGATTCAAATGCATTCAGTTTTCCTCTGGTTAATAGAGTTCCAAAATATTGCAGTAGAGGTGGTGTTTGACCAGTTTGCACCGGTACACTCTGCATCATTTAACAAATATAATAATTCACATAAACCCATTGAATAGTTCATAAATGAGGACTCCCTTCCTCAAGATGTTCGAGAAAATGATACCATCGCAAGTGGAAAAGGGCAGAAAGTAACAAAAGAAAAATATACATATAGATATGTCCTTATAGAAAGATAGCAAATTACAATCATATGTCAAATCCAAATTAAATAGGGTAAGACCAATGGCATAACATGGCACCATATCCAGATGAAGATCATAAATCATCACATTCTGAGAAAAAAGAGAAGGAAAAGAAAAAGACCTGAAATTTTGCAACAGTATCTGGCGTGCGGAGGATTCCTTGAGGAGACTCGGCAGCCAATTCAGCAGCTTCTTTGTACTTTGTTTGAGCAAAAAGTTCTTGGAAACGTTGGACAACCTGTGAAAATAGAGATGATGTATCAACACCTACAAGTTGCTAAGAAGAAACCAACAAAAAGAAATCAACAGCATAGATTCTATATCTGAACCGATGAGAATAAAGCAAATTTTAAATGAAAAAAAATTCAACACTTTCACATGACAAAACTAGTCAAGCTATTCAAGTAGCTCATTTTAAAACAAATATATAAAGTATTAAAATAAATAACATTAATACCTGATGAACATATTAATCATATTTAGATATCTAAATTTAAAAACCACTTCTAGTATTTATTTTATCTCGTGCACATTAGTATTTCTTGAATATAGTATTTCAAAGCTCTAGAATTAATGTTTGCAATTTTGGTAAATAGAAAAAAGAAAATTAAAAAAATTAAAAGAAACACCAAACGACTTAGTGCAGCTTGGTTTTATTGGATTCTCCTAGGTCCTTTTAACCCTCCCCAACTCGCCTATTTGACAAATGGATGGACTAACCCATGGTGGGTTCAAAAGAAAAATGCACAAGCAAGCTTACCAGATTTTCAGCACCAGGAAGATTTCCTCTTTTAGCCAGATTGACAGCAAGCTCTAAATTGTTCAACTGTCGCAACCAACATAAGTTTCATAAATCTCAGCTATATAATACAGAAAAAAAAATATAATTCCAAACTAGAAGGAAATTTGATCATGATCATACCTGGCCACTGACAAAGGGGATAATTGTTTGTTCATTGACAGTAGCCAATAACACCTGACCCCTTCTGTTTACTGCATAAAATCCCCCCACTGAAGAAGCCTCAGCAGTTAAGAATATAGGATCTGGACTGATCCTATTTCTATATACAGCAGCAGCTGTCTCCAAGTCATATACAAATAACAGCCCGAGCTTGGTGATCACGTAGATCAAACTATATTTGTGTGAGATCTGTAAATATAAAAAACAATAATAATAAATAAAATAAAATAAACTTAAACGAATACAAAAAAGAGTCACTAGAATCTAGTACAATCTAAGTGAGTAACTTCAAATACCTGCATTGCCACAGGAAAGTCATCGGCAAAATCAGGCGGAAAGAATAGATCTGCTTGCTTCTTCGTAAATGATGGTTTCCCTGTGAATAATCACATTTAACAACGTTCTGAGACAAGTATGTTTAGGTTTACAGAGGTCTAAGCACTTCACTACGTGAAACTTCAAACAACAACTTCCAATCTCCTGCTTTAGTTCTCCAGTTCTCTACTCAAACACTTCCAAAGTTTTCATTTTATGATTTCTTACACTCTCACTCAAAGATCTTAATAACACGAATAAATTTTCCAAATAGGATTGGCCATGAATAAACATTCAGGTCAATAGAATCTAAGTGAGTAACTCTCAAATATCTGCATTCCATGCCCCCAAACTCATTTAAGAAAACAAATGAAATAACAGTCTACCAGGCACAAGACATAGTTCAAAGATGATAAAACAAATAATATACATCCAACATAATAACGAAAGAGATCTAGAGATGGCCATAAATGTTGGATGTGAAATATTTGTATTAACCAATAAATCCGGGAGTTATACAACAAATTTAACCCTAAATACATATATATATATATAAACAAGCTAACCTGGCTGGGCACCAAGTTCAATGACATGTAACTTGGAAGTGACCTGTCCAGCATTAAGGGTCTTTGTGGCAAACGATATAAGAGTAGAAGGATTCTCATTTCCGGGAAGCTGTTCAAATAAAAAATAAATAAGAACAGAGAAAGCTAAATATGTTCACAGAATACACCAAAAGTACATGAACTGAAAAAGAGAGCCCTTACTTTAAATTGAGCAAATGAGGCAGCATGTGCTTCAAGAGCTTGACTTCTTTGCTGATCCACAGAAAAAAGTTGCATATTCCCTTTCACAAGTTGTGGCCTCTATATTAAGGAAAAGCAAATCAGAACCACATCCACTTTAAGGTTGTGAAAGCATCAATAGTTCTACAAATTATGCAGGGCATATACTTGAGAAAAACCAAAATTACAAGCCAAACACCGATAAAACAGAAGTAAGCTCAAAACAGAAATGTAGACTTGGTGGAAGTTAGCGTGTCAATGTCGCAAGTGAAGAGAAAAGAATGCTGCCAGGCCCAGTACCCATTAAATTTTGAATGAATGCCCTCAAGACAAAATTTGTCCAGTAAAGAAAGAAGAAGCCTATCGGATGCCAAAGATGAAACACTGGAAAATTGTTGGGAGAAACTATTGTTGTCAAATGCATCGGCAAATGAAGGAGCGATTTTGCGGCATGGCGTGTATGTCAAGGGGAAAAGACCCATATAAAGGCGTCATTGGAGAAGAATAAGCAAAAGAATTTGCTTCACTAGCATAGGTGAAGGTGATGTGTCAGTGCCAAGGTAGATGTGTAGAAAGGCGGAAAACATAGGACTTGTGGGCTGGAGGGAGAGGGAGGAGAGATGGCCACTGTACGTCAACGATGATGGTGCTTTGCCACTGAAGAGTAAGAAAACTCATATTGTCGGCCTCCGAGAAGGTAAGAGAGAGAACGAAGAAAAAATAAGAGTTGAAAAAAGTCACTGTCACTGGCTGAGGACGGGGAAGAGAAAAAGCTTCCATACCACCCTTTAAGGTTTCAAGAGAGATGCCAAAAACGATGGCTAGGTTGTGAGGCATTGACATCGGTGTTGAGGGGGACGCATGGTTGGAGAAAAGCACCTTGCCCCTCCACGAGGAGGAGAGCTAGTTACGTCACATTTTAGGTTTTTGCTCGAGAGAAAAAAAGAGCTATTAAAAAACAACAATATATATTCATGAAAAAAAGAAGCTATAAAGCTAGCCAACTGCCTAAGTAGGAAATTGGAGGAGTGGCAACCATAACTAATAGGTTCTAAGTTTTACGGCTGAATGCACTTGCAATAGTTCAAATTTGCTTAATGAAGAAGCATGCCTTGAAAACTATTATATGATGAAACCTAAATCATAAATAGAGTTGGTAGTGCTTTAGCCTCAACCAACTACACCAATGTATATTATATATCCTAACCAATCCAGATTCTAAAATCAGACTTAACCCATACACATCTCAGTTAAACGTATGGCTTACAGAGAACTATCTGGGTCATTTTTCCTGACTGTCATTTGCATTTTAACCACCAAGGGGAAAAAATTGGGGGGTACAAAGTTTTAAAAGAAGTTCTGATTGCAAGGAGGGCAGGAATTCAAGAAAATAATATCATACCTCAGGTGAACCAGGTGCAATCCCAATCAAAACCAGCCACTTCTCGGAAGGATCACACCGATAGTTTATAATCTGATTGTTTGCTAAATTGGCTGTTCTTTCAAACACTTTGACAGGTTCAGAATCACCTACAAGAAACAAAAGTGAAGACATAGGAGTGAACAATGAGTGAATCTATAAAAAAAAATTGTTCAATATCTGAATATTTACTGGTAAGGAAAACCGAAAATATTCCCAACCTTCAATGGACCAATGATATACTGCAGTTTGTGTGACCAAGCCCAATGTCTTAGGGGTTATCCACTTCCAAAAGACGACCTATAAATCAAGAAAATTCATGAGTGCTATGTACTTTGAATCTCAAGTAAAAAATCATGCTCTCCAACAATCACAAAGTTCCCAATTGACAAATAAAATGGAGTTCCAACCTGCTCGGGCATTAAATGTGATTTCATCTTTGCCTTCATCTCAATGTTGAATATTTGTAGGTGGTCTTGAGTTGACCCCTGGACTTGAGCTACATAATGGCACAAAATTGGTAAGTTAAAAATACGAAATAAATAAAAACAAATAGAAGAAGAAGAAAAGTAAGATATGTGCACAACTACTGGCTAGAAACGCAGTACCAAACATATTTCTATTTTCACAAACATAAAGCTCACGAATAGTGAGTTCTTTTTTTTGGATAAGAAACAATTTCATTAATGATGAAATTAATTACAAACAAAAGTCAAATTCTTCATTACAATAATGCTCTCCAATTATGTATAAGAGAGTCATAACTATATTGATAGAATAAGTGGGATAATTTGATCCAAGATATAACAGATGATGTGATTTTTTCCATGATGTACTCTTGTGTGGAGTGTTTGTTCTGAAAAACTCTATAATTTCTCTCCTTCCAAGTGTGCCAACAAAATGCCCTAGTAAAGTTTTCCCATAAGATTTTAGTTGTCTTCTTGAAAGGATGTCCTGTTAGGGTGAGGGAAAGCATGACAGTGGGGTCATTTGTGAGTGGAACACTCCAACCAAATGCATTAAGAATAAAACTCCAGAATGTGAGTTCAATTCAGAACAGTCACTGCACGTGCGTTCTAGTTCAATTAGCATACTTGAAATAATAATGTTAATATGAATCTTTTCTTTCTAGATGAATAAGAAACTGTGTATTAGAATCTCTTTCCGGCCATATATTACATTTTACATGCATTAATTTTGAAACGCCACTTAAGGAACGTATACAGTGGGAACTAAAAAACTATTTGAGATACTAGGCCAAGCAAACCTTATTAAGACAGAATTCAAATTACATTTAACTAGTTTGACCGTCGAAGAAACTTACTGCAATGACACAGGAGCTGAAACAAAATCAACGATTCTAAATCCAACAACTATGTTTACTTCTTTCTTACACCAGCATATCTACCACCGCAATATTTGAAAACAAAAACAATCAACTCAACATAAATCATACAATACCTTTCAAAGCCAATATTCTAGAATTAGGATTCATAAGTGCTGAATCCGCAGTAATAGGCCTCCTTAAGGGCTGCATTGGCATGCTCATATCAATAATAACGACACTGTTCTGTGGTGACGTTTCTCGGACACAGATATATTTATCGGATTCCATTGTCACGTGCGTGAATGTTATGAATTGCGGATTAATACCAACGCTAGGAAGCTGAAAATTCACCAGATCACACAATCCGATCAGTTAGAGTAACTTTATATAATCCGTCTAACCAGAATGAAATTGACACGCTCAATAGACAAAAAAGTAAAAGCTAGAAATGAAGAATCAAATGCAAGATAGACAACAGGAAGGCTTAGATCTAAAAGGAACAAGTATCGGATCTGAGCTGACTACAACAAGAGGTACAAAATCAAAACAACCTAAATCGAAGAATCAAACAGGTAGCAAAGGATGCGAACTCGGTACGGAATTGAGCAATCTAAGACCCGACTAAATCGACTAAAACACAATCACGACCTCGAATTAAGCTTAGAAAGTGTATAATTCAAAATTTTAAGAAAAACAAAATGAACAAGAAACGTACCGTCATGGCTTCCTTCATGGTGATCGGTGCGTTGGCGGCAGCCATGATGGCTCGATAGCAAGAACACAAGCGGATCTAACAAGACAGCACAATAGAGGATGGAGAGAAAACAGAAAGAAAGCGGATGTCAAGGCAAGGCGAGATCTGAGGCAAGGATGAAACCCTCGGACCCTCGGAACGACAGAGGGAACAGAGAGATCTACAGAAGAGAGAAAGAGGGAGAGAGGAAAAAATAGAGAAGAAAATAGAGAAAAGAGAGTGGGAATTTATAATCTGGCTCCACTATGTTAAATGTAAGTGAATTTTTCTAATCGGACGTCAAATTGAAAATTGTGTGTAATAATAATAAACCAGCAAGCCGTGATTGGAAGAGGAAAAAACTGTATATGTATGTTATCACCGATTTTTATTATATTAATTTTTTTTTTTTTTTGATCTTAACCAAACATATCTTATATAAACTCAACAAAAATAAATACTATATATATATAATATATATCAAATAACCATGTAATTTTTATTCTCGTCCATAAAAACAGATAATATTTTAATGCACTTATGGTATATAAATTGAAAAAAAAATGGGATAAACAAAAATTAAAAATTAAAATTGTACAAAACAATTGCAGATTGCAACTATGCCAGGTTTGCATTTCTGTACGAGTCTCGAGAAAGAAATGAATAAATATGAATTTGGAAACCATTTCCACCTGTAGGGCATATTCGAACCAGTTGTATTTTATATTTTCTTATCCTGTTTCCTTAAAATAATTTTAATTATTTGTGATGGATTCTTTTAGGACATATTTGTTTGACGAAACTAGTGAATATAAATTATTACTGCACTTTTTTTTATAACTAATTACTTTTAATTATTTAAAATAATCACTTTATAATGATATATAGAATATAAAAAAATCATCTTGATACCACTAAGTCCATCAAACACGATCGGTGTCGGGCATAGGGACGGACATAATTATCCGGATATAGTGTGAAATATTTATCTAAAAAAAAAATCATGGAAGATGGTTATATATAAAATTAGATATCTTGCTAATGATATTTTGAAAAATGTTATGCTGTTATTTTATTTGCTTTTATGTAGTAGGCATTAAATTGATCTCTCAAAATTATTAATTTTGTAATGTTTATCGTACTCGGTATAATTTTATAAAAAAAAAAACTGGCTAAATTGTGGGACTTGTGTAAACCATGCATGTGAACTTGAAAAGTAATTTTTAAAACGTTTCAAAAATATAATTGTTGTTACTTTGTAATATTAAAAAGTAATTTTGAACTTTTAAAAAGTTTTATTTCTCCAATAAAATTAAATGTTTTAAAAATTAGAATGATAGTTAACTCTCGAAACTCTTTATACAAAAATATATTAAATTAAATTAAACGGTTGACGAGATGAATTTGAAGACTTATTTTAGTTAAATAGTATTTGAGAATTAGAGTCTTGAACATGTAGTCTCTTGGTTACGAGATCGTGGATGACATAATCGAAGCACAACTTTAGTTTGGAAATGAATTTGACAACTTAAATTGAAATGTGCATACATGGATTTGTTTTGCATTGTGAGCTATATTTTTACATTTAAATAATCTAGTTACCAAAATATTTGAATTTAATTTCAAACTCCATGGATGGAATTGAAACTATGATGACACACATTGATGGACCACAAATCCTATATAAATGATACAACTGTTCTCAAATAAATAAGAATCAAATATTAATAGGACCACCGACTATTTCAGTCATAAATAAAGTATTTGTTCCATTCTAAAACGTCAAATTATTAAAATATTGAAATTCAAAGCTGCAACGTGGTGACAAAAGCATGTACTAATAATACATGACAATTCTAGCCGTGATTTATTTTCTTAAGAAACCTACGACTATTTTGTCATTGCATCGAAAGATTTATATATAAATTAGTTTGATTACTTTGATTAGGAAAAAATATAATAAAAAATTAAAAATAAAAAGAAAAAAGAAAAAAGAAAAAAGAAAAAAGAGACTAATGTATTTGAGTGGAGTTTTACACGATAGTGGGGTTTTCCTTTTTTTTTCTTTTTTTTTTTTTTAATTTTTTTGTAAATGGAAATCATGCCTCTTGCCCCAAAATGTATACCATGGCAACGGGCTGGGCCAGCACGAAATAAATGGGCCATCTTTCATCCAAACAACGTCATGCTGGTGGACCGAACTTATGGCTTTTAGCCCGTTAGAATTACAAGAAGGTTAAACCTCACAAATTTTATTTCAAATATGGATAAATTGTCAAATATTTACGTTTATATTCATTAATATATTTTAATATTTTTATTACAAATACTGTCAGTATTATATAAAAAATGTGATAATATTAATAAATTTCAATAGTTATATATGTTTTTCCTTTCAAATTCATTATATTTGTAAATGTTTAATAGATTTGACTACTCTAATAAGTATTCCTATAATTAATTGGTTTGGGTTAATATTTAAGTAAGGGGATCTCATAAGATTAGGAAAAAAAAAAACAAGAACAAAAGGAGACTATGGCAATAAGAGTAATTTCTAGGTGGCATAAATGTATTTGATCATGGATTCAAACATCGTCTCCAATCGTTGTAAAACAAAATAAAATTGTACATAAAAAAGTATCAACGTGATGAAATTATATAAATATTCCAAATGTTTATAACTTTAATGAGAATTCAATCGATAACCCTAAATCAATTGGTTTTGATTTTATTTAGGCTTGTGATCATCTCTTCTTGTCTCATTTGTTGATATTGCCATTCATAAATTTTGAAAAATTGATATGTATATCTTCAATCTTTGAGGGAAGTTTTTATACTATAAAAATGTACATAGTTAGACAAAAATTAAATTAATGTGAATTATGAATCATCTGAATCTTAAAAATGAGTTAGGATAGTAATAAATCTATTAAGTAGCACATTTTAAAATTTATCATTTTCCTTTAACCTTACATAAAAAATTGCATGAACTCAACCAAAAAAGGGTAATCAAGAAATTATACAAAAAATACTTAAAAAAAAAAGGAAAAAAGACGAGGAGTATAATGGTATACAGTGGAAAATTGTTATGAGTCGGAAATGATTCGAGTGTAAATGAACTCGTTCCAGGTGTCGGGCAAACCCGGGAGACACCAGTGGATGCAATCGGCGTAATTTGTGGGGTCAGCCTGTTGATCGGCGGTCAGCATTTTGCCTTGTCGAATAGTGTAAACGGAGGTGTGTGCATCTTTGCGATACTCGGAAAGAGCTGTAATGTTGAGGAAATGAACCGGTACTTTAATTGTCTGTGTTACGTTCACGGCAACGTAGAATAGGCGACGGTCGGTGCCAACTTCCAACGGCATTGTCATATTTAGTATTGGCATCGTTTCTTTTGCACATTTAATTCCATCTGGGTTGTTCCAATCCAAGCTCCTATTTTATACACATACAACATCTTGACTTACTTACTTTAAAGTTAAAATTAATAAATAAGTAGTAAATGATCAAAATATATACGTTAATAATATGCAATGAAATAAAAGATCGTGAATTTGAACCATCAACCTCATAGTTATTATTACATAAAAATTTGTTAAATTATTGTTATTGGTGCCACCAATTAATGGTTAACAAATGGATATAATAAAAACTAAAAAAAGGAAAACAAGTGTAGAGTGAGTGTAAATAAGGAGAGATAAATGTTAAGGATATATTATCTTTCTTTCACTATTCATGCATATATGAAACTAAAGTATTATTCAAAATTATTTATAAAAAAAAAAAAAATCATTTTTTTTAATAAAAAAGTAATATTCAACATTAGATATAAATTAAAAAAGGGTATTATTCAACATTAGATATAAATTTAAAAATTATATTATTTCGAAAGTAATTTGCTCTGAATTTTATTATTGTATCTGGATAATTTTAAAATATTTATAAAATGTCAGAAGATAGCACAGCAATTGGTATTTAAAAAAAAAAACAAATGACAAATGATTATGAGTGTTTTTTTTTCCTTATTATATTTTTAACACAACAAATATAGCAGCATGATTGTTTTATTCTTTTAAGGTTGATTGAGAGAAAAATAAGCGGAGAAAAAAAAGAGTAAATTTTAAATATGAAGTACTTTTGAGAGAAAAGTTTGTAAATATCTTTTTGCAAGCGTGATGACGGGTATTGAACTGCATTTCTTCTAAACAGTGAAAGTAATGTGTCACTAACTTTAACGGATGATTACAAAAGGGGAGATTTTTCTATTTTGATTAATCCGAAGTATTCTACTATCCACTTACATGTATATTAATATTGTAAAGTACGCTAAAGTTTTGGTGGAAATGTACGCAAAATCTATTGGTAATGTTGTCCCTTTCATTCTTCCATTATTTTAATCTCGCCAAATAATATTACGTGTTCTTTTTTAATGAATAATTTCATCCATTAATATTTAATTAAACACCATGCGTGAATACAGATGTTCATAAAGTGACGAAAATGACTTTGTCATCTTGGCCCATCAGTTATTTAATTTTTAATCTCTATCCATAAAACTTTTTAATTAGATTTTTTGATAAATAATTTTTTTTTTTATGAAATGAGGTGATTGAGGTGAAATTGTAGAGTAATTATTTTTAGTTATTATAAATAAAACATTATTTTAAGTGGGTAAAAATTTGAATTATATACTAACTTGTTTGAATGTTGTTATTTGTAGATAAGTTGTAATTAAAAGCTCGTTTGTATTATTATAGAGGGATAACAGACAATAACTCGTATGGATGTGATTAAAAATGATAAATTATTTTAAGTTGTTCAAAAAGAGTATTAAAAACTATT
>JBBMEG010000015.1:1293627-1344514 GCA_037832605.1 Cyclanthera cordifolia | reverse complement strand
TTCTTTTTTTTGTTGGTGGGAATTGGGGGGTTTTTTTTTTTTTTTTTTTTTTTTTTTTTTTTTTTTTTTTTTAAATTTTTTAGTGATTGTGAGACTTCACTTTTTTTCTAAGCCAAGACAGCTTTGGATTGGCCTCCTACTCATATGGGAACTATGATGATCAACTCAAAATATATTCATGTGACCCTTAAGAAAATATTAATTATTAATTGACCTTTTCTTTTTGGTAGGATTTTAATGTAAACAATTATTGATTTTTGCATACTATATAGTTAGGGTCTATAATGTTGAATTCATTGTTTTTAAGGTGAAATGTTGTTAATGTTTGAGCTTTGACTTTGGTTTTTAAATCACCCTCTTCTTAATTATTATTTTTAGAAAATTGTAGTAGGCGTACTATTTTTACAAAACAAATACAAATATAGTTAAATTTTAAAATATTTGTATATATAATTATTAACACTGTATTATAAATAGTGTATTACAAGGAAGTACATGATAATACTTATTAATACAATAATTATATTTGTTAATTTTTTTTTGAAAATGACTATTTTTAATTAGGGTAAATTATAAATTTAGTCCTTATTGTTTGGAAATCTAGACTTTAGTCCCTATGGTTTAGAAAAATATAGAATTTAGTCCATATCTATGGATTGATAAAATCTAAAAAATAGCTCATGCTATACGTAAATCGTAGGCGAATTAAGAATGTAATTGTGATGTATGAATTATGCATTTTTTTTCTTCAATTAATTACTTATCTCACACTCTCATCATTAAGCACAAAAATAACTAACTTCTACGTATTTTATTCACCAACAGTTATGAACGACGGACTATTTCTTAGATTTTATCAAATTTTAGAGAATTCTAATTTTCAAACCATAGAGAGTAGATTTTTCCAAATCATAGGGACTAAATTTATAATTTACCTTTATAATTATTTTTTAGATTTGACTAATTTTGTAAATTTTTCTTATGTTTATAAAGTTCGCCTTTTTGTGGACTCCATAGATTTTCTATAAAAGAGAGATGAAATTATAAGATGAGAAGTTGTTGAATTCATATACATATCTATCGAAAGATCGGTGACACGTTAACTTTATTATTAGGTGATAATCCAATTCAACGTTACGTGACTTACTTGTATAGAGAAACATGTAACAATGAAAAATTTAAAGTTAGGCAGACTCATTCATAATTTCTGAGTTTTTAAATTTTAAACTTATCGTATTAGATTTATCTAACATAAACTTCAAAGTTAAAAGATAACATTGACACAAAATTCAATTTGATAGCTAATATGTATTAAATTTATAAATTTATATACAAAAAATTTGAGCAAATACAAGTTTAAATTTTAAAATCAAGAAGTAAAGGTTATGTTTGATAAACATTTTGATTTTTAAAATTTAAATTTTATTTAATAGAATTTTCTAATATTGTTTGATCTTTTCTGAAAAAGTAGGCAAATTATAATAAAATTTCATAAATAATATAAGTATTTCCAAGTTTTTTTTTTTTTTTTTTTGTATCTTTTATATTCTGATTTATATTTTGAAACATAAAGATAAATATGAAATTAATTAATTAAAATGATAGAATGAAATAGTAATTTTATGTTTAAATTTCATAAAAAAATCAAATGGTTATAAAAGAAATTAGTTTATGTTGTTGTTGGCACACCTAATGTTAAAACTTCGAAAGCGATTGTTTCAGTGGAATGGTTAGGGCGTTCGGTTCTTCTCGTGTCTCTAAAGAGAGAGAGAGAAAAAAAAAAAAAAAAAAAACATATTGACTAATTATATTTATATTTTTTCGAGATAATATATTTGATTAATTATTGACATTGTCCTTTCACTTCGGACAGTTGAACCCGATCCTCCATGCAAAAGAGGACAAAAAAAAAAAAAAAAAAAAAACCCTTCTTGTTCAATGACGTGTTTCTTTTATTTTTTATAAAAAAGAACGGAGTCTAGAGTGAAAAAGTTAATTATTGATGTTAGAAGTAGTTGACTGATATGTTTGATGTGAAATTTGATAGAAGATTTGATGATTGGTCAAGAGTTGTTCTTTACAGCCAAATAAAAACGATTGATTTTTAAGTAGTGATTTACTACTCATTTTCTACAAAAAAATGAACAACTTAGCATTATAAAATGGAGTTGGTGTAAGAAGAATTATATGATCTAGATAGCTGTAGAGGAATTCAAATTATAACCGATGAAAAGTAAAGAAGAAACTATTTGGTATGCTGATCATCTAAAAAAAATCAACATCCAAATGTTTGTTTCAAGTTTTTAATGAAGTTATTACAAATAAAGTTTTATAATCACTATTTAAATAATCTCATCCAAACAAATGCATTGGACATTGGTGATTTAGTGGTCATCATGTTTATACTAATAAGAGCAAAATTTTGCAACTTACTCTTCGGCATCTTTGTCTGCAGTAGCTAGCTTCGTTGCGCTTCTTTTCTACAACTCGTAATAGTATATATATATATATATATATATAACTCGAAAAAGATTCAATTCAAAGGCTAGCCGTCAGCTTCGCTCTTGACTTATTAACTTCTACAACTAAGATAGAAGTACTTGACTGTTAAGGTTTTGAAGTTTGTTAGAAGCTTCGGAAGAGGATATAAGACAAAGTTTCCTTCTTTTTTTCTTCTATTACAGGTGCAAAGCTGCTCGACTTTGTACATACTTCCTATTATAATAAGTCATATCATTTGTCTCATAAATCAAAGCACCATTTTAATAAATATCTTTTAAAACATTTTTGTATACATAATTACATCAAGAAGTTGAGAAGTTTTGCTATCCAATCCAATCTCTAGTTAGGGTATCTACAAATCCTTGTCGAATCTGTTGAAGTCCAAACATCAAGCTGAGGAAAAAATGTAAGCAAAAACAATGACAAATGGCTTATAACTTGCTGAACTTAATCACACAACTAAATATCATATCTTACAGAACATAACCTGGAAAAAAGAAAAAAAAACCCAACAAAATTATGGGATTTACAGGCTAAAACAAGGATTTTACTAGATTACATAACGCTACATTTTACACCTTAGCTAGAACACGATATCGGATCGAAAACGATTTTCCGAGGAAGACGAACATCTGCTGTTTTCTCTTCTAATGAAAGCTCTTGATCAGAAGTAGAGAGTTTGACAATGGAGCAAGTAGATAGTTTGTGTAATCTTTTGATTTCTAAGAATTTCCTGCTTAGAACTTGCTCTATCCAATCATCTACTTCTCTATTTCCATATGAAATATAAGCAGCTGCAAGCAATTGTTCCATCACATTTGACTCAATCTCAAGCATGCATTCTGAGCCAAACACACTGTGGAAGATCTTCTTAACTTCCCTTTGAATTTTGTCAGCTAGAGCATCAAAATCAAATGGCTTGAAATCTACTACTTGATCTATGTAGTTGCAGAAATTTTGAAACCATGTTTGGGAGATCTCATTATCAGGGCACTCCCCATCAATATCGTGTTGCGAATTTTCTTCTTCTGCAGGTCGATTCAAATCCAGGTATTTATTCGAAGACTTATGACTTCGTTTCGCTATTTCGGATATTTCACGCTGATTTGAAGATTCATCTATGGCATTGAGCTTCCTTTTGCTCATAAAGAAGGGGTTAGAGACCGTCTTGCTTCGGTTGGCTAGATCTCCAAAGCTAGAATCAATTTTTATCTGTAATGGCCAGCTTTTAGCCTTCAAGAGTCTTTCTTCAGAATACTTGAACATTTGCTCGTCCGGAAAGATCGCTTGTTGCTTAATAATCGACGACGTTGAGGTCATTGTGAATATCGCATTTTTAATGCTAACTTCTCTTCCTTGCAGATCTGAGAGTTTGCCAGTTTGAATAGCTTGTGACAATCTATTTCGATCAAGAAGTTCAGCCTTGTCGACGTTTTCGAGCATAACAATCGATAAAGGTTGCTTTCTCAGCTCAGCAGCAACGAAATCCAGAGCAGTCTTCCCTCTGAATTCTGCGTTGTTAGTTCTCATATGCGAGTATCCAAGAAGCATATCGGGGTTGATCATCCCATCTTGGGAACTCAAATCGACGCATATGACCTGATCCTTATTGCCAAACAATATCTCACCAAGCGCACGAGCAACTTTCTGTTTACCAAACTTATCAGGACCAACAAAGTTGAACCATATGTCCCCTCTAAAATTAGATTCGCTGTGTTTATCTCTTCGGGTTTGGTGTTGAGATATTGTTTGACTGATGATGCTCACAGCCTGATCTTGCCAGAAAACTCTTTCTCTGAGCAATCGGAAGAGTGTCTTGACATCCACGACGTTCATCTGCCCTCTTTGTTCCGGGCTGGAACAAGATGAAGATAAAGTGAAGCCATTACAGACTTTACCATTAGCTAAATCAACATTTGTTGAGAAGGAACCTGACAAGTCTGATGGAAAATCTGCGCTATTAAGATTTAATGGTTTCTTCAGCTTATTATTGGCAGGAAAAGAAACAATCCCCAACCCTAAATCTGTCGTGACAGATCCAACTGATGGGGATGATGTTCGGTTTTCATCATCCACAGTCGAAATTGACAGGCTGAAAGGAGATTTGCGGCAGCCTAACTCGAGATCTTCAGTTTTAGATGTTTCTTCCTGCAGTTTGGATAGGAGATTCTCGTCACTCGCCTTGCCGTATAAAGGAAAGGTGTTTGATCTTGAGAGAGAAATCTTTGGTAAATCCTTGTGTGGTGAAAGTGAAACACATGCAATGCTGCTGCAGTTAATAACAGCAGCATCTTTCCTTTTGTCTTCAGGGCCTTGCAAGCCCGCAATCGTCGGAAACATGGAAGGTTCTTTTAATGGCTGACTGCGATGAAGACGCTGGCATACATTGTCCCATTTCTTTTGGAACCCTGCAATATTGGCACTTAGTACCAGTCCATCATCTCTGGTCTGCACTGAAGACGTATGAACTAGCTTTTACACAAGAAAGACAAGATTCTCCAAAAAGTGAGCAATAAACAATAGGGGCATTTGAAGAATGAGAATGATTACGGAGAATAAAATCATTTCCCTGCAAGCAATATTCATTTCCTCCACAATCTCATTCTTCCCTAATCACTCTTTATTCTTCCTGTAATTACTTTTAACTCTCCACAAAACCATTTAATTTTCCATTCTCCTATTTTGTTCCCCCAAAGTCTCCGAGGGCATTCTCGTTGGTAGAGCCTTATGGCCTCCATGATATGCTCCCCAAGAAGTTCCGATTCAAAAACCATAAATAAACTTAATTATAAGATCTCTTATTGTCTCCTCGGTCTAGACCTTGGGACAAGTGTGGGTGCTCTTAATTATGTAGTGGAGTGAAACTCCAATCCCCATAATATAAAAAGAAGCCTCCAAGATATGTTCCCTCACATGTTTCAAATTTGAAACACATAAATAAACTTAATTGTAAGTCTCTTATTGCCTCTTGGGTCTTAGACCTTAGGACGAGTACGAGGGCTCTCGATTATGTAGTGGAGCGAAGTTTCAATTCTCGATTATAAATAGAAACTATCTTGTTCTCCACAATTCTTGGATCTCATCCACGGATAATCATTCTCTACCATATCTCATCTCTCCCTAATTATTCAAATTCTCACTTCCCAAACACCATATATAGATAAGTTCTATAGCTACAAGACTTAAATTTACAAAATCAAAATACTGGCTTCCATTATAAACTGAGAATTGAATTTGAAAGCAAGTACACACCTTCGCATCAAATCCATCAAAGTTGTTAAATTCAGTCATTTGCATCCAAGATGGCAGGCTAGATTGATACTGCTCGGAAAGAGAGGGAGCAAAAACACCGTTTGAAGCAGCAATTACTTCATCTTCACAGTTTTTGTCACATTGAAGACAGCGCGAAAGATGTTGGCATGAATCACTCAAAGAAATACTTGCATCAGAAGGTGTGGAAAAGAACCCACCAAGTGGAACAAATGATCCCATCAAACTGCAGTAAAAAATAGGATTCAGCATTACAGATGAGTTGAATTCTGTTAATTCACCAATCAACCAAAAAACTTAAGTTAAAGGGGTGAGGTAAATTTAATTATATTAACCTGCTTTGAATCCATGTTAAACTTTGTGAAACCACATATCAACCAAAAAAACTTAAACTAAGGAGTTGATATAAATTTAATTATATCAATTACAAAGATGTTCATAGTGGGGGTGGGGGATGCGATGGGAAAACCCAAACTAATCCCCTTCCCTAAGAAATTTACCCTTTTTGTTGGGACCGAGAATTCTCGTGAAGAACCGGTAGGGATTAGATTCCCTGCAGGGAATTTTTCCTCATTCAATTTTTTTAATTTCAACTATATTATTAATTAGGGAAACTTACAAAACTAGTCATATCTAGAAAATAAATACAAATATAGTCACTTTCAAAAAAATTAACAAATATAATTACTGTATTTATGAGTATTATGACGTACTTTCTTATAATAGAATATTAATGACTATATATGCAAATATTTTAAAATTTGACTACATTTGTAATTATTTGGTGAGAATATCCTATCCACTACAATTTCACTATTAATTATTAAAGAAAAATATTCATTTGAATAGATAATTTTACGAAAAAATATTGTTTATCTAAAAAGAAAAAACTATTTTTTAAAAAAGAAAAGAAAATGTAAATGGGAGCAGGAATTGGGGAATGTAGAATGGAAAATACATTTCCCTTCCCCATTTAGTGTATTTTTGCTGTTAAACAGTAGCCCGGCCCCACGAAAAAAGAGCATCTCTGTTCACCATGAGATCTAAGAATCCAAAGTAAACATGAAATAATAATAATAAAAAAAAGGCCAGCTTTCTGAGGGATTTTTGTTTTGAGTGTTTATGGAGATTTTATAAACAAACTTTCATAATCACTCTTTAAAAACCTTATACAAACGAGCTATTATTACAATTTCTTCTTTATAATCACTCAAAATAACTCATCATTTCTGAACACTCAAAATAAACACTCCACAATTTTACAAACAAACACCCTATAATAGTTATGGAAAAAACAACATAGAATTGTTATGCACAAACCATTCATTTCAATTTCTTTTTCTTTTTTTAAGAGCAAAGACCTTTTAGCCCGACAACTTTAGGGAACTCAGAATCTGCAAGAGATTGAGAAAATCTTCACAAGTTCAATTTCATATAGGTGCAAATTTCAAGCTTTCAAAATTACAGATGGAAGGATGAATAAAATATCATGAGTTCCATTTTTCCCATCTAATCTATGCAAACCTTTCCATTTATAGAAAGGTTAAAATGACAACTTCCAATATGTACTGAACTTCTGTGTATTGCAGAGTGATCTGTAAAGTTGAGGATTTTTTTTTTCTTTGAAAACTCCAAAATTGAAGCTTCACTCCAACATATCCAAGCTAACCATGACTTTTCTTGCACCAAACACTAGGAGATATTAAAGAAATTGAGAAAAAGGTGTCTACAAATTAATATCATAAGTGAATTTTGAATTTGGGACTTTAAAAGAAGTACACTTTCAAAATCCAAACCTTGAACCTATTAGAAAATAGAAAGTGTGGCATCCATCCGAAAACTAATAGACTATTATAAGAATAGTCTATCTTATCTTAAGAATGTTTGGAGGACTCCCCACCTTATCTGTGTGGGACATTATGACATCCTCAACCGAACCCTCTCCCTAATGTTGAGGTTCTTAATAAGAACAGATTCAAAAATAGCTGAAAGAGACAAAAATAGGCGTAGTAGCTCCATAATAAATGAAGATGCAGTAAGTTGCCATAAATATATTGAAAAAATAGCTTCTCCAGGGATTAATGAGACACTTTAGTTTGTATATGCCACATTTTTTTGAATTCACAACACCAGCAATCTAGTTTTAATCAAACTAAATTGTGCTCCTAAAGAAATCTTTAACAGTAGGAAAAAAAAGGATACTACAAATTTCAGTGTGAAAAAGTCAGTGTGAAAAAGGCAAGAATTTCCATGGGTAAGGCAGGCTTAGATCTCAAAAACGAGACAATTATTGAACAATCAGTATAAAAAAGAAACCCAAACCTCAGAATTCATGGAACAAAATTTTAAAGCAAATTCCAAATAAAGATTTTGAGACTGACCTGGACCTGGGATATGATTCCGGCCTGGAAGAAGTGATGGGCAAGAGATACAAATCCCAATCCTTCTCAATCGAAGGAAATTTAGTCACAAATCTCAAGTAAGTTTCATAGTTTGCAGCAGCGCCAATCAGCCAAAGTTTATCACCATGAACATCGATCAATTTTTTCAAGTGGCAAACGACATGACTTGATCGATCATCGGAACAATTATCGCCGACGAACGCCTGCAAGTCTCCAAAATTCACTATCAATCCAGGCTCCGGCGAATGCTCCACCATCTGAACTACCTCCTCGAATCTCAAATTCAAAGACTCCATTTCGGAATTCCCAGACAAAAACCTAGAAAAATCGTTCTCGAGGCAAATAGTTCTCACACCGGCCAATTTCTCCGGTAAGAAATTCTCGACGGATTCCGTGAAACTATTGAGAGCAACATAAGCAGATACTCCGATGAGCAGAGGATTTCTTCCCCTGTTTCTCCCCAAAACCTCTCCAATTCTGCGATTGTTCTCGTCGCCGTCGCCATCGCGAAATCTGGAAAACGGAAACCCTAAACCGGCACGATTGGAATCGGAACAGTCGATTAGGTTACAGAGGAACAACGGACCTCGAGAACGAGAGGAGTAGCGAAGAAGCTGAGGAAAAGGGCGAATAATCGCTAGCTTGATTTCGGGGCTCCGAAATCCAGCTTCGGCAAAAACCCTACTGACGACAGGATCATCGAGAATGGAAAGAAGAAAATGCTGAAGCTCGACTTTGACGGAAGCAATGGAGGATTGCTGAGAGAGTTGGTGGTACAAATGGAAATTCTCCGGCTGACGGCGCTGATTGGCCTGAGAACGCTTAATCGCCGCCATGAGAGAGTTGGAGACCGGCGGGTCATCGGAGAGTTTACCGGAGGGGAGACGGTCAAGAGAGACGCTGAGACAGAGTTCTAGGGCTTTGAATTGAAGACGAGGGGAATAGCCGGTGGTTTTGCGGGCGCGTGCACAACCGTCGCGTAGGGCGGAGGAAGGGAGTGAAAGAAGCGCGGTTATAGCATGAAGCGACGTCGTTTGAGCATGCCCACGGCGGCGAGCCACCGCCACCGCCTCGTCCAGCGCGTGTGCGGCATCTGGCGCTAAGCATTGCCGAGCTGAACTTACCGCCGTAGGCATCACCGCCGAGCATACGAAACCCAACAAATTAAAATATCAAATAACTTTTATTTTTCTTTTTTTTACAATTTTTAAATATATTTTTAGAAAATAAGGAAAAGGAAAAGAAAATGATATGAAAATTCAGAGACATGGAAATAAAAATGAAATATATATAAAAAAGGAAGGAAGGGATGACGTGGCAAGGGGGATGACGATGGTGGTGAAATGTGGGGCCCATTAATAAGTGTGGGGTATTGTAGGTATTTTACAACAACAACAGGTGTGAGAATGGCATAGATTCTATATATTTTGGGCCTACAGCTTTCTCTATCTTTCACTTTTCTTTCCTTTTTTTATTATTTATTATTTATTATTTATTCTTTTTTTGCTTCCTCTATTTTAAAACAATAATTTATATTCTATTTTACTCCACAAAAACTTAAAAAACAACATTTTTTCTCTTTAAATTTTAAGATATTAAATTTCAATAATTCCCTCAGTTTTGTACGAAAGTGAGTTGGTATATATAAAAATAACAAATGAAAGTTCAAGAATTTTCTATTTCACGTGTTTTGAGCTAAAAATAATAAAAATTGAATAATATTAATATTTGGGCTTATTTTTTTATTTTTTTTGAGAAAATCTTACAAACAATCATTTAAATTTCGAAAAAATTAATACCTAAAATTCTCATTGTTTGGGCATTCAAAAAAAGAAAAAAAAAATCATTTTTTGTTTTTTAAGTTTTTTTCGTTTGTTTCCCGTTATTAAAAATTATATAACTTCTCTTCAAATAATCACATTCAAACAAGTTATTATCGTACAAAATAATTACTCATTTTTAATCACTCAAAAATAATTACTCGTTTTAATCACTAAAAAATAATCAATTCATTTTAATTACTAAAAAATAATCATTCAAAATAATCATTAATTTCTAACGGCTCAAATTAATCGCTCATTTTTAATCAAAAAATAATCACTATTTCTAAGTGCTTTCAAACGAGTTATTATATATAATTACTATACAAAAATCATCCTCCAAACAAAATATAACTACAACTCCTCTACAGATTACTATATCCAAATGAACTATTATTAATTCAAATTTATAATCTCCTAAAATAAAAATCCTTATTTGCGACTCTTTTGAATCAATCACCCAACAAATATACATCCAAACATTTTTAAACCAAAAAGAATATTAAAGTAGTAACGAAAAGGGTTGTTTTTGTGAGAGAGAGATGAATTTGTCAAATTGTTAAAGAATATTGAGAGTTCAAACATCTCATCTCTTAATATATGAAATTATATGTTTCATGTCACTCAAACTATGCTCATATTAATATATATTTGTATTTGAGATACAAAACAAAAGTATTCCATATTTATAGATATAAATGATGACATACATTTTTATCTATGGAAGATTCATGATTAGTCCGTTTAATTACGTTTAAACTAATACCCAAAAAAATATATTGAGTAGAAAATTTCAACCCTTTAGATTAAGATTGCAGGATAATAAGGTATAATACACTATTTGTTGATGTGATAAAATTGCGATAGGATAGTATTATTAGAAAATCGAAAGAAATGAGAGGTTTTGTTTTCTTCGTCCAGGTCTACCTTTAGAATCGTGGATGCTGAAATTGCAGAAGCGATGAACATTTGTGAAGGAGTGGAAATTAATGGCTGCAATTCTTGGATTCCGATGAATTGAAGTGAAAATTGATGCTCTACGTACGTGTAGCAAATCTCTAAATTAAATGAGTGTTATGCAGGACGGAGGTGGGGCAATTTGTGGCAGAAACGTTGATGCTAGCGACGAATTTGAACTTAGTTAACTTTACTTGGTGTGGAAGAGATTCAAATGCAATAGCTCACAATCTGGCGCGGTTGACTGTAGAGATCTAAGATTTCAAGTGGATGGAGGATGTTCCCGAAGAGCTTCAAGGACTTCACTGGATGGAGATGGAGAGAGTTCTGCGACCAATTGAGGATGAACGACATCTAAATATAATTTGTGTTTCGTTGTTTGTTTAGTACAAAAAAAAACCTCAGAAGAAATCGATGGGATTGATTCGGTTATTAACAAACTGATATCCAATGTTTCTCTATTGAACATTGATCTTGTTCCACTATTTACTAAATCAAACTATTTATCGATTAATTTAACTAAAACCAAACCAAACAAATATGAGGTTGAGAATATATATTTTTTTGAGTACAAAGGGAAAGAGGGGACCACAAATCTTACGTAGATGACAACACTGCTCTCAAATAAATGAGAGTCAAATACCATGACGTGGGGGTTGAACTGGATTACCTCCGAACAATAAAATCAATGCGTCACCAACCCTTATATATGAGGTCGAGATTCTCAAAATCTCAATGATAGTGTTAATGTATTATTGTATCCACCAAATAAGGGAGAGGGCCAGAGGACACAACACTATTGGTGAGTCACAGTCATGTAAATTTACTCTTTTGATGTTTACTAAATTTATGGGTGTGGCTTGTTGGATGAGTTGACTCACCAACCACTTGCAAGAAAACTCACCATTCCAAGATGCTGTTTATGCCCACTCCCCAACCCACACTAAAAACTCTACATATTCCCTTTCACTCACTTTTCTCTGGGTTTGGTCCCTGGTTTCAATGGGGGTCCAAGCTTAACAAAAGGCTGTGGTCGAAACTGAGAATTATGTCGAAAAGGTCGAAAGCGACAGAAAGAAAAGTTGGAGGGACTCGAATTCAAAACCACCACCATACACATTCCATTCATATGGAAAAGAGGTTCATTTCAATTGAAACCTACTTTTGGAATATATGGACCCCTCCCTCTTTTTCTCTCTCTTTTTTGTATAGTCATGTTAAAAGCGACGCACAACAAAGACGTGTGAGATATTCATAAAAGAAGAGAAGAGCTTACGTATATAGCTATTTTGTTAAAATGTTTTGAATTATGTTACATTATTAATACTCAATAGAAATCTTGACCAATTCTTTTGTTGGGATCTAGAGGCGAAGGGAGAGTGAAGAACAATGCCCTCGAAGCCTAAAAAAAATATACTAATTGTGTTTAATATTTTCATATGGATTCTTATGTAATTTAAGCCAATCTTTTCTTTAAAATGAAAGATTATCTCCACACGCAATACATACACCATCAACATATTTTGTACTCTACGTGTTTCTTAGAATAAAGAATCATTATGTCTAATAATTCATTTTTAACCATTTAAAATAATCATTCATTTCTAATCAGATCGAGTTATTGCCTGCAACTCTTATATAAAAATCATCATTCAAACGAGCTATTAATCGCAATCTCTCTACACATAATCACATATGTACATACGAACTATTATTAATACTTAAAATTTTAAATCACTTGAAATAATCATGATTTATAGTCACTCTGCAATTTCATATCCAAAACACATTGTTTAACGTATTAGTATTATTGCAACAACAAAGGGTATAAAGTAATTTTTTTTTCCCACTTTTGAAGCATTAATGTTCATTTATTCTGCACAGAAACTAACCCAAATATAAATTTATAGGTTCTCTGCTCCCACTAAAGAAACTAGAGAGAAGAAATTGAGGATCCACAAAGACTTTGCACTACTTTTCCTTTTCTGCTTTGGTTCTACCTTGTATTTATGAGCAAAATTAAGGTCATTTTGATTGATTTTATAGCTCAACCAACGCAAGTGTACATCAATGACGAAGAGCTCATGATTTCAAATCACCCACTCTCGATTATCGTTAAACTAAAACAAAATACAACTGTCAACACAATAGCAATTGAACGAGTAGTGAACAGTCTCGGAGAAACCAAAAGCTAATGGATTAAATTCATGGTAGTCACATATCTGAAAATTAATCTTTCATAAATTTCTTTGACAACAAAATATTCTAGAGTGAGACGATTTCTCCTCTGAAAATATTCAAAGTACATTCTAGAGTCGAGACGGTTTTCTCCTCTGATATCATGTAAGATCTAGTAACCAAAAGATTACCGGTCTCCAAGGCAGCAAAAAGAATAGCAATTAAGTTAGATCTCATCACATACTTCATGCAGGAAAAAATTCTTTAAAATAAATTTGATTAGCACCAACTGAACATCTTGAGTAGTGATTACATAGAACAGGTTAGCCAGATCAGCGCACACACCCACAAATCCAAACAAGATCTTCATGAGTACCATAACTTTTGAAGCACATAAGTAAGATAAATAGAAAGAGACAAAGATTACATATAAATAAATATAGCTTTATGAAGTCTCACAAACACATGCATATGAATACCAACACAATCTGGTGTGGGATTCTTTCTTTGTTACTGACAAGAAGAAAGTTTTGGAGATTCATTCACAAGAACATAAAATGAAAAAGGTGGTAGATTTAAGCTGAAGGTTTTACTTGGGAGTTACCTGACAAGTAAATCTAATATAAAAAGAAATAGAAAGCCTATGGAATTATATCACTAAACCAACAGTACTATTGGAGAAGAAAGGAAAGGACTGAATGAGCCTCAAAAGTGGTGGGGGGAGGGAGGGACTATACACATCTGCCACAGTAGCTGTCATACATGACAATATTAAATAATTAATTCCATCTTTAAAAAAAAAAAAAAAATCAAGTGGGCCTTTGAAAAAAAAAAAAATTATAGAAGAAAGAAAAAGTTGAAAAGATGGGAAAAATCCAACAATTATGTTTGGATCAACAATCTAGACATCGAAATAATGGAGAAACGAAAGGTGTTTACAAATTAATGTGACAGATGAGTCGAGTCTCAAATTTAAAACCTTGAGAGGAACATACCTTACAAAATCAAGCTTTTGCCCACTGCGCCACTCCTCGAAAATAAATAGGAAGGGGTTTGTGAATAACAACACTAATGAAGGAGAGAGTAGAAATAAAAGGTACCTCATCATGTATATATTTATATTATAAAATGTGAAATATATATAAGATCTCAAAATTGAGACTTGTGAACACATATTTAAAGCTCAAGCTTTTGACCATTGCACCACTCCTTAAAAACAAATAGAAAAAAATTAGTGAATAACAATGAATACGAATGAAGGAGAGAGTAGCAATAGAAGGTACCTCGCTATATATATAAATAATCTATATATGTATATATAAAAGAACAATCACGAGGACATACAAAATAAACTCGGCCCAAACAGAGCAAGGAGACCCTATAATAAATATATCTAGCGAAGATCAGAAATTACACCCAAGGATGTGTTTGTTGTTGATAGAAGATGAGCGATAAACAACCACTCTCGTGAAATTTATATATGGTGGTTAAGTCTATGATCCTCAATCATTCGTCAAACCCTCTATCAAAATCTACATTAAATGATAAAGTTTATAGAACATGTTGGGGAAAGATATTCAACCTTCCTCTCACTTTTGCAGTTGAAAACTGGTTATGATCATCATTACTGAATAAGCTTCTTAATTATTAAAACTCCCCCAATTAGTTAATGTTATTGTTGAATCAGGCTGCCAACTACTGAATGTTTTAATTGGTCAATTAAAAAACAGAGAGTTTGAAAGTAATATATAAGGTGCTTAATTATTATATCTTTTAGTAATTATAAGTGGACCATTACCAAATGGGATGAGCATCTTTCATTTCTCCATCATCCTAAATTTCTTATATATAATACACCAATTAACATTAGCAATAGTTGATAAGGCTTTGAAGCAATTAACAGTAATGTTTGTGAAGGTGTTTTTCCACTTACCAAGGTTAATTCTAGGAGAAAATAACAGTTCAATAGTACTTTAGCCTTTGAGTGGTAAGAGATGAATATGTGTCATTGTTGAGAAAAAAAAACTACCACTATCACTGCATGAATAAATAGAGTAGCTAAAAAATTATAAGAAAGTAGGCGCAAGAGAAAAAACACAAGAATTTACCACGAAATACTATTAAATATTCGAAGAAAAAAAAAATCCATAGAAAGAGATATAAATGTGGTTCCATTCTCAAACGAGGGAATAAGAAGGAAATTTAACTAAAATAAATAGGATATTTTGGAAGTTATAAGTATTAGAGAATGTGACCATCCAATACTTCCTCGCTGGCTCTGGTAAAATCAACACGAGAGCTGTCTACAAAATTAATATCAAAGGTACGTAAGTTTTGAGCATGAGATCTTGAGATGAGGACACATTCAAAGCTCGAGCCTTCACCCTTCGAACAACTCTGGTTATGCCAAAACCCCAAAATAAAAAAGAGAGAATATGGTATGTGATAAGGGGAAAAAAATAGTGAAATGTCATTCATATTCAAGTGGTAAACCCAAGATTTATAAATTTAAGGGTGACACCGAAAAGAAATACAGTTTTGTTGTTCAAATGGAAGTTTTTGAGAGTAAATCTACATATAGCTAAGTTTTTATATATATATAATTTGAAATAAGCATTCACAAGTACAGTAAACAAACTGAGTTGATATGCGTACCAATATTTTCAAAGTGCAAGGCAATACTGTCCTTGATGGCCTCAAAGCGAGAGACAATAAAAAGACGAGACTTGACTGAACAGAGACGCAACAAATAAATCCATAACTAAACAATATATTGAACATAGATTGATTTATAACATATATTTTTATTAGCATAAAAATTCAAATTTAATTATACAAAATAATACTAAAAAGTAAAAAGTAAAAGAATAATTAATCATACAAATTATGTTATTATAACCACATGCATATTAAACTATTATTTGTATAAAAATCTAAAGTTAATGGAAAGTATAAAAAACCAAAAATTCTACATCAAATAACTCCAATAAAAATTACCCTACACACACATATAAATATGAAATAACAATCAAACAAAATTCAATATCTTTAACAGAGACTTCACAGGATTGTCAGACTTATTCATGAGTTAATTCTAGATTATTTTTGTGGGTATGAAATTAGAATATAGATAAATAAATAAAACTCTAATAAGGCGCACGCCTTGGCATGAGGCAAAGGCAATGCATGGGGCAAAATGACGAGGAAAGGCAAGGGCTAGATTGAAGGCACACACCTTAATTTTTTTAGAGGCGTAATACTACGTATGTGCAAGGCGGTGACCATAGACCGACGAGAAAAGACAATGGCCTTGAAAACGGTGATGTGTACTGTTTTGGTACTTTATAAGTTAAACTTGGTCCATAAATTAATTTATCCAAAGTTAATTTTTAGTCAAAGTTGCCACAAAAATGTATCCAAATCCGTATCATATGAAATTATGATTTAACGTGGTTGTCGCATAAAAGGGTGGTGGACATGACTGCACTCTTTCATTTCTATTTCTATTTTTTTTATTTTTTTTATTTTTTTTTTGACACCAGAATTTCTTTGATTTTTGTAATTGTTTTTTGATTCATAATGCGTTAGGAACAAAGGTTTTCATAGTTGAGAAATCCATCGTTGCTATAAATGGATGTTCTATTAATGACATGACACCAACGAACTTTTAAACAGCATATCACACTAAGCAATTAATAATCACCAACCTACAATCTACCCATCAAACCTAAATATTTAAGGCTATCTTTTCGGTACAATGAGAGTTGTAAACCACTTATCAAACTCCATATTAAATCTTTAGTCAAACTTATTTAGTTAATATTTATTCAATTACTGTTAACACTAATTACTAATTAGTAGTTAATTGTTCTAACCACTACTATCCTCAATCTCCAAATGAGTAGTTAGTTAATTCACCTTTTTCACCCTAATCATAATTTCTAACTCATAATTACAGCAATATGAATGCTAAAAGTAGTGATAATCACAACTTAAGAAGCACGAATACGGACACAGACACGAACACGATTGGACACGACGACACGCCAATTTTAAAAAAAACTATATAGGACACAGACACGTTTGGGATACATATATATATATATATATATATATATAATATTAACTAGAACAAATAATAGGAAAACAATAAATGATTTTATATATCATAAGTACTTTGATTTTTACTCTTTTTCTATGTTTAAATATTTTTTAAGAAATCATTTACTTGATGGGATTTGGAGATTACAAGAGAGGGGACTAGTTGGCATTTGAGTGGAAGGATGTGAAACGACTCTTGTTTTATTTAAAAAAATCTTTCATTGATTAAAGGTGAGGTGACTCTTGTTGAGGATGGATTGAAAGAGAGGCTAAGTGATAAAGAGGCAAATAAACAATTCTCTTGTCTAACGTATGTGTCAATTAGATTATTTGAGAAATTCTCGGTTCAATTCAATATTATATTAGGATTTTTTTTTTTTAATTTTAAGATAAAAAATGCTAGTTTTACTTTTTTAAGAGTGGACTAATTAAAAGAAACATTTTATTTGAGTTAAAAAAACTATTTTTTCAAAAAAAAATCTTGCGAACGTGTCATTACCATGTCCTAGTCGTGTCTGTTATTAAATAAAAAATATAAAAAAAATTTGACACTTCAATTCGCGTTTCCGACACGTGTCCAAGGAGTGTCCGTGCTTTATAGATCACAACACCTTTGTCAAAGTTACCCCAAAGCTTAAAAATTCCAAACAAAAAGGATAATGATATGACATGTGAAAATAGTATGGGCAATACTGCATCAACGAGCTTAGCTTGACTATAGCACTTAAATAGTGGAAGATCTTTCTTATATATATTCACCTTTACTACCTCCATATTTCGTCTTTTATTCATTCATCAATAAAATTGTTTCTTAACAGTGTTCATAAAAAAAAGAGAAAAAGTCACATAAATAACCGGCAAACTAATGAATCAGAGAATAAATACTTTAAGCTAGAGTTGATTAATCGTATCGAAGCTGTTAGCAAAGAATGTAACAAGAAGTTCAACACATAAATTTACGTAATTTACTTAACAAGTAGTGATATATACTAAAAATATTAAATGATCAGAGAAAAGTTAAAGAAGTGATATTTATAGCACTATTTGTAAATCCTAAACAAAATAGGCCAACGCACTAAAACCCCAAATAGAAAACTAAAGTAATATTATTCTCCATATGTGGTGTTTGGATAAATGATTAGAAATGAATAGTTATTTTGAATAATTTTGAAAAAGAAATTATACTAAAAACTCGTTTGGATGAGAAATTTAAAGACGGAATTATAAAAGAGCCAAATAAATAGCCCCGAGTTTTAAAAGGTCAGATAACTGATTCGAGACCTTTCAACAACAACTTAGGCTAATCTGGCAAAAGACAGTTAAAGAACCTCCCTCCCACTAGTTTTTTTTTTTTTGTTGGTATAGTCTGGTTTTGGCCCCATCCATGAGTGATATATGCTTTATAATGCTTCAATCACTAGAAAAGGAACAGGAATCTGAATTATGTGATTGTGTTTGTGGGGATGCCTATTCCTCGGTAGGAGATGCGTATGACTCTGTCCAAACACAGGTAGCGATCCATGGACTGTGGAAAAAGTTTTTTTTTTCCTTTTCTTTTCCACGTAAAGAAAGAAATTATAAAGAAAATATTTGAAAAAAAAGAAAGAAAAGGGGATATTGTGGTGGGGTTGGTGGGTGTTTGAGTGGACTACTACTTGAGGCGTTCGTGCCCTGGAATATTGTTCACTTTGGACATAACCCGCATAGCTTTGTTTTTTGTTTCATCCAAAATGTCTCATATCAATGGAGATGTTTGTCATCACTTATATAATCATGATCCTCCCTTCTTCTAACTAATGTGGGATACTTTGTTAGCATCCCGACAGTGTGAACATTCATTTTAAAATCAATACACAACCGGGTATTGATTTGCGTTTGATTTTTTGTATTTTATATTATGGATTAGAAAATACTTGATCATGGACTATTTATGTGTCTAAATACTATAAATGGGATTGATAAAATATTTTGATTTAAAATTTAATTCTAAAATTTAATTTTAAAAAATAAGAAAATATTAAAAGATTATTCTTAATATATAAAAAGATATTTTAAAATTTAAATCGAGTAATAAAGTTTAGAAAAAAAAATTATAGAAGAATTATTAATCATCGATTTAAGTGATAGAATTTGACATAATTAAACAAAAATATATTTATTGTCATTTTGAGGGTGTTTTAATTATATCTCAATTCAATTTCATGTTTCTACAAATTGCAACTTGAACAATTTGTAGCACTGTTTCATTTTTCACCTTGCAACATTTTGATTGTTCTCAATTGCGTTCTTCCTCGTTTCATTCTTCATCTTCCAACCTCCCTATTGTTCTCAATTGCACTCTTACCCTTGATTGGACCAGAATATGGCGAACGTAAGACGACAAGGCAACATTGTCAACTTGTTCTGCATTTTTTTCAGAAAAGAAATCTTGAAACTCATTTGTTTATTTACAGATCTACGGAGTTAGAGATTTCCGTTTACAAAATTGAGATCGGATATGTGCTTTCGAAGTGAAGAAATTTTCAACAAGGTAAGACACTCGTCATTTTTCATCGTCGGCTGTCATGCGCCGCTGCCAGCACATCAAACTAAACTAATCACCAAATTGATTGAAGGTTTTCAGTTGAGCTAGTGAATGAAAGTTATAAATCGAATTAGTGATTAAGATGATTGAAGGCTATCAGTCTTCAACTGACTGGTAGAAATGGAAGTGATAGAATAGAGATAAAAATGATAAAAATGGAAGTGATAGAATAGAGCATGACTTTTTTTAAGGAATGGCATAGTGGCTATTTCGAGGTTCATGACCATATTCTTCTAACAACTTCTTTCTTCAATCTCCCTATTTGCTAACTATTTATTTCAACATATAATTTTCTTGGACTTCATCATGCATTTGTCAATATAATAACGTAATAGGCCGAAAATGTTGAAGACTTGACAATTGAAATATGTTTTTTGCTCAATTTTCTCTCTCTCATATTCATAATGGTCAACGATGAACTGCAAATCAATAAATCAAAAACCACAAAAATTTCATGTACAACAAAATTCTGAAAATATTTACTATATAACACAAAAATGGATTGCTTTTGTAAAATGACCAAAATGCTCTAGCTTCAATCATGTCAACTGATAGCTTCAATCAGTTCAGCTGATAGCCTTCAATCAGTAGTTTAGCTAGCCTTATGAGTAGTTCGACTAATAGCCTTCAATCAATATTTCAATTGATAGACTCAATCAATTCACTAGCAGTCTTCAATCCCTTTGCTAAAAAAGGGTAAAATTAGAATTTTGAAAAAGCGAATGAAAATTTGGTATGTAGAAATTATTTTTAAGAAAATGATATAATATTCTTCAAGTAGATTCTTTTAACTATTTTTATAGTCATCAACTTCTTGTGAAGAACTATTATGTATGAGGATGATAAGGATCCCTTCCTGACTGCCAACTTGGTAAAGCTACTACAAATTTTCATCTCACGGCTCCAAAGTCTTTGTCTTTGTCTTTGGTTTCACCCAAAAAATCTCGTATTAATGAAGATTGCTGTCATCACTTATATACCCATGATCTTCCCTCTTTTAACCAACGTGGAATTCTTTGTTTGCAACCCAATCAAAAGGTGGCTCCCGTCTCTGTCAATATTAGTACGTAAGACCAGTTGTTGTTTCGTTGTATAAATAGTGTAAAAAAAATTCTTCCTATACGACCGTATAAAACCAGTGAATAACTTTACAACAAGCCAACACAATTTTGTAAAAAGTGTATTCAATAAACTGCCAATCAAATTTTCCACTAAATGAATAATTAATACCACTCACATACGATACTAAAAAATGCTATTTTTTTCTACTCTCGAATTTGAGATCTCGACTTCTCAGCTGTCGTTCGATTTAATGAGCAAAATCGTTGAAGGAAACTCGAATTTGAGATTGTGACTTTTGTCTGTTGAGTAACATTTTTTTTACTTACAATTGTTGAATGAATCTTTGAAGAAAGACATATGCAGTAGTTTTTTAGAGTGAGTTTTGGAGAGGAGGTTGAGGTTTCTAACTTTTTAGATGATGAAAAAATCTTATATAAATTATTATTACTACATTTAAAACAGAAAGCTGGTTGTTAATTCATCAATCTAAGATGGATTAAAAATTGTTTTTTAATTTAATAATTAATTCTAAATAAATGTCTTCGGATATTTTAGAAAATAATTATTTCTCACACGCTACAAATTTTCTTTTTAGACATTAAATTAAATTTTCCAAAAAAAAAAAAAAAACTATTTTCCAAATATTTTTATTATTATTTTTATTATTATTTTTTTTTTAAATTTTTCTTGGGCCTTAAAAGTTTATTTCAAAAGAGCCGAACAATAGCTCTAAGCCCGAAATCAACCACTTGCTTTTTCTTTATATCAAAATCTAAATCTTAAAATTATAAATATTAATTTTGTTAAATAATAATATAATATATGAAATTTATTGTTAAACAATTACATCGACATATTTTCAGAAACCTTTAATCTAAAAAGAAAAAAAAAAAAAAAAATCTTATTTTCAATAACCATTATCAAACCTACCGTATTTATACATTAAATTCATTACTCTTTATAGTTTGAAGTAATAAATTGTCATGCATTATAATTTATAAACATTAACTTAAATATGCATTCTGTCCATATCTAATAGGTAAGCATTACTTTTCATTAAATTTAATACTCAAAGTATTATTTTAAATTCCTTTGAGAAGAAATATATAATAGAAAGTTCTGCTAATTAATTTTATAATCAACCTTTCAACATATTATATAAATGAGTAGATTATGTATAAATATATAATATTTTTTGACCAAACCACTATTCAATAATGTAGTTAATAAGTTAATTAAAAAAAGTAATGAGATTATTAAATAATTATCAAAGTTGTAGTCAAACCATATATATAAAAAAAATAGTCAAATCAAGTGAAATAATTACTATATAAATTATGTAGTATTTGATTTTTTTAGTACAAATTGAAAGTGGGGACCACAAATCCTATTGTTTTCAAATAAATTGAAAGTCGAATATTACAACCAAACAATAAAATCACTACCCTACTAACTTTTTTGGTTGATTTTTTTTTGATTTTTACCCATATATTTAAAATATTTAATACATAGAACTCGAATTATAATAATAATATATATATATAAAAAAAGTTTGAACTTATGACATTTTAATAGTTAGAATAGAATTCTTAAAAAAAAAGGTCAAAATATATTGATGTCGCAAAATTACTATCACCATTGAAACGTTGATTCTATAACAATCTTAATAGCTAATGCATAAATAAAAAAATTGTGCAGAAATTTCGTAATCTCAAAATAAACCTAAGAATATGTTTGAATTGTGATTTTAAGAGTATTTAGAATGAAAATATGTTTGGATTCAGATTTTAAAAGTATTTAGAATGAAAATTTATTTTGAATATTTAGAAATAATGTTTAGTAATAATTGCAGTCAAAAGTTTGTTGAATGTATTTTTAAAAGTGTTTAAAATTATGATTTATTTGCCAAAGAGAGCATGACTCAACTAATATTAGTCATGCATAATCATCCACTCAATCAATGGTTCAAGTCGCAGTAATTCTCTCTAGATAAGATATATTTGTTGTTCTGCTTTCCAACCTATATTAAAAAAAATAATAATAATATTTAAAAATAATAATTAGAGTTTTAGAATATTTTATAAATCTTTTATCTCTAACTACTCCATTCAAACATTGGTGAGAAGTAAGAAAGAAGAAAAATGCAAAGAACCAAATAATTAATTGTCAACACATAATCACATGGAAAAGAAAAGTGGAAAAAAAAATAATAAAAAAAAAATCATAATAGCTCTGCGGTGGGTGCAATTGCTCATCACACCCACCCGTAAAAGTCAATTGCACCTACAAAATTATTTATCCCTCTCAATTATTATCGTATTTTTCGTGTACCAAATTTAAGTGGTGCAAGGATAATGTGCAAATAAAAAGAAAAGTTTTTAGTAAATTAATGGTTTTAAAAGATAAATGTTAATAAATAAGTATTTGGTGTGCAAGAAAGTAAAAAAGAATTATCGAATTGTCGATGACCCATTGTTTACATTATTTGATGGTAATTTAGTTCAACATCACGTCGTGTATTCAATCATGTAAATCATTATTTGACTTTCATTTATCTAATGTGAGGAAAGAATTATGATATCTCAACCTTTTATTATTACAAAATTAACTTTTATTAATATAATTCATTATTGATTATTTACATAATATTCTACTGGAGCTTCGAAGACGTCCAAGTGGAAGTGTGTTCATAAAGCTCGAGAGAAAGAAGGTACTCAACAATGTTGAGAAAGCAGGGTTTTGGTATGGAAAACAAAAGAATTAGGAATATTTATGCTCTTCAATTGAGAAATTGAGGGGTTTTTATGTACGACACTAATTGAAGATTACATGAAGTATTGATTGAAGATTATATATTTGCCCTTATTAACGATTATACATTGGATTGATTAAAGAATATATGTAACATTAATTGAAAACTATTTGTGACATTAATTAAAAACTATATGAGACAATGATGGATGATTGTTCTTGACGATGACTAAAAACTAGAATAACTATTTGTAATATTTTGTCTTTTTACTAGACTCATCTACTAAGTTGAAAATTATTCTATCATAATGTTCACATTTTTTAACTTGTTTGGACATATAAAATCTTTCCCTACTTTATAATATCTTTTAAAATAATTTTAAATATGTCAAAGTGAACATAGCTCGACTAGAAGATGTATTAGCATCCGGTTTAAATCTCTCCCGTCTAATTTTCTAACCTAAAAAAAGAATACAATAAACATAACAAGTATTATAATATTGGCTACAAAGTTGAAAATACAAATCTTCTATCCCTATATATTATTTAATTAAAGAAATAAAATAATACAAAAAGTAGAAATGAAATATTGAAATTGCATAGAGAAAGTAAAGTTTTGGGTAGAAAATTTACCCAAATCAGCAAAAGTGAGAAAGAATCGAAAGACGTTGAAAAAGAATTTTCTATTAAAAAAACAATAAATAAATATGTACGAATAAAATATCATTTTGATCCTTTAACTTTTGTATTTTTCATTTTCAGATTCTAACATTTGTTTCATTTTGATCCTAAAGATTTAGGTTTTATAATCATTTTGATTTTAGTTTTTGGTTTTTAAAATTTAAGGATATATTTACCTCAGAGAACATATGTCTCATATATTTCTTTAAGTAAGTATATGAATTATAACCAAATTTCATAAACTAAAATAAGTATTTGGAAGCTATTGTTTTTAGGCTCAACCATTTTGTTTTTTGTTTTTGGTTTTTGAAATTTAAGTTTACAACTACTACTTCAACTCTTAAATTTGATGATTTTGATGTCTACATCTTACTTGTGTTTTAAAAACAAAACCAAAATTAAAAAGTTAAAAAAATAGCTTTCAAATACTTTTTAAGTTTAATCAAATTTGATTAGGATTCATATACTTACTTAAAAAAAGATGAGGCATATGTTGAGAATTTTAAAAATGGTTATCAAACGTGACCTTAGATTTCAAATTTTGGTTTTGTTTTTAAAACACAAGTAAGAGGTAGACATCAAAGTCATGAAAAATATGAGTTTGAGTAATAGTAATAGACTTAAATTTTAAAAATCAAAACAAAAAATGAAATAGTTATCAAATGGGACTTTAAAAAAAAAAAAAAAATCAAATTTTAGTTGTTAAACTTAGAATTTTGTTTCATTTTGGTTCATAAACTTTCAAAAGTCATTTAATCTTGTACTTCATAAAAAATAAAAATTCGTCTCTATAAAAAGTTTGAAGTCAATATTATTTGAAATTGATTTAATAATAATAATAACTTTAATAAATATTTTAAGAATAAAAAAAATTTGACTTTTAAAAATTTAGAAACGGAAGTATAACAAATTTCAAAATTCACATATTAAAATGAAAATTTAAAAAATTTAGGGATAAAAGAACAAATGTCAAAAATTTATAGACTAAAATGATATAATGTTATTTTATGAAAAAAAAAAAAAAAAATTATATACATTTTCTTTTTAAAAAGAGGAAGAATCAAAAAAGAAGAAAAATAAAGGGAGTGAAAATGTTAAAAATGAATTCGGTCCCAAACGACTACTAAATCTTGTCGCCAAAAAAAACAATTCATGACACGTGTAAAATAAAGATTAACCCACGTGGAATATCCTACGATGAAGGGTGAACTAGGACCCACCAATCAAAAACACCTTAAACCCAACGCTAATCACTTTTCAAAGTTGGTACTCTGTAAATCGCCATCGATCGCTCAGTTTCACAGAAAAAAGAAAAAGAAAAAAGAAAAAAAGCGGAGGAGAGAGAAAGAGGGATAGAGAGAGAAAGAGGGATAGAGAGAGAAAGTTCTCTCCAGCATGCAAACTTCGAGTCGACCCAAAAAAATTCCAGTTCCACTAATCCAAATCTTCAGAATTACCATTTTGAGTCATTTCTCTTAAACCCCACCTTCAATTTCTCTCCAATTTTGAGCTCGAGCTCGTTCATCCATGGCGGTTTCAGACGTGGAAGCAGTGCTCGAATTTCTGAGGAAAAATGGATTTTCTGAGGCAGAGTCCGCTCTCAAAAGAGATGTAGTCGAAAAATCCGAATTGGGTTCTTTTGATTTCGAGAAATTCTTCTTTCCTATGGTTCCTGCTCTACCTCCGGTCAGGATTCCGTCCACTTCCCGGAAATTGGCTGCTCTTTCCGCCGGTGACGGTGACGGTAATGATCGTTCTGGATCGAACTCTGTTTCCTCTGATGACGAGTTCGTGAGCTTGAGGTCTTCTACTTCTGATGTTTGCTCTTCTAGTAACGTTCATCGAATTGGGTTAGATTTCAAGTTCTGATTGATGATCGTGAGCTTAATTATATGATTCTTTGCTTGTTTTTGAAATTCAGTGTTATGTAAATTGTAATCAAACAACGAATATACAGATTTACGTAGTTCACTAAACAATTTAGTGTTGGCTACTAGAGAAATCGTTTTCATTTTAATTAGAATTTAAAAGAGTTATAGCGTACTCTCATAAATCCCTAATGTTAACATATGACTCATTAAAATCTAACATGTAAGTAATCGTAGCGCAAACATAGTTCAAGGCGTTTCAACATTTGGGATATATATTGTTCTTCATTTGTTCATTTGCTGTTAGATCCAAGTCTTGAGAAATGGGGTTTAAAGTGTTTTTTCTTATTTTCTTTCATTGATCTTGTATTTGGCAAACTCAAACTGGGTATTGCAATTGGATTTTTGTTCTGTTTCAGTTTCGATTGTTCAGATATCTTTACTATTGCAGAGTTCATCAATCCTTATGGCATCCCATCAGATTCTTCTTCAGATATCGCCTCTCAGTTCGACACAGCCCGTGATTACCACGAATTCGATTTGCATAATGATTTCCTTTGGTATGATGAGAAAGATGATGTGAATTTCTTGGCACCCTCCTTTGAGGGCCAGGATTTCTTTGGCTGCCCAAGTGAGGATAAGTTTATAATGACTACTGAAAGAAATGAGCAATTTAGTAGTTTGTCAGCTCCCGAGAGTTTGATTCTTTGTCGTGCAGCTTTGTCTAGCTATGAAGGTTTGATTGAGGTCACGGATCATTCTTATCGTGTTGATAGATATAAGCAACTTGAAGGAGGCTTTGAGGGGATGTCCAAGGACTCCGTTCCTTTTTGCGAATGCTGTGTAGCCAATGGAGAGTTTTATAGCAAAAAATCTGCAGATTGTAGTAATTATCTGAATCCAAGTTTTGATGAAACTGATTCCAATGATTTCGAGTTCAAAATAGTTAAAGACATTGCCGCAAAATGCGATTTGGCTCCTCATCGTGATTATTCGACATCTAACTTCGTCAAAGGGTTTGAAGATCTCAATGACTCCCAAACTAAGGTTCTCGAAAAAAGTTCCATACCTGAAGTCAATATTTATGGAGAGGATGAAATCCATGAATCTGAAACAATTGCAGATGAAGATTGCGTTGCTGCTGACGAACTCCCGACTTATAACATCAATGATGACGAATTCGAAGTATTTGATTTGAGAATTATACATAGAAAGAACAGGTTGGCTATTATTGTTTCTGTAGTTTCCTTTATATCTTCGTCTAGATCCAATGTTTAAGCGATTAAGTACTTGATGCTCGTATATTTTTCATGTCTATCGAAGTTTAATTCAAGTTAAGGTACATTAGCTGCAAGAATCTTCACTTTCTACTCTCGGCTTTGATAGATATTTAAAGCTTGTGTGTTGCAGGTTGATATGTTGCAATGAGTTGTTCTCATGTATTATGCAATCTACAGGACTGGGTTTGAAGAGAGCAAGGATTTGCCTATTGTGCTAAATACAGTCCTTGCAGGCAGATACTATGTAACCGAGTACTTGGGATCGGCCGCTTTTAGTAAGGTTGTCCAAGCACACGATCTTCAAACAGGCGTTGATGTTTGCCTGAAGATCATAAAAAACGACAAAGACTTTTTCGACCAAAGCTTAGATGAAATCAAACTGTTAAAGCTTGTCAACAAACATGACCCTGCAGATCAGTGCCACATTTTACGGCTTTACGACTACTTCTATCATCAGGTCTGTTTTATTTGATGCCCTCAAGCTCGTTAGAAACTTCGGGTTGTTTAGTTCGAACTTCTAAGCTAGACTGTCTGGTATATCTGTTTATTGTACAAACTCCGAGCGTTCGATAGCTTCGCTAACTCTTTTTGAGTAATACAAATTTGACAGGAACATCTTTTCATTGTTTGTGAACTACTTCGAGCGAACTTGTACGAATTTCAAAAATTCAATCAAGAATCTGGTGGAGATGCTTATTTTACATTTCGTAGATTACAGGTATGTTCGTTTAGGCTTAGACGTGGTTGAGATTCTTTTCTTGACTTAAGAACTTAGAAGAAGTGTGTCGATTTCTTTCGACAGTTCATCACACGTCAATGTTTGGAGGCATTGGAGTTCTTGCATCATTTGGGAATTATTCACTGTGATTTAAAGCCAGAAAACATTCTTGTTAAAAGTTATAAACGATGTGAGATTAAGGTTATCGACCTCGGAAGCAGCTGTTTTCAATCAGATAACTTGTGCCTATACGTGCAGTCTCGATCCTATCGAGCTCCCGAAGTAATGCTAGGCCTCCCGTACGATCCGAAGATTGACTTGTGGTCTCTCGGTTGTATCTTGGCCGAGCTATGGTCCGGAGAAGTAAGTGTTACTTTCTCGTATCCACTTCGAGCCAAAACGGATCAAGTTTATTCATTTGATTTACGAGTCCGCAATGCTTTTCAGGTACTGTTTCCAAACGATGCAGTTGTAATGATTCTTGCACGCATGATCGGGTTGTTCGGTCCCATCGACATGGAAATGCTGCTAAAAGGACAGGAGACACACAAATACTTCACTAAAGAATATGACCTCTATTATATGAATGAGGTTGGTTTCACATTCTATTGGGAATTTTGAACATAATAATAATGTTCCATCCTGATATTTGAGAATTTTTTTTTTTCATTTCAGGAGACTGATCAAATGGAGTGCATTATCCCTGAAGAGTCGTCCTTGGAGAATCATCTGCAGGTTTTCGACACTCTGTTCATTGATTTTCTTTCGAACTTACTCGAGATCAATCCCGAACGACGACCAACTGCAAAGGAAGCTCTTGCACACCC
Organism: Cyclanthera cordifolia; assembly: GCA_037832605.1. Classification (NCBI taxonomy): domain Eukaryota; kingdom Viridiplantae; phylum Streptophyta; class Magnoliopsida; order Cucurbitales; family Cucurbitaceae; genus Cyclanthera; species Cyclanthera cordifolia. The sequence goes on along the minus strand of JBBMEG010000015.1, from coordinate 1,315,513 downwards.
GTGGCTTTCACAGTTATATGAATAACCATTCTCTTCAAAAAAAAAAAGAAAAAAGAAGTAATGTTCATTACCCATCAAATAAATTAAATAAAGTAATTAGAAGAAAGGAAAAAAAAAAAAAAAAAAAAGCTTCTGGTTTTGCTTATCATACTTGTATATTTATTGAGGCTCTTGTTCTTGTATTTGTGTTTTAGTGTTTTGGTTGAGAACAGATGGAGGACCACCCCCTGTAAATTTCTGAAAAAAACTATAGAATTGATTTAATGAATTTGAATTTTGCCCAACAAACCAATCTCCATGAAATTTTAGAAATGTATTTTTATTTGGCACAAAAAAGAATAAAAAAATAATAATAATAAAGAAGAAAACAATTATCAACATTTCACTACTCTATTCGATTTGAGATATAACCCATGTTTATTTAACACGGTATCAAATAGGATATCATAATTCAGTAAATCCAAACAAACATTCTAATTACAATCCGATTTAAAAATAGTAAACTGAAAAACACAATATAATAACAGATCTCACATAAGAAAAGCAAGAGACTTCGCTACTTATTCCCCTCGTTATAAAATAGATGTGAGATAGAATCTCGTATAAATTAATATGGTATTAGAGTTCGTTTAACCAAAGTGAACATAATACATTACGATGATAACATTTGCTAACAACATTGAGTTATATTCAAATTTTGAGATATTCAAATTCATCATTTCAAATTATCATTTTATAATTAAGCACATGGTGTAAAGTGCTCTTAGCCTAAAGTAGAAAATTCGTCAAGTTTGATTTGTGAAAGTAAGGAAATAATAAAAGATTAAAAAAAAAATACAGCTTTAATTTGAAACTAATGGGTGGTTTTCGCACGTGCTACGATTGCGACAGGACACAAATGTTTCTGTTCTGTCTTTCTTTTTTTTTTTCAAAATTGTATTTAATTCAGTGTTTGGCGGATATTGACTCTGAAAACAATGAGCAAAAAAAGTCAAAACAGTATAAAAGTATTATTGGATTATCTTTTAGACGACGAACAGCTCACTGCTCACAAGAAACATAAGCTCTGCCTCTGTTTTTTTTTTTTTTTTTTTTTTTTTTTTTTTTTTTTAATTAATGAGTTTTAGGAATATAAATTAAAGAATGTATTAAGTTGTTCTTGTAATTTCGTCTGTAAAATGTTTATATTTTTTTTATTTGATTTTTGAAAATTAAGTATAAAATAGAGAATTTGTTACTAATAGCAAATTCTATCGTTTCTATTTTAATTTTCATAACTTTTTAAAATATTTCATTCATAGAATATCTTTTTATTACGATTTTTATTAAATTATTTTCACTTGATTAAAAACATCGATTTGTAGACTAGAGATGAGTCAAAGTTAGTTCCCAATTTTAAAATATTTCAATAAATTTTTATTATATTTAATTTTTTAAAAAAATTTTGACATCAATATATTTATTTTTTTTATTACCCTTAAAATATTACTTCTTAATTTTGAAAAATTAAACAAAAAAAATTGATAGCATGTCAACTTGTTTGGTTACAAGTTCAACTTCAAAGAGTCACGAGTCACGAGTCATCTTAATTGAGAATATGAGACTCTCTATGAGTCACGATCACTCCTTGTTTGAGAGAAGAGATTTGAACCAAAAAAAAAAAAAAAATTGAAATCTTAAATGATTTCTAGAAATTGATTTTATTTTTGTAATTTGACTAGATAGTTGCCTTAAAAAGTTCAATACAATTTTGTTCTTTAATATTAAATAAGTTTTACTAAAGCAATTGATTACATTATTATATATGAATGAAAGTTCAAAGAACACCATTTGTGAATTCACTACAGAGCTCTACTACAAGCCTTTCCACAAAGAAAAGCTAAAGAACTTTTAAGAAATAAATAAATTATACTAATATCTTGTGTACAAAACTAAAACAAAAAAGAAGTAAGTTCCTGTGATTCCAAACAGAGGAAGTGTAAATTAACATGGGAGACTTTATATTCGAGGATTTCGCCTTCTCTGTCTTTGCATTTCAGCTTCATTCATCCAGTGATTCAGCCGTAATAGGCCCTTGTAACCGTACACCGATATCAAGACGACCACGATCAAGAGAACAACTATTAGAAGAATGTGCTTCAATGCAGCAAAGAATTTCTGTTCGTAAGGATTTTAATTGAATCAAGTAAGAAAACAAACTACAGATGTTGCACATTCTGTATTCAGCAAGAGCTAGCTCAAAGAAAGAGAGTACCTGTAGTCTAGAGATCTGCTTAACTTCTTGTACTGAGTCGCGCCTTCTTTTTCGCTTCGATACTTGCCTTTTCGAGTCAAGCTCCTTCACCTTTAACCCAAGCAATTGATTACATTGATAATGAAATTAGTAATGGGCCATTGCATTTACTGTCAGTTTATACTAAAAGATGATGTGTTTGGAGTAAAGGGATAAAAATGATTATGGTGGAATAGGAATACGAGGAAGGAATACAAAGAAAATAATTATCTTTGTTTGAGATGAAATGGCTAAGAGAGAAACCATTAACTGTGATTGGGGTGCAAAGAACGATTATTGTCAGGGAGCATAGAATTATGGAGGGAATGAACACTGATTATGAGAGAGATGAATAGTGAGTGATTGTGCGAAGCATAATTCTGAATCTGGAAAATCAAAGCTTTAGCTCCACTATACCCAAGGTAATCATGCCCGTCCCAAGGCAGGCACCGGGAGACATCGAAAAAATGGAGACACGAGAGGTGTCTACAAATTAACATCACAGATGGGTCTCGAACCTAGGACCATGAGGAAGCACTCCTTCAAAGTTCAAGCCTTCAACCCACTCTACCAACCCTCTAGGGGACATGCGAGGCATAATTATTGATGGTCTAAACGCAGATAAGGGAATTATTCCCCGTCTTCAATTTGATCCCATTTGAACACCCAGGGGATTCTTTATGTTATTATTTGAGACAAAACTGAAACATGCATTTAGTATTCAAACACAAATTTACGACGTATAGTATTGAAAAAAATTACCCCAATGACTTCTGGTTTCCGTTGAGATAATTCTGACTCAACAGCTTGTACTTTACTTTTGCAACCAGAACCACAAAGTAACAGCCCATACCCAAATTGGGTTTTTGGTATGTTGTTCAGGTCACGATCGGCTTTGCGATAAGCTGCTTGCACATCCTTGCATAGCCACTCCTTTTTTAAGGTTTGGCATCCACAACGAACAGTAACCTTCAAAAGATTTCAAATCCAATTGGGTGACATTTAAACAAACAAATCCTTGTTATTAGTGTTCAAACAAGCAAGCACCTTTTTCGAACAGTTTTCGGGCGACGGGCAATCCCTAGGATGGCAAATTTCAGGACACAGATGTGTGCAGTAAGGCAGCTTTCTGCAAAAACATATACCTCCAATGATGTTAAAGTTTTTTTTTTAATTAAATTGGAAAAGAATATCACTAACAAGAAATAGTATGTTTGACTACCTGTGGCAAGGTCCACCACAGGACCTTACAGCTATTTGCTCTTCCTGGGATAGACTAAGATAATACGTACACTCAAAAACATGGATCATTGAACTGCAGTGACATGAACGTTTTAGAAGCACTTTGCAAGGAGGACAATCTCCAGGATGGCATTTTAAGGGACATGAATGTGCACATTTTGGCTTCCTCACCTGAGAAAAGTTTGAGTCGAAAAATGTATTCTCAGAAAGGAGGATAAAGTTATATAAAAGTTTCTCCTATCGATAGACTATGCAGACTATTAGGAATAGTGTTGAATTATGTTAAACCTGGTATCAACCCAAAAATTTAAGCTCGTGGGTTAGAGTAAATTTAAAATTATATCAACCAACACTTCTCTTCACCTGTGGGCTAAAAAATTTGAGAAGTTCTTACAAATGGAATTCAATTTTAATTCAAGAGGAAACGACTTGACAAAAAATTCAAACATAGAACCTCTTACTTTGACACCATGTTGAAGATTAGTAAACAACAATCAAGAATAAAAAAATGCAGGACAAAGAGCACCAGATTTACATACTTCACTAACTTTGCGTTAGCTACATCCATACAAAAATAATAGAAAACATTTTATTTAGGAGATAAGAATACAAATAACCACCAACATTGGGTTAGCCATGTCCAGAGGGAAAAGTTAAAAACCATTTTATTTAGAATATAAAAATATAAATACTAGGTAAATGGAGCAAGGATTTTAAGAGAGTTAATATTATGAATGTCTCATGAAACTATAATACATCACTTGACCCAAATTTCATAAAAAAACAACATAATTAGTTCAAGGCATTTCAACACAGACTTCCACGTCAAAGATGAAGAATGGGAAACACAAAAAATTACATAATGTATCAAAAGAAAAATGTCAACCTTTTCACAAGGAAGATTACACTTTTCGCAAAGCTCACTCAAGTCTCGTAGGGATGATGATGGATGCAAGCTCTTGAGTGCATGGCAAACTTTGGTACAATAATGGTTGGTACAGGGAAGAGGATTTCCACACAAATTATCACAAGAAAATGGTATAATACTTGAGCAAACCATCTGAGGAAAAAAAAAAGGTAAATGAAAACAACGAGAATGAGCAAAATTAGACAAAAAGCAAGCCTTTGACGAACCTCGCCTCAAAGGGAACTTGCAATTAAGTATTCAAGTTAAAACACAAGGAATACTTGAAATCTATAGCTAACCATTCTATCAGCACCAATATGTTGCCCCACACACGGCCTCCACAATAATTCTGGGCATGGAGGACATAGAGAACCCGGAGTGGGTTCCACTGGATGAAACGCCTTCTTTTTTTTTGGTTTCAATGTAAATTCTGGTTTAGGAGGAGGCTTAGGACCATGGCATCTAAATAAAGGATAAGAGATGAAAAGGTCGAAAAATTAAAACAACAACAAGATTTAAATCCTAATCTCTGTCTTAAGAAAAGATTCATGAGCTGAGCGTCAAAGGTTTAGCTAACCTTAATTGGCATTTATGACCACATGAATATTCTTCTTCACAAACTTTGCGACAGGGTGGACAAGCTCCATAGTGGCATTTGTGTGGCTAAATAAATACATTAAATTGTCAAAAGAAACAAATTGTCTCTTTAAAGATATGAGTGATAAATGATGATTCATGCATTCCTAAGAGTTGTCATTTTCAAAAAAATAAAAATAAAATACAAATGTATCGATGTGGATTCGAACTAGAACCAACTATTCAACCATGCAGAGCGCATCTCAGAATATAAAATCAATGAAGTCAAGTAAAATGTTAAAAAAAGAGAAACTATTTTTGAACAAAAATCATATGAGAAAGTATAGTGAGTTATTCACAGCACAAAATTACCCTTTGACTTAATTTATGACTGCATAGAGGCGGGATAGGACATCGTTTAGGACATTTTGGAGGCTTCTGATCCATCTCAGTGCCACAAGGAACCTAATTTAGTTAGCAGTACAGATAAAAGATTCAGAATACAACTATCAGAACAATAAGCAGAAATATCTGGTACAGATAACGTTGGTACAAACAACTTTTCTTCTTCTGTAAAATATAAAAGCAAATTATCATTTTATAAACCACTACTGGCCAAAGTCTAGAAGCCTTAAAGAATGCAACATATTTTGATTATTGTTTGAAGAGAAATTCGAAAAAGAAAATTAAGCATAAATTTAAATCATTTCTTCAACTCCAAGTTTACTATAATTCACCCAAGCAGATAACAATGTAGTATAAAACGAAAATGATATAGAATATCATAATACCATACGGTATGAAAAATAAAGTTCCAACATTTCACCTCAAAGTGAGTCTCGCCACATGAACAAGATATTGTTACCATCACTGGACAAGGAGCGCAGGGACCTCTGCAATACCAAATTTTTTAAAGCGATCATTGTAGTTCAATCAATTTATTACACCGCAGGAGAACCATTGAAATGTAACTCCATGATTAATCTTTAGCCATCAATAAGACTCTTGGTTATTTCAGAGAATCTGTTATTTTATTAACAGGGCACAACTCTTCCAAACATCATGAACATATTAGTACTAAAAATAATCATAAGATGTAAAGATAACAATGACATACCTATGACATGGGGATGGACATTTGTGGTTCTTACATCGGAGCCTCCTACCACAAATCTAAAATTTCGAAAAGTTAATAATCTTCTATACTGAATGTAAAAGCCTAAGACAGCAATAGAATAGAAACCTCTGAGCAGGGTGGGCAGTCACCATCACAGCAGCGACGTCTACAAGCGTGGCGTCCACAGTCTCGCATTCTCTGGCACTTCCTCTCACATGCCAAATCTTGATAGCAAGGAATCTACTCTAGACTCAGTTACATTTTACCATTTCCAAACTCATTCACAATTGGATTCTTTAATTATTTCATTCAACTTCCAGAGAATAGGGAAAAGAAAAATGTACCTCTTTCCTCAAGCTTCCACACCTGCAAGACTTGAAGACGACAATTCGGCACGTTCCAATACACGGGCCACGGTGACATCGCTCTGGACACCTATGGTAGCCACAAGGAAGCATCTTATCACATGTAGCTCCACACAATGGAACAACAACATCACAAGGCATTCCTTCGTGTGCTCTTTTCCCACAAGGGCAAGTTCTTTTCCCTTTAAACGGGCACTGCCCACACTCTCCAGAGTGACACCCTTCGTTGCAAGAATGTTTCCCACACCCCAACAGTTTATTACACTCATTATCACACCGAAAATTCCGATCCCAACATTCCCTCTTCTCCTCAATCTTCCCACATTGACATTTAAACACACCTTGAATTCGACACGGCGGACAAGAACCCTCGTGACAAATCTCCGTACACTCGTGCCTACCGCAATCTAACACTTTCGAGCACACATTATTACAAGAAAAACTCTTGAATCCACATCGCCGAGCATCACGAACAGAACCACAATAGCAACTAGCCTGCACTATCTTAGGACATGAAGGGCAAGGACCTGGATGGCACAATAGCAAGCAATAATGACCGCAATTGTGTTTCAATGGCCTACCGCATACCTCACCGCAGGAATGTGGCAAAATCCACGGATCATCACTTGGTGGGTCTTCCAATTTCCCACAGAAACAAAAGTATCTCTTAGGAATTGAAGATTTGGAATAATCGACTCTGCATTTAGGGCAGTTCCACACAGAGTGCTCGTCGGGCCTATCAGGAGAGACGAGAGAGCGATTGGCAGCACGCGCGGCGGCCAAGTCGGAAGCCTGGCGAGCCCAGCTCTGAATGCAGAAGAGATGAAAGACGGCAAAACAGAGAGAGGAACATGACCAGGTCGGATCGGAGAGCCTGATGCGTTCGAGGCATATCAAGCAAGACAATGCGCCGGACGAGGAGGAAGTGAGGAAGGATTGGATCTTAGATAGGTCGGCGGTAGTGGTAGATCGGCCGGTGAATTCGAAGTAGGGTTTGAAAATGGAATTGGAGAAATCGAGATGGCGGAGGGATTCAGATCCGCCGTTGTCATCGTCGGAATTAGAATCAGAGTCGGAGATGTGTCGTTGATTGTCGCGGGTTGAGATCATCGTTGAACTTTGGGGAAGATGCAGCTTCTCTATGTTACTTACGTTTTCACCTGCCCATGCCGATTGAAGTACATTGAGCCGAATGAGTATTATTAGATGATAAAATTAGGGCCAAAAGTGAAGTTGTATTTTTTTTTTTTTTTTTTTTTTTTTGTGTGTGTGTGGTTACAACATTTGGGTGGGACTCGAACCAAAATGCTAATACATCTCTAATGTCAGCTGATCTATGTATCACGATCTTGTTGTTTCAAAGCGATCTTGAGACACCTGCTCTAACCCAGCGAGCAAGTCACCAAACGAAAATCGCAAGACGGGTGGCACAATGGTGACAACTTCTATCACGGGCCTCGTGAAAAGGTTTTCGAAAGACAGAGAAAGAACATTTTGAAATACGTTTTGTCTTTGAAAGGTACATGACAAGATGCAATAAGAGATACAACAACTACCTTGCATTCATCATATAATAGTTTAGTAGGAGGGAAGCTTCAAGAGTCATACCATATAGTACATTCTGGCACATATTTGATGTGGCAGGCTTGAACGTCAAAAAAGGCGATGAGTCATACGACTCCAAAACAAAAAGGAAATTACAATGACATGAAAAGTAAATTATATATTACAAAAACATGATAAAAAATGGTATAGATGTTCATACGACCATGTGCAAACGCACTGGACAAGCAAGATCGTGACATTCTCCCCCACTTAAACTGTTGACGGCCTCGTCAACCAACTCTACTCGAACTTAGTGACTGTTCGAGGGCATACCATTTGCCTTTGCGGTTCCATCGAACTTCAGTGTCTGCCACGCTTTGCCAGTCTTCAAGAAGCTTCGACAGGCTTGGACTCTTGACGCCGGCTTGATCTGTCTCTTCAGCTAAGACTTAAAAGGCACTGTGCAGAGGAAGCGGCGGACTGCTCATTTTAGAAGGGCGCCGCCTCAGGCTAACCCTGTCATTTGCGCGCATGGGCGCATCATCGAGGAACTTCTGCCACATCACGGACTTTGTCTCCTGTTCTTGGAGGGAGACTTCTTAACTCGAGACCAGTTGTCTCGGCCATCGTTGGGTCCCGTTTTCATTTGAAGGGCCGATAGCAAGCACACGCTACTTGGGTGCTTCATCTTGGTCTTCACGGTCGCGGGGCTGGACCCGATGATGACTAAACATTTAATGAGCGGTATATGAATGATTTTGTGCTTGAAAAGGAACTCCATCCCCAATATGACATCAAAGTCATCCATCCTAATGATCACAAAGTCAGCTTTGCCGGTCCAACCCCCCAGCTTGACACTCGCGTTCTTCGCGAGTCCTGACACCGGTAGGGCTGCAGAATTGATGACTTTCATCCGTCCTTCATTATTATGTCAACTTACACATCTTCATACGTTGAAACACCGCTTTCCATACCGTACTCTATATTTTTTTCATAGACATTTGAAAAAAGAGTTAGTGTTTTAAACCACTGTACCTAGCAAATGTGCACATTCTCATAAAACACTTTAGGTAAGTTGATGAGTAGTGCAAGAGCCATGAAAGCAAGCAGAAAAATTTACATAGACCAGATTGTTTTCACGTATTCTAGTCAAAGCATCCATTACAACCAGAAGAGAAGCTAATAACTCAAAGTACTAAAACATAATATATCAAATGAGAAAAGGAAAACCAAAGTCACCTGAACGTGTATCCAATTGAGCCTCTGATACCAATAGACCCGAACTCGGTTGATCTGTTTGTGAAAGAAGTTTCAACCATAATTTTTGACGTTAACAAACAAAAGATTTACATAGTAATAGCATCAGCCCCACACAGAAGAGTGTAACTTGGATTAGTCATTAAAAAAAAAGAATGGAACGTCCTCTATTCATAAACGTTGCCAATCAAGCATGACTATGGGTTACAGAATTAGAATTTTTCACACACCACATGAAGAGCACAAACATCAAAGAAAATGCCTACTCAAGAATATCATCAACATTAAAATCTACTACCTAATATGTTACATCTAATTTGTATAATGACTATATATATTCATTGTTGTTTTTTAAATAAATTATATTTACTGTATACTTTTTACTAAAAAAAATCAACAAACTAAAATCAATCAATATTAATGGAAGATAAAATCATTTCATGTATATAAATTTGAACATAACAGAATTCTTATTCTAATAACATATTAAATTATTTTTTGAAGATATGAGGAGACTTCCTAACCATTATAAGATAGGTTAGCTATTCACTAAGCATTTATCGATTTTAAGGGTTGGTAACGTGCTAATTTCATTGTTTAGTGATAATCCAATTCAAACGTTACCATCACGAGTTCAAAATTAAATCTAAAATATTTTTGGTCTTGAAATTTAAGCTTGTTTCTTTACCAATTCCCTAAAAAGTTATTCATCTTTCTTTTTTTAAGTATTTCGATTTTTTTTTTTTAATTTCTAATTTTAGTTTCCACCTAGAGGGACTTTTATTCATGCTATTGCAAGTCTTGTCCCTCCCTGATTATAGCAAATTAATTATAATCATTATTTTATGCGGTTCATTAATTCTTTCGTTGAAAAAATTTGATGATACATTGGTTTCATTGTTTGAAAGTAATCCAGTTCAACATGACGTTGCTCTTGAAAATCGGTATTTGACTCTACAAAAGAACCACGAGTTTTTCTATAGTTTTCAATCGTTCTTACTATAAAAGTACAAACATATATATGGTATATTTCATATATCTACATCTATGCATTGATTAACTAAAACATTCATAGATTGAGAAATACAACTAAAAGAATACGACTACCCACAGTTTAGTAGAAGATATTGATCACTAAAGCTTGACGACTTTACTATTTCTTCAAAGGTATTATGCTCAAACATCCAATTCCTTTGAAATATTTTGTCTTGCCAGGCGTAATTGGACGACAACATCACTGATACTCATTCTTTGACTAGGTATATGAGCAGAACAAGCCACTCCTATTCTGAAAATGGAATACAAACACTCTTTTATTCTAAGTGATTGATTGTTGGTGCTTGTTCCAGCTAATTCTTGAAAGCTAGTGGTTGGATTTGCAATTTGCTCTGCCTGGTTGAGTGAAGTTGTAAGAACATAGTTGTTTTGATGCATAATATCATTGTTCCTTCCACCCTCTAGTTCTTGAAGCTTCATTGTTGGATCTGCTATTTGGTCCATTCTGCCAGATAAAGTGGAAAGAACATAGTTGTTTAAGGTTAAGCCATCAATGAACATTTCATCAGTTGGCCTCTTTCCAGTGAACATCTCCAACAACAAGATACCGTAACTATACACGTCTCCAAATGTCGAAACGTTGCTTCCCATAGCATACTCTACATTTTTCAAGGATAGTTGAAGAAAGAGTTAATATTTAAAAACCACACAGTTCATAGAAAAATGTGCACATTCATTTCTAATACTTTAGCTAAGTTGATACATACAACGAGGAACAATGAGAGCAAGCAGAAAAGTTTATACAGTCTAGATTGTTTTGAATTATTCTAATCAAAGCATCCACTACAACACAATAATATAAAGAAGAAAGTCAAATTCACCTGGAGGTGCATATCCAATAGAGCCTCTGATACTGATGGAACCAGTTTCTGTTGATCTATTTTCGGAGGAAGTTTCGGGCATAATTTTTGCCAGTCCAAAATCTCCAAGGTAAGCAATCATGTCCACATCCAAGAGAACATTGCTAGGCTTCAAGTCACAATGAACTATTGGCATATGGCTACCATTATGCAGATAATCTAGAGCGCTAGCAACATCAATGGCAATACTTAGCCTTTGCATGATAGTTAAAAATCCTTGCCCCACTTCTTGGCTTAAGTCACCATTTGGATGTAGCCAATTCTCAAGGTTTCCATTAATCATGAAATTATAAACCAGTGCTATAAAATCATTTCCTTGAAAATCGATACTTGAACACGCCGAAAGAATTTTGACGAGGTTGCGATGTCTAAGGTTTCGAAGAACTTCACATTCTGCCAAAAAACTCTTTGATGCTCTTTTATGCTGAAGTTTAAATATTTTAATTGCAACAACATTTCCATCTTGACTGAGAGTTCCTTTATAAACAGACCCATAACCACCAACTCCAATGAGATTGTCAGGAGAGAACTCATTGGTGGCTTTGAAAATGTCATTATAAGATACAACAAGATAGGAAACTCTTGGTAATGAATTTGAATTCACCTTATTATTTTTCTTCTTTGACCAAAAAAGAAAAACAATAGAGATTACTAACACGCTTCCCACCAAGCCACTAACAACTGATATGATTACTTTAAGCCTCATGGTCATAGTTTTTTATTGCGGATTATCCAAACTGCATCTTGATAGATTCAATTCTAATCTACCACCACAAAGCTTGTTGTTTCCAATAATGGAAAATGCAGTTTGATTTTTGAAAACTCCTTGTGTGGGAACTTCACCTTCCAAATTGTTGAATGATAAATTTAAATAACTCAAAAACTCAAGCTCTTGCAAATATAATGGAATTTGGCCCGACAAATTGTTGCGAGAAAGATCAAGTTCTTGAATACCTCTCAAAGATATCAAAGATTGAGGAATAGAACCCTCAAGAAAATTTCCTTCCAAGTGTAGATCTTCTAAGATTGTGCAAGAACTGAGAGTAGATGGAATAACACCAGTTAACAAGTTGTCAGAAATATGCAAGTAACCAAGGTTTACCAACTTTCCCACTTCTAACGGAATGGAACCTGTTAAATAGTTCTCAGACAAATCGAGAGCAATTGATAATGACGATACACTCAACAGTTCTCTTGGTATTGTACCAGTTAGTTGGTTCTGTGAAAGTGCCAACATCACTAAATTTTGATTTTCTCCAAGACTTGATGGAATGATTCCTGTCAAGTTGTTTAGTCTCAAATTACATTTCCCTAATGCAGACATGTTCCCAAAAGATTGAGGGATTGTCCCTGAGAGTTTGTTCATATTCAAATATAAACTGCTCAACTGTTTAAGTTTTCCCAATGAACTTGGTATGGAACCAGTTAGTTCGTTGGACTCTAGACCCAATGCTTCTAATCCAATGAGATTCCCAATATTAATTGGAATGGTACCGTGAATATTATTTCTTCCAAATCCAAAACGGTTAAGTTTGGTAGAGAAGTTGCTTATGTATTCTGGTAACATCCCACTAAATTTATTGTCACTAATGGCTAAAATAGTCAAATTGGTGCAATTTATAAGAGGAGACAGAAAATCTATGTCACCAACAAGGTTGTTTTCAAATAATCCTAGTTCTTCTAGATCGTGCATACTTGCCAAGCTAGGAACTTTACCTGTAAACATATTTGTTGAGATGTAAAACACCAAAAGTTTTGAGGCATTGGATAATGTAACAGGAATTGGTCCATTGAACTTATTCGATTGGATTCTTAGGGTCTGAAGATTAGGGAAGATGAGACCTAAATCTTCAGGGAGCCTACCCTCAAGTTGGTTTACGGGAAGTGAAAAGATTCTTATAGATGAAAGGTTGTAAATTGAGGAAGGGATAGTACCTGTGAGATTGTTTGCCCCAATAGAAATAACTGTCAAATTTTTGAACTTCCCAAAACTATTAGGAATATTGCCTTGAAAATTATTCAGAGTCGCCCAAAAGGCAATTAAAGATGACATATTTCCAAGTGATTCAGGTAATTCTCCTGATAGTTTGTTGTGTGACAACTCAAGTTCTTCAAGCTTAGTCAACAATCCAAGTTCCTTAGGCAGTATGCCAGTCAAATTGTTGCTAAGAAATCCAATGTATTGAAGCTTTGAGCAATTTGATATGGTGATTGGAATCTCCCCTACAAAGTCGTTGACGCCCAGCTCCAATACTTGCAGTCTACTCAAGCTACCTAACTCATGTGGAATTTCACCTCCAAAGCTATTGTGTTTAAGGTTTAATGTTGTAAGGAAGCTCAAGTTCCCTATTAAAGGTGATAATCGACCGACAAAATGAAAAGAGGGAAGATTCAACTCTACAACTCTATATTTTTTACTGCATTTAACACCTTCCCAGTCGCAAAAATGAACCGATTCATTCCAAGAAGTTAACAAAGCAAATGGATCTAAAGTGATCTCAGACTTGAAAGATAACAATGCAAGCTTGTCTGTCTCATTTCCTTCAAGTGCTATCGAGGCAAAAGGAAGCCTGAAAAGAAGAAATGAGCTGATTACAATCAGCTTAAATTTGTGGCATTCCATACAATAGAGATTGCTTTCACTCTCCATTACAAGGATTGCCTCCACCAAGCAGCCTCTTCACTAGAAATTTAAGTTTTCCAAATTATATTATCTTAGAGAGGTACCAAATTTCAAAATTCACAAGTCAACTGTTACTCAAATTTGATCTTGAGACGGATGTTTCGAACATGTATTGGGATAAAGTTTCGATTTTCGATTATAAGAAAAAAAAAGCTAATGCGAATGAAGTTCAAGAGATTAAAATGGAACTTAGGGGTTCATAAAGAAAATTGAAGAATATATGAGATTTTTCTTGCTTTTGAATGTCTGATTCTCTTTCCTATTTATCAAACGAGAAAACCAACTACACTAAGAGTCATGTTGAATTCAAATCAAATATTTGGAAAATTTTGTTGATGTAAGCAAACATGTCACAAACATTGTAATATGTTGAATTTGAGAGGTTGGGGACAAAAAGATTTATAATTTGTTGATTTGATTAAATACTTAAATTGCAACTCGCAATAGATGTTTACTACATGAAATTCTATTTAACCAAGCGTAACATTTCATCTACCCTTAATATACTCAAGTTTAATTTGATTTTTTTTTTTTAAATTAACATTTAAAGTTGAGAAGATTTGACTTTTATTATATATATTTGTTGAGTTACGTTGGCTTATGGCTTATTTTAAGTGAGCATATACTTAAAATCATATTTTAATTTCTTTTTCTGTGAATTTAATAATGATATTAAAATAATTGTATGTCATAAAAAAAAACATTTAGTCAACCAATTATATTTCGTCATCTTAGATATTCAATTTATTTTTATTTTTTTTGTGCAATGACTGACTCGTATTTAGAATATAAAATGTTATTTCATGATTAAGTTTCTTTGTAAAAAAATTTGAATGCAAATACGTACGATATATACATGTTGCCATCATCCATTAGTTTATAGTTAGAATAATTGGACGAGATTCTCATATTAAAATAAAATTCATGACTCTTAATTATTGTATGTATTAAAATAATTGGACCAAATTCTCATATTGCATTAATGTCTCGCATTAATTTGAGGTCGAAGATTTGAACGCGTGATCTCACGAGGAGTATATTAAATCTTAGTGAGTTACTGCTTTTTGGCTATATTATTATTTTTGTTGTTTTTTTGATTTATTTTTTAAGAAACATCTCATGTTGAATTATTTGGATTAAAATCAAACTTTGATTCACAATGCAACACTTTGAGATGTTTTTTTTTGCGAGATTTATTTTAATATATAAATACATACTATTTTAGAAATTAAAAAAAAATTAATAATTGTTATTTATTCTACTTATTATCAATTTATCACGAAAATCATAAATAAAAAATAAATTATATTGCAAAAAAAAATAATTTTATAATTTCTTTTGAGTTTGATCAAATAAAATTAATAAAAGTATTTTCTTTTTTTTCCTTTCATTGTTTAATACAAAATTTGAGAAAATTCAATGGATAAAATATATTTTTAGTTCTTACATTTAATGTCTAAATTTTTCTTGGGTCTCTATGTTTCAAATTGAAAAATTTGTCATAATTCAATGCTAAATTTTAGTCATTGAGATGAAAAAAAAAATTAATTACATAATATAATCATGACTAAAATAATGGCTAGACTAATTTTAAATACTAATATATTGATGAAATGATCATTTTAAATTTGATGTAAATTTAATTTTTAAAAGAAAATAGGTATCAAAGTAAACTAAAAAACACACGAAGAGTACTGCAAGTGAACATTATTAAAATGTTATGGGTAAGAGTGTTCATCTTTTAAACATAGGGACCATAATGAAATAGACTCCAAACCTAGACACCTAAAGTCAGCATTATTGAAACGCCGAAGTAAAAGTGTTCAATTTTGAAATGTGGGAACCAAAAGTGAACAATTGGTAATAGATGTTCACTACATGAAATTTTATTTAACCAAGCGTAACATTTCATCTACCCTTAATATATTCAAGTTTAATTTGATTTTTTTTTTAAATTTTTTTTAAAAATATAACATTTAGAGTTGAGAAGATTTGACTTTTATTATATATATATATATATATATATATATATATATGTGTGTGTGTGTGTGTGTGTTGCGTTACGGTGGCTTATGGTTTATTTTAAGTGAGCATATACTCAAAATCATATTTTAATTTCTTTTTCTGTGAATTCAGTAATGATATTAAAAAACAAATTGTATATCATAACTATATCATTTAGATTTTTTTTTTTTTTTTTGAGTGAGAATGTTAACTTAACCAATTATTTTTTTATTTTGAATAGATAATCACACTATATCCTTAGTGATCATACTCGTGTTTAGACCAGCCACCGAAAAATATTAAAGGAATGTACCTTCAGAACTCAAGTCATCAACTAACCATCTCATTCTTGAGACTAACTCGATTTAAATCTATAACCTCGTAGTCCTTAGATGATTGCTCTTTTGACTATGTTATTGTTGATGTTGATTGTATGATTTATTTTTTAAGAAACATCCCATATTTAATTATTTGGATTAAAGTCAACTTTCATTGCAACCCATTGAAATGTTTGTTTGCCTAGTTTATTTTAATCCCTAAATACATACTAATTTATAAATTGATGCAATAATAAATAAAATTGATGGTCATTTAAGGTGCACTACCCATTCTCATGAAAATCTCAACCAAAAAATAAATCATATTTTAAGAGAAAATAATTTTTCAATTTCTTTTGGGCTTATTATATCTATATATCTATATATATATCAAATAAAATTAATATAAGTATTTTTATTTTTTTTTCCTTTTAATACAAAATTTGGAAAAAAAATATATGGTTGATCTTTAGGTTTAAAGTCTAATTTCTCTTTGGTTTCGATATTTCAAAATTGAAAAAATTTATCATTGAATGGCAATAATAGTCAATTTTAGTTATTGAGATGACAAAAACATTAGTTAAATAATGTAAACGCCACTAAAATGATGGTTAGAATAATTTTAAATATTAATATATTGATAAAATGATCATTGTAAATTCTACGTAAATTTAATTTTTAAAAGAAAGTATGTATCAAAGTAAACTAAAAAACCTAAAGACGAAAAGTGAGCATTATAAAAATATCATGGGTAGAAGTGTTCATTTTTTTAAGCATAAATATCAAAATGAAACTAGTTCCAGGCCAGAAATAAAAGTGAACATTATTAAAATGTTAAGAATAAAAATTTGAACAAATAGAGGGAAGAAATGGTTCAAAAATGGAGGAGTGAGAAAACATTTATTTTATTCTTATTTTAAAGGCGAGTAATGCAAACTATTTTTAAACAAGATTGATGGTTGATGAACTAGAATTTAATGTCCCCTCACCAAAAAAAAAAAATCAAACAAAAATTTAACTACAAACAAAAAAAAAGAAATAATTCTAGATTTCACGTCTAATTGAATTTTGGCACTATGCAAAACTGCTTCTTGAATTGTTACATAACAAACAAGTCGGATTCACATTTTACCCAATCTTCGGTTTCTAGCCCGAAGCCGATAACCGAGAGAGCACTTATACTACATACAAAAAAAATTTCTGAATTTTCTATTAAATGAATATTACATGTTTCTACGTCGACAAGCACCGAGAAGAGAAGAAACAAATTATGAGTCAATTGGTTCAAGGCTTGGATCTTGAAGGCATGCTCCGTCCAGGTCCGAAGTTCGAAACTCACCAGGTGTCTATTTCTTTGATGTCTGGCCTAGGGACTGACAAACTATTGACTGCAACTCTCATCATCACTTAAACTAATCATTAAGTAAGTAGTCAACCAAACACCTCCTCTAATAGTTCTAAGTAAAAGACTTCCTTAAAGAAATACAACTACCTACTCTATTTTTATGAAAAGTTTTGTCTTGCAAGGCATAGTTGGACAACAACATCACTAATGTTCATTCTTTGACTAGATACTTGTGCAGAACAAGCAACTCCTACATTGAAAATAGAAAACAAACACTTTTTTATTCTAAGTGATTGATTAGCCTGCATCATAGTATCATTGTTGCCAACTCTTTCTAATTCTTGTAGGTTCATTGTTGGATCTGCTATTTGTGCTACTCTGTCAGGTAAAGTCGAAAGAACATATTTGTTTAAGGTTAAGCCATCAATGAACATTTCATCAGTTGGCTTCTTTCCAGTGAACATCTCCAACAACAGGATGCCGTAACTGTACACGTCTCCATACGTCGAAACATCGCTTCCCATAGCATACTCTACATTTATTCAAGAAAAGTTGAAGAAAGAGCTAGTATTTAAAAACCATAGTCCATAGAAAATGTGCACATTCTTTTCAAATACTTAAAGATAAGTTGATAAGTACAGGAACCATGAAATCCAGTAGAAAATATCATATATGCTAGGTTGTGTTTTGAAGTAGTCTAATCAAAGCATCTAGAAGAACACATAGTATAATATATAGGAAAAAGAAAGCCAAAGTCACCTGGAGGTGCATATCCAATGGACCCTCTGATACCGATCGACCCGGTTTCGGTTGATCTGCTTTCGAAACAAGTTTTCGCCATAATTTTTGCAAGTCCAAAATCTCCAAGGTAAGCATTCATCTCCGCATCCAAAAGAACATTGCTAGGCTTTAAGTCACAATGAACTATTGGCGTGTGGCTACCATTGTGCAGATAATCTAAAGCACTAGCAACATCAATAGCAATACTTAATCTTTGCATGATAGTTAAAAACCCCTGGCCCTCTTCCTGGTTTAAGCTATCATCTTGATGTAGCCAATCTTCTATGCTTCCATTGATCATGAAATCATAAACCAGTGCCATAAAATTATTTCCTTGAAAATCGATACTTGAACACGCCGAAAGAATTTTGACGAGGTTGCGATGTCTAAGGTTTCGAAGAACTTCACATTCTGCCAAAAAACTCTTTGATGCTCTTCTATGCTGAAGGTTAAATACTTTAATTGCAACAACATTTCCATCTTGACTGAGAGTTCCTTTATAGACAGACCCATAACCACCAACTCCAATGAGATTGTCGGGAGAGAAGTCATTGGTGGCTTTGAAAAGGTCATTATAAGATACAACAAGATAGGAAACTCTTGGTAATGGATTTGAATCCATCTTATTCTTTTTCTTCTTTGACCAAAAAAGAAAAACAATAGAGATTACTAACAAACTTCCCACCAAGCCACTAACAACTGATATGATTACTTTAAGCCTCATGGTCATAGTTTGTTTCTGCGTTATAGGATTATCCAAACTGCATCTTGATAGATTCAATTCTAGTATACCACCACAAAGCTTCTTGTTTCCAATAATGGAAAATGCAGTTTCATTTTTGAACACTCCTTGTGTGGGAACTTCACCTTCCAAATTGTTGAATGATAAATTTAAATAACTCAAAAACTCAAGCTCCTGCAAATATAATGGAATTTGGCCTGATAAATTGTTGCGAGAAAGATCAAGTTCTTCGATGCCTCTCAAAGATATCAAAGATTGAGGGATAGAGCCCTCAAGAAAATTCCCTTCCAAGTGTAGATCTTCTAAGTTTGTGCAAGAACTGAGAGTAGATGGAATAACACCAGTTAACAAGTTGTCAGAAATATGCAAGTAACCGAGGTTTACCAACTTTCCCACTTCTAATGGAATGGAACCTGTTAAATAGTTCTCAGATAAATCCAGAGCAATTGATAATGATGATACACTCAACAATTCTCTTGGTATTGTACCAGTTAGTTGGTTTTGTGAAAGTGCCAAAATCAGTAGATTTTGATTTTTCCCAAGACTTGATGGAATGATTCCTCTCAAGTTGTTGAGTCTTAAATTACATCTCCCTAATGCAGACATATTCCCAAAAGATTGAGGGATTGTCCCTGAGAGTTTGTTGATATTCAAAAACAAATCGCTCAGTTTTTTAAGTTTTCCCAATGAACTTGGTATGGAACCAGTTAGTTTGTTGGACTCTAGACCCAATGCTCTCAATCCAATGAGATTCCCAATATCAATTGGAATTGTTCCATGAATATTATTTCTTCCAAATCCAATAATCTTGAGATTTGTAGAGAAGTTGCTTATGTATTCTGGTAATATCCCACTAAATTTATTGTCACTAATGACTAAAGTAGTCAAATTGGTGCAATTGATAAGAGGAGATAGAAAATCTATGTCACCAACAAGGTTGTTTTCAAATAATCCAAGACCTTCTAGATCGTGCATACTTGCCAAGCTAGGAACTTTACCTGTAAACATATTTGTTGAGATGGAAAATACCACAAGTTTTGAGGCATTTGATAGTGTAAAAGGAATTGGTCCACTGAACTTATTCGATTGGATTCTGAGGGTCTGAAGATTAGGGAAGATAAGACCTAAATCTGTAGGGAGCCTACCCTCAAGTTTGTTTTCAGGAAGTGAAAAGATTTTTATGGTTGAAATGTTGTAAATTGAGGAAGGAATAGTACCTATGAGATTGTTTGCCCCAATAGAAAGAATTGTCAATTTTTTCAACTTCCCAAAATTACTAGGAATATTGCCATGAAAATTATTGAGAGTGGCCCAAAAGGCAGTTAAGGATGACAGATTTCCAAGTGATTCTGGTAATTTTCCAAATAGTTTATTGGAACTCAATTCAAGTTCTTCAAGTTTAGTCAACAATCCAAGTTCCTTGGGTAGTAAACCAGTTAGATTGTTGCTAAGAAATCCAATGTATTGAAGCTCTGAGCAATTTGATATGATGGTTGGAATCTCCCCTACAAAGTGATTGATGTCAAAGTTCAATACTTGCAGCCTACTCAAGCTACCTAACTCTTGTGGAACTTCCCCTCCAAAACTATTATTTTCAAGGTTTAATATTGTAAGGAAGCTCAAGTTCCCTATAGAAGGTGATAATCGACCAGAAAATCGAAAAGAGGGAAGATTCAACTCTACAACTCTTTGTTTTGCATTGCATTTAACACCTTCCCAGTAACAAAAATGAATTGATTCATTCCAAGATATGAATACGTCAAATGGGTCTAGGAATATCTCAGACTTGAAAGATAGCAAAGCAAGCTTGTCTGTGTCATTTCCTTCGAGTGTTGTTAAGACAAAAGGAAGCATGATGAGAAGAAATGAGATTACAAGTTGCCTAAATTTATAGCATTCCATACAATAGGGATTCTTTTCGCCCTCCATATTACAAGGATTGTCTCCAGCAAGCAACCTTGTCAGTAGAAATTTGAGGTTTCGAAGATATGCTTTCTTAGAAGTACAAAGTTTGAAATCCAGGAGTGTGCTTATTTAACAAATCTCTAATTTTCTCTCATATTTGGTCTAGAGACGAGTGCTTCAAATATGTTGTGGGATGAAGTTGGAGTTTGTAAAACAAAAAAAAAAAAGCTTGTGTATGAAGTTCAAGAGATTAGTGATGACAATTTACTAGCAAGCTAGCAAGTTAACACCAATCTATTGGTGGGGTTTAGAATGGAACTAGGGAGTTCATAAAGAGACTTGAAGAATATAAGAGATTTTTTGCATTCTTTGGATTTCTGTTGCTTTGAATGTCTGATTATGTTTCCTATTTATCAATAGAAGAACAAGAAACCAACTACATTGAGAGTAATCATATTGAATTCAAACCAAATATTTGGAAATCTTATTGATGTAAGCAAGCATTATCACATTTGAAAACATACCAATATGTTGAATTTGAGAGGTTGGAGGCATAAAAAATAAAAAAACTAGTTGATTTGATTGAATACAGATTTGCAACAAGCAATAGCCCCAAAGTCAAACATATATATAGTTTGTAACCGAACATTATTTTGGGGATCTACCCGAGCCGAGTATCAACTCATATCATTAAGAGCACGTTAGACTACGACAAGAAGAAAATTAAAGGGAATGAAAAGAAGCCAAGAGAAAAAGATAAAAAAGAAAAGTAAACCTAAATTAGTGATTGATAAAATGAGAATTTGACCGATCAAATAACAGGAATCGATCCCTTCCCTTCTTTTTCCATCCCATCCTGCAATCCAAATATACTCTAACAGGTAATTATATTATATTATATTTTATATATATA